>BGPR01001499.1:72993-129380 GCA_013235015.1 Araneus ventricosus | reverse complement strand
CATTACTTTGTAACGAAGAAGCAAGTTTGAGGTTTTTCCCCCTTTTTATTCTTATTTCACATAAATATTAAATTTTTACGTTCAAATTAACTGTGTAAACTCACTCGGATGCTGTTTTTCGCTAGTGCAAATGAAGGTGCAGTCTCGCACAATATTCCAATAACAGTTTTTAAATCATCAAAATCCACTGCACCAGATTTATCTGACAACAACATTCGAAGGTAGATCAGTATATATTTCTGATGTATAAACTAAGAGAAAGAATCTTTAAAAAAATTAACTTACATGAATTACTGTAGATGGATTTGGTAAATTCCAAGATGTACAAGCTTTTACGGAAAGCCAAACAGACACATTTGAAACAATCTGCCTCTGATAGAATTCTGAAAACATTTCACATCGTATCCATGGTAACCACGGAGACACAGATTCATATTTTGTGCGAACAGAAAGTCGTGGTTGAGGGAAACCAGTTTTGAAGATTTTAAAAATTTCATTGATGGGTGCACTTAAGACAACTAGAACTGTAAGCAGGAAACAACAGGAACTATGGATTTTATTGATGCAGGATGACTAGAAAGATTAAACAAATAAATAAATATCAACGGAATTTTAATATCTACACAATTAAGGTATTTTTAAAAAAATAAAGCATTGATTTAAATTTATGGAGATAAATAAAACTTTTGTATAAAAGTATTGAAAATTGCTCATGTAATAAGAATTTTTTGTAATCCACTAGCATAAAAATTAGAATTTCATGCATTAAAATTTTAAATTGGTTGAATTCTTGTTTTTTTTGTCCTTCAGATACACATTATTTCTATTATTTTTAATTTGTTGCTTAGCTTTGAAAAAAAAAACTTACTTTCTATTCATTCTTTGCTCGAAAATAATTAACCAATATAAATATTCACTGAAACAGATTGAACAGCTACATCACAGTTATTTAAAAATTTTATTTATTCCCTTTACACCTCCCCACAAATTTTTCAATCTATAAATTAAGAACCTGTTTCTACAGTGGGTGGAAAAAGTGAGGGGGGGGGGTAAAAAAATTTATAGAATTTAAATTACCTGGGAATACGAGGGCAGACAACAAAATTTTAAAATTTAGCTACAAAATTAACTAGCTTTCCCAGACACTATTGCTTTTTTTTATAATTCCAAGTTTTAAGCAGCTAAAATGAAATAAAAATTAATTTTCCCAGCAAACATATATGATTGATTAGTGGGAGTCCATTCCCCTTGCCACTGACTTGACACTACTGTGTTTTAAAACACATTAATTTAATAAGAAAAATAGTCACAGAGTCTAAGAGTATTAAATCATGGAATTGTGAATAATAATAATATTTAATAACTACTTACAATTGCATTTTCAGCCATTTCTTGCTTTCTTCCCATATACTCAAAGGCAGAAGTGCATGCTGGCCATAGAAGTTCACTTGAACATAAAAGAAGTGCATAAAGATCACACATCACTTGTGGAGTTCGAAACTCACTTGGAGTCGCTGAAGAGTATCGTATAAGAAAGTGTTCCAAAGAGGAACTTAAAACCTTCACATATAATTTTTGAGCACAGTTTTGAGGCAAAAAGAAGTTCATGTCATGAATAAGTCCTTCCATGTATAAATTCCACATCTGTATACTGTAAGAAACACGCTCGCCCTATCAGAAGTAAAATATAAGTATTTCAAAATCAAAATTGGTGTACTTTATAATCTATAATCAATATCAACTATAAAAGGAAGTTTTTTTTACATTTAATTGATAAAAATCTGATTTAAACATTTCACAATTGTACTGTTGATTTCATACGTCTAGGTACTTGACATATATTATCAACAACTCGACATTTGTTTAAATTATTGAATGACAGGAAAAGATGCAATGTCAAAAAATGGATATTAAAATAAAGTAGAGCTCTTTAATAACCTGTGTATTTTTAAATTAGAAAATGAATACAGAAGTTAGTTAAAAGAGTTAAGTCACATAAATTTCATTTATGTGAAAAATTTTTTATATTAAAAAATAAAGGAAACTAAATACACTTATTTACAAAAAGGGTACCTCGTCTATTAAAAAAACTGCAAAAGACACCAAAGCATTTTGCAGGCAAAAAATGTCAATTTTTGTTTAATACAACTGTTGTCAAAATGAGCACAAATGTACCAAATACAGCAATCTTATACCACAAAGTTGGCAAAAATGGTAAGTTTGCCACATACTTTTTCTATATTTGGAACACAACACATTTTTAGATTGCTGTTAAAATAACAGAGAAGTAGTCTAAGAAGTTTTATGTCTGTACACAGTTTTGAGTTTTAAAAAATATTTTATTTACCTCAAAAAATGGCTTTGAGTCAACAAAATTGTAGCTGTCAGCATCAAATAAAATGCTACATGAAACATACTTGAAGTGACGAAGAACTGCAGATTCTATTAATTCATCCATCAATTGGCTCAGAGAATGGCATATATTGTTTTGTGATCTAGTTTTAAATAGTAAATATATCAATTTAAAAAAAATGTTTCAGATATGAAATGCGAACTCAATTTTAAAAAAAATCATATTAGTTATTTGAATGTGTAAAAACTGTTTTAACAAATTATGCAAAAACAATATACTATATAAATATTTTAAAAGTACTTGGATGAATATTAGAAAAGCATACACTGAAGGCATTTACTTTTAAAAAATAGAATAATAATATTATCAGTGGAAAAGTTCATAGATTTTAATAATCAAGTTTGCAAATGGAACAAAACATTTAAAATGAACAGATATTTATATCATCTATCAATAAAGTCCCAAAATAAAAAAAGCATTGTTTTTAGAGGCAAAATAACTTATGAATTCAGAAAAAAAGTTCTATTCTTTTACTGCTCTTTACAGACATCAAAAAGTGCTAAATGTTTTCAAAATTTATAAAAATTATTCGTATTACGTTTTGGCGATAATGATTTCTTGTAAAAAGGGATTTCAAGACACAGAATTCCCAAAGGTACAAAATATATACAATTACACATAATATTCTACTTAATGAATGTATTGAGAATTGATGATGAAAAATTATATAATAAAGGTAAAAATAACGCATTAAAAAATCATTTATTTGTTTCAAACAAATGCTTTAATTATAAAATATAATTAAATTTTTAGTTAAGAAATTTAATATAATTAGAATAAAATGTACAGTTCAAATGTTTAATAAACAATAAAAAATTAAAACAAGTATAAGACCTTCATAAGAGAGAACCCCTAACATTTTGAAATATTTCTAGAACATAGCCAAATCGATAAAGAATACTGAGAATTTTTAAATAAATAACCACTAAAAAAACTATGCAATTAATAACTTTGTAAAATCTTTTGCTTTTGCAATTAAATATTTTTGTCCATTAATTTTGGTATATTGCAAAATACAACATTTTATTATCTAAAATATCAAATTGTTTTTGCCACCAAAAATTAATGAATAAATTCTAATTTCCAATTTAAAAATATAAAATGGCCTCCAGTTAAAAATTCTAAAAAAGTTTTAAAAGGGAAACAGGAAATGTGATAATGAATTTTTTTTTCTGTCTCAGACTAATCATTACATTTTGTTTGTTTCATTTGTTTTTAAAATAAAATTAAAACAGTGGTTAGTGTTCTTTTAATTTTAACCGAGGAAAACCTCAAAAAACTGTCTGTATTTCTGTATGTTCTTTGAAAATAAAAAGATAATTTCAAAACTTTAAAGTTATATTCTTTCATATTTTGGACAACTTTTCTAAATTGAAATCAGAATCCACCCAAATAAAATTAGGAAATAACACCATTTTTGATTTAGAAATACATGTAAAATAGCTTTATTTTATGTTTCAAATATAACTTGAATATTTATGAAATTTAAAGTTGAAATTATTAAAATTGTATAATATATTATCAATGATTTGGCACTTTAAGGCACAATCAGATACAAAGCCTAGAGTAATGAATAAGGTATGATAGGATAGGATTATTTTACTGACTTCAATGTAGCACACTCACTGTATGTTTAAACATATTGTTTGTTTCAAAATTTAAGTTAAATAAAAATGTAAGGCAAAAGAAAAATTCCCATTTTGTCCAATTTAATCGAACTCGGTTAACACAGGCTGGAAACTCAAGTGAAACATTTATTTGTTCAGAACATTTCAGAAATGGGCAAAATGTTATAAACACAGTGATGTGCACTGGTTAGATCACATGTTCTTTTAAAAATAAGTATTTTTTTTATCATCCAAGTGATTTAATGAAATTTGAAAACAGACATTATTTTGTAACAAAACAGTCAATAAATTTATAAAATAAATTAAGAATTTTTGCAGGTAATATTTAAAAAAATATTCACTTACTCACAAACAGACCCTTTTAAGATTTCACAATAGCCTTGAAGTTTATCCTTTAAGAAGGCTGCATTGTTGATAGCAATATATTCATAAAAAATTATGCAAGTATCATCTGTGCGCCCTGCTATTTCCTTTAAATGTTGTACAAGATTAATAACATAAGATTCCAATGTATGGTAAAAGGATGATTTAAAAGAAAGAAATGAATCACATGATGTATGTAAAACAGGTAAATATTTTTCTAAAGTCTTTACGGTACTGAAAGTACTTTGAAGTAAAGTAGCAGTCTTCACAGATTCTGATTCAAATTGTATTGTTTTATCAGAAATTAGAAGATCTCTCCATTGTTGGTGCTTTAAAATTATTTTTTCTTTTTCTATAAGTACTTTCACAATACTTTCAACATCATTTTGTAATGATCTCTGGAGATAACTCAAATAGCCTCTTTCGACAATATTCCGTCTGTAAAGAAAAGACAAAACATTTAACATTACCAAATTACTCATATTGTTTTATTTTAAGTTCTACCAAGGAGAAATAAACTTCTTGGAAACATTAAATTTCTTGAAATTTTTTTATCTTGTCCTTTTTTATTTACCCATCCAAGAATACTTTGAGAATAATTTGAACCTTATCTTAAATCTCAAATAAATTTAAATTCAAATCATGTAAGCATAAATTATTTGTTAAGATATAAAATATTTTTATGTTATGTCACATGTTTAATTTTTTAAATTCAAAACATTTTCTTGCCAAACTTCCATTCTTTAATTTTTCGTAAAATGGTCTAGAATAATATATATAAATATATTTTTCATACTGATTTTTTTTTTCATTTTTTTAGAATGGAAAAGATATTTAAATTATTTAATTACACAAATTAAAAGTATATCACTTTGTAACTTTTTTTTCATTAAGATTGTCTATAATTCATACAATGAAGAAGATTTTAAAAAAAGGACTATCATGTGTTATTGGAAACGTTTTAATGATTCAGTGATATACAAAGTGAAAAATAAATAAATAATTATAAGGAGAAAGAAAATTCTATTAACTTTTTAAAGTATCACAATTGAAAAAAAGAGAGAAACAAAGTACTACTTACACATTTTTGATAACATAAGTAACACATTTCTTCAATAAAATTTATGATCTAATGAGGCATTCAAATCTTTAGAAACTACTCAAATTATATAATATGCTGAGAAAAATAATAAAGTTTTGTAAATTAACAAAATTTTGTTTCTGTTTGTCTCTTCATAAAAGGCAAGAAGTAAATTGATTCTGAAAGCATTTTTGGTAAATGCTGATAGACATAAGATTATGAACCATTTATTATGGTAAGAAATAAAACTAAGATTATATGAAAATTTATAAAAAGATTAATAAATATTGACATAATTTTTTGTTTTGTAAAACAATGTCTTATGTTTCCAAAAAGTAGTAGTTGCTTCTAGTAAAAAGTTATAAAATTTACTGAAAGGAAACTATACATTATGTACTTAAAGCCCACCTCCAATTCCATAAAAAAAATATCTTCTCACCCTCCATCAAAGATACATGTTTTTCTAAGTTTTTCTTACTTTGTGGCCTAGAAAATGGAGATTGCTCTGGACTTTCAGTTGCTAGAATCAACTTTGATCCTGAAACAAATAAATTAAAGGTTATAAAGATATTACTGGGAAATCATCATTGAAAAGAAACAAATTAATTTGATATCATTAATGAAATACGTTAAGTATTTAAATTTATCATGGACATACAATATAATGCAAAAAAAGGATTCCAGTACAAATAATACATTTTCTTTTATTTTAATTCAACCCATACTGGTTAAGAAATGGTGGAAAAAGGAAAAGGCATTACTTTAATGAACTATTTTAAAGTAAGCACATTAAACAAATTCTATTCATGTATGAGGTCTGAGAAAAATTTAGTTTTTAAGAAATCAATCTTTGTTTATAAGTGTTGCGAACTTTCCCACAAAAGTAAAAGAGGTCGGTCCATTGAACCCTGTGAGGGCCTGGCCGGATGGGAGAGGACCCTCCTTCAACCTTTCTTGTAAGTTGACTTCTTGCTTTAAGCTAGAAAGTCAGTTCTCTCAGTGACGCTCCAGTGTAAGGTGTCACCCATTTTTTAGTGCACAGTTGGACTCGTAAGTAAGATCTCAAGTGGCCTGGTCTCATTGAGACAGGTACACACATAAGGAGATGAAAGAAGAGAACTCATGTGCACTCTGATGAATGTTGAAGAGAGAGGCACATTATCGTAAATGTATTTATGAGTGATTAATGTATCATTATATCTGCTGAGTATAAGTGCTTGATTTATTCTGTGTACAACATGATCTCCATGTCGACAAGCAATAAAAGATGTTGAATCCCATACAGCATGCCATCATTTGGATTGGAATAGTACACTATCATTTTTACATTTTTGAAGTCTAAATATAGTAGAATAAATATTTTCTCCAGATAAGCTTGTGCGAAATAGATTTTACAAAATAAGAACTCAAACAGTATTGAAATAAGTAGGATGAAAGGATTTTGAATTTCTCTTGATATAACAGATGCAGTCTTTATAAATTTCTTGTCTGAAACTTACAGATAAAAAATGCTCCTTTAAATAAGTTATTGAAACTCTTATTAAATCAGAAAGGTACACACAACATAATTATTTTAAGTCATTGTATTTTACGCGAATAATAGCATTTAAAGTAAATTATGAAAAAAACCAGCATTGTAAAGCAAGTTATTCTAGTTAAAAATGACATCAGTGCATGAGAGAGAGATAGAATATAAAGATTTTTTTTTAAAATTTTGCAAATGCATATTGATAAAAGTAATAAATTTGGAATTAAAGAATTAACCAAATAACTACATTACATCCCATTATTTATACATTTAGTTCTCTATAATTCAGTAGTCATGACAGTATTTTACCTATGATCCCAATTTAAAATAACAGAAAGATTATAAATAAATGTCATCATGAAAGTAATATTTAATATTTTTCGCAAAAGAGTCATTTACCTTCAAGCAAAACAGAAAGTTCATCCATATGAGCATGATACATAGTTTCTTTTTTGTGAAATAGGATATTTATTTTATCTTCAAAGATCAAAATTGCTTCTGTAACTTTGATGACAGAACTAAGAAAAACTGATTTCCAAACACTCTCAGTACCATAATTGCTCTGAACACAATAAAGTGCAGCTTCCATTTCTGAATCTATTTTGTTTTGCATAAAGCATTTAAAGCAAGTTTTGGCATGTTTATCATGTGATAAATGAGATGTATGTAAGATGGAGATTATTTCTTCAGTAAAATCTTTCTTCTTACCCATACATTCATCAAGCAAATTTAGAAGTCTGTGAAACTTTTTATTAATTACATCAATGTAAATTTCCATTATATTTGATTGAGTAACTATGAATGGGTGGAAACATCCAATATAAGTTAAAAATTCATCTTCATATAAGCACTGAATGCAAAGTCTCAAACAACAACCAAAACAAGATCCAGACACAGGGCAAAGACAACTGTAACTTTCAAAGTAATGGAAACGGTAATCTTTATATCTTTCCCAGACTAATTTTGGAACAAACATGTGTTGCAAATTGACCACATGATTTTTCAGTAAACAAAGATTGAAATGATTGTGCAGTGATGCTAAAGGCACATAATTGTCAAGTACAAATGACAATGAGTATTTTTCCAGGTAATAACATATTCTTTCCCACATTACACCTATTTTATCATATAAACTATTTACAGATGAGCATGTTTTCTCCACATTATCTACAGTTATTGTTTCCAGCAAGCTGATATTATTTTGCTTCTGCATTTCTCCAAGATGAGGCAAGATTAATTCAGCTATTCCAGGTGACTGTGATAAGAGTATGACCTGAAAAATTGAAATAAAAAATTCATTTATAAATGAGCATTATATTAATTAAATGACTGAGTAATAAATGCAAATGCATAATTTTTTAATGCATAATAACAACTTTTCATTTGTCTCTGAAATTAAATTTATATTGATAATGATAAAGTAGAGAATAGATTTCATTTTTCATTCATATTGAGAATAGATGTATATGCTGATTTTCTGCTTTTCAAATTTAATCAAGAAGGCATAAAAGGCCATTGCAGAATGATGGAAAAGAAAGCAATTGCAAAGAATGCAGATTAGCATAGATTTCAGACAAAACAATAATTCTGTAATTCAGTCACACTGTTTTATATATTCTGTTAAATTAACTATGCATAAAAGGCCATTATAAACAATGCAGAATGAGAGCATTAAAATTTTCAGTTCATGCCTTTCTTTATAATAATTGGAATCTCAAGTAAAAATTCCTCGATCTTTGTAATTCAGGAGAGACTTTTATGATAAACTAGCCACATTTGGTGAGCAGCTGGTTCATTGAGAATGTTGGCTATGTTTAATTTCAATTAAATCTCTTGTATAACCTGATATTCGTGGTTCCCTGAGCAAAGTTTAAAAAAAAAATCAAACTGTGATAGAGATTTAAGCCATATTATTTACTGTTCTATTTATTGTGTACACGAAAATCCCCAATTGAGTCAAGCCACATGACATCATATTTACATGCAAATGTAACTGTCCACATCATCTAACATTTAATTGCATATTGTCTAGAATGGTAACTTAACTTTCTTATTTTTGATATCAAATGTTGATTCCAACCATAAAAATATAGGATGCATTTTACTTCTTTTATAGCAGAGCATCTAACAGCATGTTAGCTAATAAGAAAATTAAAAAATAGCCAGCACAATCTTTCAGAAAATCAGATATATTACATAATATTTGAACATTCACGACCATTTTGCTCCATGCAAATGGCATGGTGGCACTTCACATCATTCCATTTTTTAGCCCATAAATTTAGGTAGGTCATTCTCGGGGAACTTCGTGCAAATTGGAAAATCATCCACTACAGGTCACTCTGATCCCTTACTGCATTCACTCCTCCCCCCAATCTCTAGATGCAAACCCCCACTTTCTCTAATTTTCTCTAGAGTAAGAGAGCAACACACCCCATCCTTCTTGTTTCTACACTTGTCACATGTCAGCATTTTTGGCCCGGCAATACAGCGCTTTGATTTCAAGACAAGTTAAATATTCAAACTTTCAACCACACCATGCCAATTCTCATTGGATTTTCACATTGATGACAGGTTTTGGTGCATAGCAACCAAATTTGCATGGAGTGAAGTGCTCAAGAATGTCCAGCTTTAGAGGGCTTTCTCAATAACTTCCACAAAACATTTGATGGAATAAAATAAGTAAGTAAAAAATTCAAAAAGACATTTCCAAAGAATATGAAAAAATGAATGAACCTTAATTCCTTAGCTAACAACAATGGAAGAAAAACCCTGAACAAAATATAATATAACCCAGTATAAATAATAAACCCAGAATAAAAGTGAAAATGATTTGAATTTTATTACAACAATAACAAATATTCTTGCACTTAAAATATTTTTTAAAAAATTATTGAAATTAAAGGAAAAAATGTATGGCCACTAAATTGATGTCATGAAAAAGATAATTTTTTGAATTTTCAGATGGTGTAAAAATAATTTGTGTGCTATACTAACTTCCAGAATTATCAAAATTTTGTTTAATTTTTAATTAACTAAAATTGCAATTCAAATTTCTAAAAAATAGATTCTAGGTGGACATTTCCATCCTCCAAAGTATGTTTGTGCCCAATTTCATAGCTCTAGGTCTAGCAGTCTGCTCTGTAGAGCATCAACACGCAAACATAGACATACATTCTAATAACTACTACTAATAATACATTCTCCTGTATTATTAGTAGAAATTAAGGTATATAGTAAAACGTCGCAAATCCGGACCTTTTTCATTCCGTAACTCCCCCCCCCAAATATATATATATCCTAACTTTTATCTACCAAATCAGTGCCCAGAGTCAGCAGAAACCGGTTGTAACCATCTGGGGAGGGAAGGGATTTAACCAAATGCACAACGATGTGCGACGAAGGTATTGCTGGGGGGGGGGGGCGGTATTGTAATCCTAATATTAGGATCTCAAAAGAAAAGCTGAAATTTTTGAACTACTTGAATACATCAAGTCAATAGAACAAGAAATTACTGAGGATGACGCCTTTAAGTACTGCATTGCGGCAATAAAGCCCGACAGAGTGTCAGCTCACCGATGTCGAAATACGCAGTATGGTGTTGATGAACTCCCAAACTTCAGTATCCGATAGCGAGGAGAGCGAAGAAGAAACACAAGTGGAAGATAAAATATCAATTGACAGTTTAGTGGAAGTGTTGAACACCGCAATAAAAGAACTTGAGCAAAAGGACTTTATTTCGGAGTCAGACATAATGGCGATATATAAAATAAAAGAGAAATTACTTAAAAACCGAAACTAATGAAGCAACTCACTTTAAATTAAATGTTTTGTAAAAATGTTAAAATTAATATGAAATAATATTAATTATGTTTATGAATTGAAGAAAACAAGTAATAAATAAGTTTTTTAAAAAATTTAAATTGAATTCTGTGTTTTATGATGTTAAATTCACTTCTTAATATTGAAATGATCTAAGATCTGGAATGATCCCACATCTGGAATTCCCAAAGTCCCGACGATTCCGGATTTGCGACGTTCGACTGTATTTAAGACTTTATGGTGGAAAAATGAATGCACAATCAATTTTCATGTAAGAAAGAAAAAGATGATAGCAAATTACTAGGAACTCCAATTTCTTTAAATGCATAGATTATTGTCTTAATGAAGTAATTATTATCTGATTGAAATGTAAATGATTTCATTGTTTAGTGTCATACATATATGTACCATAATAATTTATTCTAAACATAAAATGAATGTATTAGAAAAATAATAATCATAATTAATTTATAAAGCACAAACCATATTAAAATTTTAATACTAAATGATAAAATTATAATATGTCTGACTAAGGAACAGTCAAACTTCAAATAGTTGAACCATCAGTAAACATTTAATTATATAACATATGCATTACATAAGGAAAAAGTAATCTTAATATAAATAAAAGCCATTGTGGGTATGTGACTATATTCCACATCTCCTCCTAAACCAATGGACTGTTTTCAACCAAATTTTGCACACTTATTATTGAAGACAAGGGGAAGACACTTATGAACTTTTCAAAGTCCAAAAGTTAATTAAACAGTCAGTTAATTAGAAATTAACCGAAACCGTTTTTCTGCCGTAACTTCGGAGCAAATTGTCCGACAGAAAATATTTTTATACCAGCTTAATTTTTAAGCTGGTATAAAAATTTTTAAAATTTTTTATTAATTTTTAAAAGCTCAAAATTTTACCTTTTCAACGATACCACTTTTATATCTGTGACATTTTTCCTTCAATTTTTATTAATTTTTTAAAGTATAATAATTGTTAATTACACGCAGACGATTTTGAAATAACACAAATTTAGAGCTACTTCATTCCTAGCAATGGTTAGACTTTGAAGTAATTTACCTTTATTTCTGAAATTTTTGCTTATTTTTATAAATATGTTTTATATAAGAAGAGAGTCAACTGTCAACTTTTAAAAGCCTCAAATCTAATTAAAATTTCAGTTAATTGGAAATTAAGCAAGATTTTGGCATTTTCCGTGATATTTTTCAAAAATATGTGATATGTCACAAAAACTATTTTTACATATAATAAAAGTTTAAAAAATTAACTTTTCAAGACACAACTTTATTTCTGTTCAATTCGTTACCCTCATTTTAATAATTTTCCAAAAATTAAATTGTGTATAAAAGTTACAATTTATAACACTTTTTTTTATTGGTGAAGAAAAAGAATGCATAAGAACTGTTGCTAGATCACATTAGAAGAATTTTGGATGAAGACGAATTTTTTTGTTTTTAATGCATATTTATTCTAACTCTTTTTCTCAATGAAAAACTTAATATGTAATTGCCCCAAAACATACGTTAAAATCTTTCTTATACTGCAAGATTTATGAACAAAATTTGAAGTACTATGCAATAAATACTAATGACTTATGGAGAAAATTAGCTATCAGCGGTTTTTACAAATTGTCTGGTTCAACTGATATTCTCATTTTAATTAAAAAACATTTCAGACGATAAAAGAATTTTGGGTATTGTAATTTTCTATACAAAAGTAGTTTGTTACATTAAAAATATTAGACATGAAAGTATTTTAATCCCAAGCAACACTGGGTATAACAGCTATTATAAAATAAAAACAGCAAAGAATATTTTTAAAAATATTAAATTTAAAAAATGCTATGATTTTAATAATATGATAAAGCAAAACTTTTCAAATAATTTTAAGTATAATAATTTATAAAAACTATATATATATTACCAATTTTTGAAGCATATCACATAATTCTTCTGTAAATATTTCATCTGTACTTATGATGCTTAATTGCCTATCAAGATCTTCAAGGCCACCAAAAATAGCCGATATGTCATTTATGCAAGAACTTATCCTGAAACAATGAAAAACATTTTCCTATTTTGAAAATAATTTAATCAGAAAAGGAAACTTCTAGTATTATCTGAAATAATAATACTACAATCAAAATAGTACATTTTTCTAACTGAAATATGGTAAGCTTTCAGTCTTGAAATTATCAAAAGGTCCTTATAGTATACAAGGTGGATGCATAAATATTATAGATTTTAAATACAGTAAGAAGCTTAACAATAGTGATGCTTGGGAAACAGAATCACATTTATTTTATTAAAAAATAGTTTTGAAAACTACATGTATGATATGTAAACTGTAATATTAAGGGGATTAAATGTTTACACTAAGAATTGCTAAAGTTAATCAAAAGTTATTGTTAAATGTTTTTTTTTCTTTCAGGAAAAATAGAGAGCACAACTTCCTATTAATTGCTTTTGTTTCTTTAGCAAGCTCATGACATTAAGAAAATAATTGTTTAAAACTTAAATGAAAAAGTAAATAGTCTGATTTCATTTAAAATATCAAATATAACTCACTTCTCATCCAACATTTGAATCTTCTTTGAAAAATATAAATTTTTAGACATAATTAGTTCAGTAGCTGAAAGCAATATTTTACAAATAAGATAAAATTAATATTAATTTATAAAGGAGTATATTTTCTACGTCTTTGATAAAATGATTTTGGTCTGTTTCTATAATAAGCATGATGACAAATTTCTTTCGCTTGCTTATACCACAGACTCGTTGCTAAGCAACCGAAGTAACGGAGATATCAGTAACTCAGTAGTACAAACTGTAAAAAAAAAAAAAAAAAAGAGAGTTATTTATAAATTTGAATATCAATTTTTTTTCTAAATTTATGTAAATTGCTTAGATATCATCATTTTCTTAATGGATTCGCTAATAGTTTTTTTTTTTTATTTCCTTGTTTTATATCAAATACTGAATGTGAAAACCGATTATTTTCATAACTTTAACCGCCAAGCCGGTGTCAATAATAGTCCGGAAAGGGCAAATAAAATATGTAAATATGTATTTTTATTTATATTTGCATTTGGTTGTCTTAAAAAATCTTTTAGTATGATTTAAATGAAGGATGCCAAAGCTATTCGATAACGTACAAATTGGTTTTGTTGCCTGCAGAATCGGAATGAGGAAGGTAATATCTTGCAAACTTCATGATAATCCTTTATTTACTCTCGATTAATTAATATATCTGCTATTTTATCACTATATCTTCTTTCTTTTGATCTGGTGTGTAGTGCTGGCAGTGGCTCAGTTGCTATCGTCCAGTTATTATTATTAGAGATCAGTACCAGGTGCTATGTTTGGGTCTCCAAGGTTCTGGTAAAACTACAGCTTTAGCTTCTTTAGTTGGGGAATCGGTTTCTAATATAGAACCTACGACTGGTATGCATTGATTATATTTTCATTTCGTATTCTAATTATTATTATAGAATTAAAGACGACATTTTAAAATAATACCTACAGCATTCAAAAATTTTTAAAGTTAAATTTCTGTTCTTGGATATGTTTGCATGTTTATTTATTTACCAAGAAAATTCTTTGTGTTTTGTTAAAGATTTATTAGTGAGCATTGCAATGCATTTTCTTTCTGTGAATCTAGTGATAAATTTTTTGAATAAATAAATTGTTACATTATTATTCAGTTTATTAAACTTTGTGTGTTTATGCTCATGCGGCCAGCACCCACTTTGCTCAGCACTACCCCTGCCACCTCACTGCTTCGAGGCTCTCGGCCACTAATTTTTCAGTTTTAAATAGTACATGATAATCAGTTGAACAGATCATAAAACCATAGTAGATTTCAGATTCTTTGTAGACAACAGAATCCTTTAAAATTGTGAAATCTTTCAATAAACCTCATCTAGTTGTAATGTTTTGTATAAATTTTTCGCGAATTTTGGCATAAAAGTCTTCAGATCCATAAATACAAAACGAAATCGCCCTAACTAAGCAGTTTCCATCACCTACAATAGGTATTTTGCAATATTTTTGACGCACCATAGTGATGGCAGTGTTGGGATCTATATATTTAAAATAATATGGTAAAAACCTCGGACAGTTCGCCAGCCCAACCATCTGACAGATTTCGACATTTTTTTTCATTTGAAAGGTTATGATGTCTAGATATGTCATCAATGGTCGTCTTACGCTTCCTTCCCCCACTCTCCATTTTCGAATGAAATCGTAAAAACGCATCTCCTCTGTTGTTCATTGTCTATGGCCAAACCTTGTGGAAATTCCCGAGCCCCAACCACCTAATAGATTTCGACAATTTTTTATTTTATATGAAAGCTTATAACTTCTAAATATGCTATCAAGGGTCGCCTGCCCACCCACCCCCATTTTCGGATGAAATCGAAAAAATTCTTTCCTACTGTACATTCTCTATGGGGGAAAAGCCTTTGGACAGTTCGCCAGCAACAACCATACAACAGATTTTGATAATTTTTATTTCATATGAAAGCTTGCGATGTATAGATATGTCATCAAGGGTTGCCGGCCCCCACCACCCTCCATTTTCGAACAAAATCGAAAAAAACAAAAAAAAACCTCTTCCAATGTACATTCTCTATGGGAAAAAACCTTTAGACAGTTCACGAGCAACAACCACCTGACAGATTTCCACAATTTTTATTTCATATGAATTTATTTATTATGAAAGCTTATGACATCTAGATATGTCATCACAGGTCATCTGCCCCTCACCAACCCCTATTTTCGAACGAAATCGAAAAACTAATAGAGAATGTATGGTGGAGAAGTGCTTTTTCTATTTTGTTCAAAAATGGGAGATGATGGATCATGGGTGGCAGGCAACCCATGATGAAATATCTAGACGCCATAACCTTTCAAGTAAAAAAAAAAAATTGTTGAAATCTGTCAGGTGGTTGTTGCTGGCAAACTGTTCAAAGTTTTTTCCCTATAGAGAATGTACAGTGGGAAAGAGTTTTTTCAATTTCGTTTGAAAATGGGAGTGGGTTGGGGGCAGGCGACCCTTGATGACATATCTAGACGTTATAAACTTTTTCATATGAAACAAAAATTGTCAAAATCGGTTGGGTGGTTGAGGCTGGTGGACCACAGTGAAGAATTTACCAATTTATCTTAAATATATAGGTTGCATTTATTATATTTGCTGTAATTACAGCTGAAAATGACGTAAAAATAACTATAGTTGGTTTTGAAAATATTATATGTTGATAGTTAAATATGGCAATGTTTTCTTATTTTGCTGAAAATATTAAGAACATGAAATTTACTTTGTTTCTAAGTTGAAATTATTGTATAATCAAGGCTATAATTTAGTAGAATGTAATCAGTAATCTATTTAGCTTGGTTTCATGGTGCCATTCTTTCAAAGAAACTTTCAAGTTTTATTTTCAACAATCTGAAGTTGTTTTAAACAACAACAACAAAAAAAAATATGGCCTAGAATAACATTTAAATGCTCCAGGAATTAAAATATAAATCTATACCTTTATATACAGCGTACAAAGAGTTAAATTTCATATTACTGACATTTATTGGTATCTGCATCATTTATGGATATTTGTTTGCAGGACAACAGCCAAAAGATGCACAATGGTACCAAATATAGAAACTAGATATATGTATAGTTATAGATCATTTCAAAGTTAGAACAAATTTTTCCTCCTGTAATTTCAAAATTGCTTTGTAGTGCATCATTGTGGTTTTTATTCAGGTTATATTTTCAACTAGTGTTTATGCTTTTTGACAGCAATTGTTCCCCTCCACTAATGAAAAAGTACCAATTTATTTTGAAGTCTGAAAAATATTGGATTATTTAGAACTGAGCGAGTCTAAGATATAGCAAAGCAAAATATTATGACAATCATATGCATAGTTTCATATTATCCATAAATATTGATTGCCATATCTAAATAAGAGATGAAAAATGGAGGAATTTAAAGTTTCAGTTAAAAATACATAGTTGATATAACTATGTAAGGAATTGACTTCTACTCTTATATAAGGCTTATAAATCTTTGTTTGATAATTTTAGTAGCTTAACAGATTTTCATGTTATTGTTTTAGGATTTAATATCAAAACGCTTCCATTGAAGGATACAGTGGTGGATATTAAGGAATTGGGTGGTGAGTTTTCCTGTTTATTAATCTGTTAACAAATAAAAGTTGCTTAAAAGCAAGTCAAAATCGAGATCTTCTGTATAGTATGTAAGAAAATATTAGAGAAAAGATATGTAATAATTGTAGAATATTAGATATTAGTAATACATTATACTACATGCTTCGAAAATCTGTTGGAGGAAAATGTAATGGAAATTTGTCCTGATCAACTTCTTTAACTTAATGAATGAAATATTTCTATTTACTTTTAACATCTTTTTTTAAAATCCAAAATGATATTGTTAACAGCCATTATCAATAACATTAAAAATTGAAAATAAATAAATAAAAAAAAAATGGTGCTTTCATCTTAATAGCAATGGAGATTTATGATTATCAATAGTTTAAGAATGTTTAGAGTATGAATGAAATTACTCATGATTATATTAACTAAAACATGTTGGCTAATGATGAAATTTTTACTGTTGGTTAGATAGGTTGCTTATCTTTTTATATAAAATTGCAAGATTGTAACTCCAGAATATATTGCATTAATTTTAAGCTTTGAATTTATTTCTTGCATCAATGTTTAGATGCTTTTAATTAATAGTTAATTATATTATATAGGTTCTGAAGTAGTTCGACCTTTTTGGAGTAAATACTTTGAAGGCCAACATGGTCTTCTTTATGTGATTGATGCAGCTGCTGATGAAGAAGTTTTAAAGGAAGCTGTAAAAATTCTACAAGAAGTTATTTCTAGCAGTTTATTGAAAGGAATTCCATGTGTTATACTAGCCACACATCAAGATGTGGAAGGTTGCAGGAGCTCCCAAGAAGTAAGTTGGAATTTTTAAATTTTTTTTTATCTTTTGAATTGGTCGTTTAAAATGAAATTAAAAAAATTATAGAAAGAGAAAGTATTTAATTTTTTTTTTTTTAACACAGTGGTTGATTGATTAATAAACATATTCCCTTCAAATGCGATATTCTTTTTCTAAATAGTTTGTTAACTAATCATCAATTTACCATACATTCCCATGGGAATTTCATAACTGAGTTCTGGTGACCTAAAAATTAAAAATGAAATAACTTATTGTGTTTATTTATATATAATTTCATTAATCTATGTCTTGTCTTCATTTTTCCTGCAGTTTTATATAGTTTTTAATAATCTTCTCTTTTACATCTTCACATATTATCAGTATTTTTTTTATTAAAAAGTCTAGAAATGCACTTACAAAATAACTTAATTGATATACTCATTTATAATGAATTTCAAATTTTTCATTTTGTTGTTTTCAAGTAAAAAAGCAGAAATTGTCTGAAACTATACACATTGGTGGTTGTTTATTCGAAAATTTTTCAATTAAAATTTTAAGAATAATATGAATTATTCACAATGTATTGTAGATAATTTTTAAGTGTCTAAGATTTTATAAACAACTTAGGAGTATACAGCCAGTAGAGGTTTTAAAATTGGCCTTAGTATATGAATTTTGCTTCAAGTAGTATTTAAATAAGTCATTAAAAACTGTAAATATCTATATATATAAAATGCCAAGGTGGAAAAAGGGGATTAATTTCTCTTTTGTTGATGGCAACGTCTGTTACCAAACAAAACCGGAAGTCCTTTATGTTAGGCATAACACCATAGAAATAGCCTGTTACTATATTCGTTGCGGTGTAAAATAACTTTTTCTCTAAAAAAATGAGTTTAAGTTGTAGAGTTCACAATATTTTTTGCAATATAATGAAACTTTGGATGAAATGATTTACAAGAGATTTGTTAGAAATGAAGGAGATGGCTTACGAGAGTCGGAGAACCCCCAGGTCAAAGTAAAAATAGTTTGGATTTATCTAAAAAGAGGTTTGAATCAAAAATCAAATTTTATCAAACCTTCCCCTCAATCTAAAATTCAGTAATCTTTAAAATTATGTTCTGCATTTTAGTATTTAATTTAGAATTCATTATTATAAATATAAATTTTTTTACAATTTCTTCTTAAATTCATAAGCAGATGGTGCCACTGGCTTAGCAGAATGATCTGTAAACATAACATTTTATCCATTACTACTGTACCTGCAATTAACATTTCATCTGTGTGTAGTAGCTGCAATTAGCAGTTTCAACTGCCCGTGTAGTACCTGCAAATAATGTTCTATTCTATCGCACAGTGCCTACAAATAATGTTCTATTCTATTGCACAGTGTCTCCAAATAATATTTTATTTGAACACATCACACTTGTAGATAAGATAGGCAAAGGTTCAGGGCCAAAAAATTTTATTCCTTCTTCTTTAAGGTAAAAGCATTAAAAGGAAACAGCTTAAGATGTTTATTTATTAATAATATTGTCTATTTATATTCATAGTGGCAAGATGTCACACCACAATCTCTTTATTAATAATATTAAATATAATTTGTTTTTAGAATTAAATTTTTAATTATTTTTGAATTTTTATTAATTATATTTGTTTTAACTTTCCAACTCTTATTTGTTTATTTATGCACTTTAATAATTTTCTTTGAAAGTTTTATTTGAAGAAAAATATTTTTTTTTGAGGCTAAAAAATTTTATTCTGTGCTGATTTAAGTTAAAGCATCAAAAGCAAAATAAAGCTGATTCATATATATTATATATAAAGATTTTAAAATAATTGTGCTAGGACATGCAGTGTCTTCACTGTAGCGAGCGAAGCGAGCAGCGTTTGCATAGTAAACCTGGCAAGATTGCAAAGCAATCCTCCTGGGGTTGGCAAGCTTTAGCGAGCAGGGGGCAGAGCCCCCTAATTCAAATTATAGCATTAGTCATTTTGCTCATAAAATGAAGTAGAGTCATATACTACAGTATGAATTTTCCAATTGCAGGGGCCATTACATATTCTTGTGGCATATTTCAAACTAAATTCATATTATAATTAGTATGTGAATAATATTTTTAATGCTCTAAGAAGGAAATTTAAAATGAGTATATCAGTTAAATATATGAATTTCAATACAATGTTTCATACTATAAATGTGCTTAAAATGTGGTTAGGTGTGATTGTAAAAACTGCATTTTGTATTTTTGTAAATTTAATTGCTAAATCATGATGTGAAGATAATTAATTTTTTATTGGCCCAAATAACTAACAAACATAATTAATTTGTCTTAAGTTTATTGGAATTTTTAAGAAAATATATTTTGTTAACTTGCAAAATTGTATCTACTTGGTTTGGTAACGTACTGCAGCTTTTCATCACATTATTTCTTGTCAAAATTTCAGATTTCGCAGTTTTTTAATGAAACTTTACATGGAAGAAAATGGCAAGTCCACATGTGTGGTTTACAGGATCAAGATGGTGTTCAGATTGGCTTAGAAAATTTAGTTGACTTGATGACGGGTATTTCATGACATTTAGAAGTTTCATTAGGATTCTAAAGATTGATTTTTGGAATTCTTATTAAAGGTAATTATAAAATCATCATTTCATTCATATACAGATATTTAAATAATGAGCTGAAAGTGCCAAGATTAAATTAAATTTGATACTCATTAACTATGTATTATTATTTGAATTTTAGTGATCTGAAATTATGATTTTCTGGTTCTTTTAAGTAAAGTATATTGCAAGGAAATGTTGATGTTCACATTAATTAATGTGCAATACTACAAAATCATATATTTTTATGAAATTCCTTTTAGCATTTGGATATTTGAAAAGAGAGAGAGAAATAGTGTTGCCTATGGAGGAATTTGATGTATTGTTAAGAAATGCATTTGAAAGCTTGATTTTCCTCAAAATTTCTGGAATTGAATGCCCTATGTCTTCCTTGATATTCCCTAAATACTGCAGATAACTTCAGCTTATTGGATTTTTGGTTTAAAAATGTATGCTTGAATTGTCTCTGCATTTTTTTCTTCTTCTTTGTTTAAAAGATCTGTGACCTAATGAGATATTCATTTGCATTAAGAGCTTTTTGGTCATCCTCTAATATAACTCAAAAATGGACTTACAAAATCTCTGAAGATGCTTGTGATATTAAAAACCTTTTAAATTAAAATAGGTTTAGAAATAAATATTGTTGTATAATTAATATGTAAATTTGTTATATTTATATTATATAAAACTGATGTTATATTTTTATTTTTGTATAATTTTGCAAATTGCTGCATGAATTGTCTTGACTTTTGAAATATTTTGCTTGAATTTTAATGGTATTAATATAATCCATATCTACACAAACAAACTCACTAGACAAATTATGCCCTTGAACCAACATTTTCTTGGACAGATAGAAAAAACGGTAAACAGATAATGCATAGACAAAAATCTATTCCAGTCGTACTGTTCTTTCAAAACTGCTTCAAAATGTCTAATTTCATCTCAGGATTACTGTGCAGTGACAGATTCTTAGCAAATAACTTTGACAAAAAGAAAATACTATTATTGTGTTTCTTTTAGCCCTTATTAAACACTGTACATATTCTTTTACAGTGAATTCTTCTACAATCTTCAAAGCAGTTCAAAGTTGATAAAGGTAAATTCAAAGGTAATAAGAACTAAAGTAGAATGTTGGGAAAAATTTAGCTAATTTCCAAAATTTTTAAGTATTTCCTTCTTCTATAACTAAATTAGGTTTTTATTGCTTTTTAGAATTTAAAAAAAAAGGATCTAATTAATTAGTATGTGATATGTCTTATTTGATATCTTTTGTTATAAGTGACTTAAATGTATGTAAACAAAACCCAGAGAAACATATGATTGAAATACACCATTTCTGTTATTCAAATAATCTGATAAAATTTATTTTTAATAATGCTTCCTCTGAATATTGTTTAAATTCAAAATGTAATGATAAAACTGGTCAAATGTAGTTTTTAATAAACCAGCAAGTTTTAGAAATTTATTAAGTTATTTGATCTCTAGTTCACAATACAGAAATTTAAATGAAATTTTTAGAGTAGAAAGATGTGGAAAAATATCTGGAATGCATCCAATCCAAATAAGATAAATTTTATGTATTAAACTCCATGGTACAAAATAGGATATTTAGTTCCTGGTTGCCATGATTGTGAAATTTTAATGTGTGTAAAGACTGACAATTCAAGGTTTGAAATCTCCTTTTAATTCTGTAGCAATTAGTAAACATAATGTGCTATAAAGTATTTATAATGAATGTCTTTTAGTTTTCTTACAGGCAGAACTTATTCTATTCCAAAGAGAGATTGTAGAGGAAAAGCTTTGAATGGTAGTGATTTTCTGAAAGATGCTTTTTATTAGTGTCAAATGTCGCATGTTTTCAAAGAAAATCGAGCAAGTTATATTTAAATAATATAGACAACTTTTTAAACAAGGATTTTATTATTCACTTGGTTTGTAACTCAGTTATGTTAATTTTCAAGTTTGATGAAAAAGTAATGCATGTTAAAGTGTATATATGTTATGATCAATTTAATTTATCTTCTGTATATTTAAATGTCTCGTAAGTTTTATCATCTGTTTAAGTTAGTAATTTTTCATGGGTAAAGTGGAGGATAATCGAGATCTTTTAGATTGTTTGCTATTTAATAGTTTTTTCTGCTTGGTTTTATGTATGTTTAGTAGATAGCTTTGGATGATTAATTATATTTCACTACCCACCTAACAGTACCTTTTCGTTATCTCAAAGGGTTGTATAACTCGAAAAATAAATAACTCATTCATATATTTACTACATTTAGATAGTTTTGATTCTAAATTACTTTACAAATTATGTTTAATATTAATTACTTTGTGCCCAAACAAAATGTGCTTTGGTATATTTTAATACCATTTTTCAATTTATTTATCCAGTATCAATCTTTAAGATTTGCTTATTGAAGTTTTACAAATTTAGTATTTCTCGAGTGCATACGTTACTTGTCTTTTTTAAACATTTAACTAACAAATTATTAACTATAGATGGATGAATAGGGAACTTCTATATTTTGTTCAAGCATATATTACCAACATTAAAATAATATTTCCTACTTTAAATCTGATCCTTTTAATATTTAGAATTATTTAATGAGTATGATAAATTATTTATCTGATTATATTAAAATTAGTTTGAATCGTTAAGCTGTTGGATAATTTGGTGTTTTTAGTAAGAAATTATACTCTGGAATATTAATTTCATCTGAAATCTGCTGCTTTTGATTAGTATTGATTTAGTTGTGTGTTAAATACTTCCATAGTTTGAGTCTTTTTTCAAATTGAATATATCACATTTCCCTTCATCTATTCTGTGCATTTTGAGTTCCTTTTTCTCTTAAAGCTTCAATTGTCCTGGCATTTTGTCAATTGATGGGGATTCTAAATAATTAACATTTATTGGCAAATTAGTATTTATTATTATATTTTAAAATGTCTGTCTCTGTTGATTTTCTTCTTATTGAACACTTAATTTAAAGTTTCTTGATATCTTAAGATACATAATAAATTAATCAGTTCTGGTGAAAAAGACAGAAAAAGTTATGTGATATATAAATGCCTGAAAACTGCAGTGCAGGAAATAATGCAATTATTTTTTAAAATTTTAATAGATAAATATTAAAAATTATTTGGCTAGATAAATTAAATTACTACAATTAAGGAAGTGCAAATACATGCTGATATCAGTTTCAAGCAACTCCTGTTAAAAGGAATGAAAGTTTTTATCCTTAATTTGCAACATAGAACAGCTTGTTATATTGTAGTTTTCATTTTCCCCGATGAATGTGTGTATCACAAGTGTTGCCTCTGCTAACTACTTATTGTTATTCCTTTATTTTAAATTTTTGAGGATCTGTTTAATGTATAGTTATAAGTAATAATAAATCAAGGATATTTATTTTAGTTATATCTTCTGTAATGTTTATAAGTACACTCAATTTGATAGAATCAGTTTGTTTAAAATGTTCGATTTTTTATTGATTTTTGAACACACTGAAGAGTTGTTTCTTTACTAAATGCATGTGGTCTCGCATGATCAAGTCACAGATTCGTTTCCTAGTCAAAGTCGGTGGTTTTTAAGATAGTGAAAATTATCAGTACCCATGCCGTATGATTCTGCATCATGTTAAAGAATCCTCAAGTACCTATTTAACATTTCAACAAATTTAAATTGATGGTGTAGCTTCATCATATTAAGAACACAGTCTACTCTTGTGGACAAACAGTACATGAAATAGTCAATGGGGGGGGGGAAGCAACAGCTAGAGAATGGTTGCCACACTCTGTAGCTAAACACATCTTATGAATAGTTTGATTCTGAGAAGCCAATCCTGTTAAATAATATATATATATTATTTCATTTTATTGGAATATTATTTGTGCCCATTATGTAATTTCCCAAGAAAATTCGCTGTAATAAACACACATACACAAGACATAATAATAAGCACCAAACCCATTTCTCATTACAGCTGTATTCCATTTTTTTAAATACTATAATCCAAACTGAGTATCTTAGAATTATCAGAAAACTGCAGAGTGCTCAGGTGTTTAGTTTGGGAAATTGCATTGTACATATAATTTATTCAAATGTTTAAAGGCACAATAAAAATTTGAATTTTGTTGTTGATCTCACACTTGGGGTTTATATATGTTTAAAACACATTAATTATTGTTTTATATCATCATTCAAGTTTTTATTCAAAAGTCTGTATTCTTCACATTACCCATATTAAAGTATTTACCAAATCTTTTTTAAAGTTACAAATTAATGTTATAATCCAAGATATATTTTAATAAAAAATTAAACAATTTGTTTTCTACCATTGAATTTAATTGCTGTATTTTTCAGATAAATTCAATACTTATTTTGTATTTACACGAAGATGGATTTATTTATTTAAACTTCTGTATAAATTTTCAAAATCAGTATTGCTTATCAAATATTCCTGTATTTTATTATACATTTTCTTATTTTAGATACTTTTTTATTCCATAAAGTATGATGTTGAAATAAAACTTAACCTATATTAATCATAACTTCATCATGAAGCTCCTTCAGCTTCAAAAATATACAGAACATATTAACATCAATGCAATGAAGTGAAAAGTTAGCTAAAATAATGAAAGTTCTTAATCCACTCAAATATTTCTAGGTTTTATTTTACTCATGAATGTGTTTATGCTGTCTACATTTCAATCAGAATATATTCTAGAATACCAATAATTCTTGGAGTTATTCTTTATTTGGGCAGACAATTAGATTTGGTTAAAATCTGCAGTTGAGGCTACGAGCAACATGTATTAATGAATTACAACTAAAATAATGAAAGTTTTAACAAAATGAACAAAAAACAGTAATTTACCAGCAATTGATTTGTATTCTTTTCTAATTAATGGCTGTGGCAAAACATACATTCACTGGAAAAAAATGATTATGAAGTGTCTATGAATACATTTCCATATAACTGATTTTCTATACAAATTTTTGCGATTGTAAATGCAATTAACTTGAGCATCTACACTGTAATGCAAGTGAAAATTTGGTAGTTCTGTCTAAAAGTTAAGCATGAAGTTATGAGCTATTTTAATTTTTCTTGCTAACTTTTATTACATAGTTACTCCTGTTAATTTCTTATCAGAATTGGGCTTCCCAGGGGCACAGTCAATGCAGATTTTTGCACTTTATGACAATTATCAGCGACACATAATCGGTAACTTTCAACGAATATTCTTGCTATATAGCAAATTTATTATCAAATGTCATTTCTGACAATTTCCATTCTTATTATCCTACTGTCTTTCAACAATTTTGCTTAATTAATGCCTTTCTATAATGACTGCCCACTTGGAGTATCTTGATGAGCCAGCTTAATATCTTTTACATTTTATAATTTTTTACACCTGTTGAACACTCACACATTATCAAACTATTTCATAATTTTTTTTCTATCATTATCAATTTAGATTTAAATTTATAACTGGTATGAGGAAAGTTTTGCATAAACGGTTCTAAGATGCATATTTTGCCATCTAAATATTAGTACTCACTGCCACTGCTGCATTTTTATATATTGCTTGTATATTTATTTCAAATTTAATATAGCTTGCCTTAGAATCTTGGTTCCAAGTTTGTACCTGATGTACTTGCTCAAGATATGAATGTTTTACATTAGTCGATTTAAAATTAAGTTCTTTGCTGTATTTTCTTATAAAATAGATTTTGATGTGTAATTAGAGTGGCAGTTTATGGTATATATTAGAAGTACTTTCTAAATTTGTAAAGTACTGATAGTTGGATTTTTTCTGGTTTGCATGCACACTGCTTATATGTATTGTACACATGGTAAAATATGAAAGTTGTAATATATTCATTTCTCGTAAACCAGTAGTAATAAAATATTTTGAAAATGAAGCTAATTTATATAAATTGAACAGTTCTAAGAAAAAGGATGCAATATCATTTGAATAGTAAAAAAAAAGCAAATTTGATTCATTTACTTATCACAGCATGATAGATGTTTATACATGACAAGTAATAATTTATAACTCATACAAATTATTATAAAAAAATCAAAATTCAGAAATGAAGATTGTCCCCCCGCGGGGGGGGGGGGGGGGGGGACAAAATAAATTTAGTTCACACAAATTGATGGATTAAAAAAGTCTTATGATATAAGTAGTTAAGAAGAAATTCCAAACTTAAGTAGTTATCTTTCCTCCCCCCCCCCAACCCATCATGCAATAATTCAGATAGTCAACAACTGAATTACTTATATATGTCGCCTTCCAATTTAATATAAATTTACTTAATTTGTCTTACAAATGATGTACAATGTAATTCTTGAAGTGTGTTTTGAATGCAAAGACATTTTTTTAAATTATTAAACAATGTAACATTTCTTAATTGTAATTTTTTAATAGTATATTATATTATTAATGGTAATTTCTGTAAAATTAGAGCAGTTCTAAAAATGTCTATATTTTATTGATACTGAAAAGACTCATTTTGTGAACAAGCTGTTAATTTAAGTTCACACTGCTTATTTAGCTTGACAGCAAACATAGCTTGGGAGGAATCTGAAATGTCAGTTTCCATGCTACATGCCAGAGTGAAGAACTAAGTGATAAATGGAGGGCTTTCATGTTTATGCATATAATTCACATATTAAAAAGAAAAGCATCAATGATGTCCATCTTTCAAATCTATTTGCTAACATAAGTTGCAAATAGATTTGAAAGCTTTTATTTTTTTAAAATTAGAAAATACATTCTAGATTTAAATTTGTTTCACAAAAAGAAGATTAACCAATTTTATTTAACTAATAGAAAACATTTACTCTGATAACAATTACTTCTAAAATAAAGCCCTGCACTTTAAAGTAACAAAAGTTTTTCAGGACAGATTTTATCATCCTATCTCTTTTCAAACAAAAACTCTCATTCCAGCTTTAAATTAGTAAACTGATATTTGGTATTATACAAATACCTTCACAATGTGTATTGAAAATTTCAAACATTAGTTGTATCGATGTTATACTGTTTCATTACGGCAGACAATTTATATATTAATGCATCAAATAGCATGCACTGAAAAACTCACAAATGAAAACTGTTATAGCACTTGTTGATAAAGTTGAAATTTTTTTAACATTTAGGCACCATTTTGAAAGTTCCCACATCAATTTTATAGCTAAAATGCATTGCACATAGTGTATTAATTAGTGACATATAAATCAATGTTTCTAAAGGCCCAATTTTTCCATTGTTGTATATGCTGGTTTCTTTCCTTATTTCATAAAATTTTAATGCGATTGTTTTATGTACAAGGTAAAAAAATTAAGCCCAACTGTTGAAAAAAAATGTGATAAAATCTTATGTGTGTATTTGTTAAATCACAGCTATCCTTAGACTTTCCAGCTTTACATTAAGAATACATTTTAGGTATTTTCTGGTGTATAATAAAATATGCAGCTATTACAAGATTTTTAAAAAAATGAGAAGAAATTATTGAAATTGGAAAAGAGCGTATTCTCTTGAGAGTACACTACATCATTACTCTTGTATGAAATTGCTTCAAACAAATTGATAAGCTTGGAGAAACAAGAAAAGCTGTGGTAAAATGCACGTTATTAGCAAAGTAAATGTTTTTGTGATATTGTATTTATATGTAGCTCAATTTATAATTTGAAGTTTTAAATTCCAAACGAGTTGCAGCGAATGTATTGATTAAACTATTGTGTATAAAGTTCATGTTACAATGTTTCCAAAGACTATTTGAAGTGAAAATCTATATGTACAGATGTTTAATGTATGTATATACTAGGAAACTGAATTTTAAAATACAATTTTTAAATGTTTCATATGTGATTGTATTTTTCATTGAACAAAAATGAAACACTATTTATCAAATTCAATAAAGGATTTACACTAGATTGTAACATAGTGCTGGTTAAAATTTTAGAGGTAAAAAATATTTTATAAACAGGTATTTCAAAACAAAAATTATTTGCCATTTTAACCCTTTATAAGGTCATGGTAAATATACTTACCACCAAATTCATTAATTTTTAAATGCATTTTTTAAGTTTGGCATAAGTTCTTGCCAATTGTTTCGATGAAACAAAAACTGAGATGACCCAATTTCTTTTCTCAAACCATAACGAAGTGTCTAGACTTGATAATTAACATAGTAAAATTTAATTTTACTATAAGACAATGACCCTTTAAAGGGTTAATTCACAGAAAAGTAACTTTTGAATTATGTACATGTAATGAGAAAATATTCAAACTGTTAATGAAATATTTTTCTGTCACATATACGAGATGAAGCTCATCGTAAATTATGCTTTACAAAGATATTAAACATGATATCTTAACAGGATCGAATAGACATCAGAACAATAATCTTTACATTTTTACAAGAAAAAATATAATGCATATATACTTATAATAAATTTTAATAATATGAAAGGTTTTTATTCACCATTTACACTTTTTCTTTTTAATATATAAAGTCTATGATACATGAATATATAAATTAAAGTGCATCCATGAATATAAAATTGTAAAAAATTCCTTTGCACAATTAATTATTCAATGCACATCTCTCCTATTTCATGAAGGAGTCTGGAATGTTTTTATCTCAAAGCATCTAGTTGCGACTGTATGACTTCAAGCTGGGGAAGAAGAAAAAAAAACACCTTTAATACAATTAAAGTCATTCATATTTTACAAGTATATTGAACATTTATTTTCATATTTCACAATGCTTTATCAAATTTTATTGGAACAACTAAGCTATTATGCCCGGCGCCACCTGGGATTAAAATACTTTCATGCCTAATATTTTTGATGTAAAAACTACTTTTGTATATAAAATTTTAATACCCTAAATTCTTTCATCGTCTGAAATGTTTTTTTAATTAAAATGGGAATATCAATTGAGCCAGATGATTTTTACAAACCGCAGACAGCTAATTTTCTCCATAAGTTATTAATATTTGTTCCTAGGTACTTCGAATTTTGTTCATAAATTTTGATGTACAAGAAAAATTTTAACGAATGTGTTGGTACAATTAATTAGATAGTAAAGTTTTCATTAAGAAAAAATGTTAAAATAAATATGAATAAAAAGTAATAAAATTAGTCTTCATCCAGAAATCGACTAATATGATCTAGTAACAGTTCTTATGTATTCTTGTTCTTAATCAATAAAAAAAAGTGTTACAAATTGCAAATTTTATACACAATTTTTGAAAAATTATTAAAAGGAGGGTAACGAACTGAATGGAAATGAAACTTGTGTCATGAAAATCTAATTTTTTAAACTTTTGATATGGTGTAAAAATAGTTTTTGCGAGATAATACATATTTTCAAAAAATATCATGGAAATAGTCTAACCGTTGCCTAGCAATGGAGTAACTATAAATTTGCGTTATTTCAAAATCGTCTGCATGTAGTCCATAATTTATTAAATTTTGAAAAATTAATAAAAATTGAAGAAAAAATGTCACAGATAAAAAATGGTATATTTGAAAAGATAAAATTTTGAACTTTAAGATGGTATGAAAATATTTTTTGGGGGATAATTTGTTCCAAACTTACAGCGGAAAAATGGTTTCTGACTGTTGAGTTAACTTTTTTACTTTAAAAAATTGATAGGTATCTTCCTCGTCTTAAATAATAAGTGTGCAAAATGTGGTTGAAATCGGTGCAGTGGTTTAGGAAGAGATGTGGAACGTAGCAACAATGACTTTCATTTATATTAAGATTACCTACTTTAATCATGCATATTTTAATGAGAATATCCCTTTTTCTGTTCATGTACACAATTAACAAAAATAAAATTGCACTGTTAAGACTATATGGTTATTTAGTAAAAAGTAAAACACAATATAGTCTAATTTATTTAATAAATGCAATTTCTAATAATCTAAGCTGTGACATAAATTTGCAACATTATGCCATATGTTTTAAAAATTTTGTGTCTTGGGGATGAATAAGTACTTGTTAAGGAGCAAAATACTTTTAATTTTTTACTTATTGAAATAAAGGGTTTCTGTAATTTACTTGTCATAATTTTTTAAATGATAGTGAAAAATCTGTTTGATTTTCACAGTTTTTTAATAAGCAGAAATTAATTTTCAATAAAGATTCAAACAAAATCTGAATTAAAACTGTGTCTAAAGATTTCTTCTGTAAATTTTTTTAATTGAATAAAGTGTGGCATGCTTTCTAAAATAATTACTTTTTATTTACTTCAAATAAAATAGTAGACATGATTATCTATACCAGAGCTTCTTAAACTATTTTCCACTTGCAGTCCTAATTTGGATTTGTGTTAGATACCATGTTATTTTTCAAAAATTAAAATTCTTCATGGTCCCATTTTCATCTGAAATACTTTACTGCAACTCCCAAATTGAAAAACAGGAATTAATTAATGATTACTCAAAATAATTGTACAGGGAATTTTATAGAAATATTTAAAATGATTACTTAAGAATTTTTATCAAAAATATTGAAAAATTTAGAATATATACTTGTGAAAGTTTCTATGACTTCAAACGCTATTTACACTCAACCTACTTTAAGTAACATATATTAGATTATTTACCTACAGTTTTAAAAGCAAGTGGATACAAAGCAGACATTGTAAAATAGAAGCAATCTATCAAGGTTGTTATAATGCAGTTTTTCCCAAATGCATTGATTGTAAGATTCTACCCACTGCATTTAATTTATCTATAAGTCAAATAATGTATTTGACTTATAATAAAGGAAAGGTATTGGTTTCAACCATTATAATGGTGAATATTTTTTCAGAAATCAGTTAAATGCATCCGAAAATATTCATATACAAAATATATAGTGCAGATATCTTCTTATAATATTTCTAATAGGTATTTATATATTATTTACAGTCATCAATGATTGTACATGTTTAGTCTGGATGGTTTATGTATACTTTACCACTGAAGTATACTTTATTCAGGTTAGTAAAATATATCTATATGAAATCTTTTACCCATCACATACACTTTTAAAAAAGGAATGCTGAAATCGGAATTTATGAACAAGCCGCCTTCGATGACCACTTGTTCACAGGGAATGTAATTTCACCTGAATCTCTCATGCATAATTCATTGTTTCTATAACAAAGTAATTTTAAACTTCAAATTGCGATAGATATTTAACCCATATTCTTTTCGCAGCTTTGAACTTGTTCTGTTCCTTGTCTTCATGAAAGTCCCTAAAGGAGTCAAGTAACTGTTCGTGTCGTGTAGCATCTAATTGCAGATTGTCGGTGCCAACTTCACTTTCTTATATTCCTCATGCAAAATATGCATTCAATTTCAACTTAAAATGGTGCAGCACATTTTACGTCCAGCAGCATACTAATTGGCTTAAAACATGTTGATTAAAAGAATTAAATCATACCAACTATAATTGTTCAGTTTACTGGATTATTTCCTTATATACTTACTATCTTGAGGACTTTCTTTACAGATTTCACAGAAAAATTGATCAAATAAAAAAAACGAAAGTAAAATCCCGTAGGCTATTATCTTAGCTTTCAACAATGGAAGAGAAATTAAATAATGCAAATGGTATGAATTTCATTTTAACAATGGAAAGTATTGTGGTAAATTATGCCAAAAAATATTTTTAAAAATTTATTAAAATTAGAGGAAAACTCGTATGGCAACTTAATTGATATCATTGAAAAGAAATTTTTTTAAATTTTCAAATGGTGCAAAAATAATTTTTGTGCTGTAATATTTTCAGAAGTCATTAAGGAAAAACGTCAAAAAAGGACTCCGAGGTGCACAATCCCACCCTCCAATGTATGTGCCAAATTTTGTAGCTCTAGGTCCAGCGGTCTGCCTTGTAGAGTGGTAACACACACACATTTTCCTTCATTATTAGTAGAGATAACAGGTCACAACTGTAAGTTACTTTTAATAATATTATGAAAAAATAATAATGAACATAAGAAAACTGACCCAGATAAAAGCTGTGCAAGAAAAAAAAAAAAAAAAAACCCTTACTTGGTTGTAAAAGGTATATAATTCTTTATGAGAGAATTCCATTTGTAATTTCTCATTTTTTTCACCAGATTCTAGATTTAATTCAACTAATCCTACTGGATTTTTCAACTTGGACATTGAAGACTGAGCTGTTTGTAGTCGCAATTCCCAATTCACATCATTAAGCTGAAAATCAACAAATGCATCAATAAAACAATACTTGAATCACTCGAGTACACAACTGATACAACAAAACTGGATAAATACCTGTTTAGGTGCAATGGTTTTCTTTTTTAATTTCTCAATAACTGTCTTTGCATTAGAAACCCAAGCCTGAACAATGGCAGGAATCTAAGCAAAAATTCAAGATTTAAATAAAGTAAATAACTGAAAAGCATAATCTATGCATTGAAAAGGATTTTTTCATACAATTTTTTTAAATTCTTTAATTAGGCATACCAACAAACTGTAGATTTAGAATATGCTCTTCTTTTACTTATGAATTAACTTGGAAGGTTTTTTTTTTCTCAATGTATTGATTACTGGATGACAGTTTATTTAAAAATAACATGCATTTTTAATAAAATAAATTATAGTTCTTGAAATTAAATCGTTAATAATTCTTGAAATTAAATTATTCAAAAGCATGCAACTTTTAATTTTAAATGAAAATATCAGGATTTGATTTTTATTCTAAGAATCCTTAATAATATAATAAATGCGAAAGTGTGTCTGTCTGTCTGTTTGTTTGTTAAGCTTTCACGACCAAACTACAAAACCGATTTGGATGAAAATTGGCAGAGTTGTAGCTTGAAACCCAAGAACGGACATAGGCTAGGTGAAATCACATTAAATTAATTATTTTTGACTACAGACAACAATTAAATAATTAACAAAGCCCATTGACTCAGCGATTCTCGATGAAGATTATTTTATTTTTCAATCAACTGTCACGTGATCCTTCAAGAATGCGAAAACATGTGGAATAAATTATTTTTAAAATCAACTATCACGTAATCCTTTTTCGCTGTAACTTCGGAACAAATTGTTTGATACAAATTATTTTTATACCATCTTAAAGTGCAAAATTTTACCTTTTAAATGATACTAAATTATTTTCTGTGACATTTTTGCTTCAATTTTTATTAATTTTTTAAAGTTTTACGTGCAGACGATTTTGAAATAACGCAAATTTATAGCTACTCAGTTGCTAGGAAATGGTTAGACTTTGAACTAATTTACCTTTATTTCTGAAAAATTTGCTTATGTTTATAAATATCCATAAAATAAGGCAGAAATTACATGTGTCTGTCTGTCGGTCAGTCACAAGAACTCTTCCTAAACGGTGAACAGTAGCGACATGAAATTTACACACAACATTCTACAGCATATTTCTACGTCAAAAGTGCTATTTTCAACTTTCAGAGTCAATTCATTCTTAAGATATTTAATTAAATAACGAAAATTAGTCGCTTTTGAGCCTTATGCTTAGATGTTTTTTGCCAATAACTTCTGAAAGAAGTTATAATATGTATTAGACAACAATTATTTTTATGCCATTTTAAAGACCAGAAATTGATCTTTTTAATGCTATTAATTCCATTGTGATGAAATGTTTTCTCTGATTGTTATTAAGGTTTAAAAATATTTTTGTAACGTAATTTCTAACAATTCTTTTTATTCTTATAGAAATAAATTCAAGCCAAATTACTGTTTCTTGCACGGGCTTTTGCCAGTGTTAAAGTTAATATAAGAAAATATTGCCTTCTTTGACCATAAACAACAAAGGAGGCTTTACACTTCCGGTTTCCTGTTGTCGTAGCATTTACAGCTCTTAATACAGTTACACAGTGATCCAATGACGTTAGTGAATTATTCTCTCAGTGTTTTGTTTAATTTTCACAGTGAGATATTACAGAATATCCATCTGTAGATACGGTAATGGGCATTAACAAGGAACATCATATTTTGTAGTTTTTATTTCATCAGCATTTTTTTTCTTCAACTTCTTAGAATTTTCAGACGCACCTTCCGACAAACCGAGATTGAAAGTAGGTGTGCCAGTACAACTAATACGTAACCTCGATATACCGAGACTCCGCAATGGCACACGGTTACAAATTACACACCTAGGTACAAACGTCGTGAAAGCTACTGTTATGACTGATATAGGGAGAAGAGAGAGTGTTTTAATTCCACGCCTCCGATAATACTGAAGGATTTATCATCTCAGTTCAAAAGGTAACAAATCCCTTTAAAAATATCATTTGCCAGGCTCAAGGCCAGATTCTGAAAGTGGCAGGCGTATATTTGGAAAAACCATATTTTTATGTGGCGTGTTCACGTGTGTCCAGCCCACAGAGCCTCTACAGCCGTGCAAATAACGTGGTATACAAAAGTATATTAGTATAGATAAACAATTTACATAACTATATCAGCATACATGTACAGTACACTCCTGTCAGCCGTCCAATTAAGTATTATCAACCGTCAGAACTTTTACTTTCCAATTTCAAAATGCAACATCAATGCATTTACATTTGTGAATTAAAAAAAAGAATAATTGAAATTCTTCGCGCACAAAGTCGCGGGTAACAGCTAGTAAGGAATAAATCTATGCTGTTAGTTAAGCTGATGACTTTTCAAACAATAAATATCTTCCAGTTTTGTTAAGTTAAATATATGCCTCATTTAGAAACAGCATGATGGCTATTTTGGAACAGACTTTATAATTTTTAAACCATGGTGCAACGATGAGGATGACACCTGACTTAGCACATCATTCTCAAAATTTTCAAGATATACAAAAATGAGGATGTCTGACCCGCAATAGCAGATTAAATGTACACCGCCCTCTCATACACAGTACAGCTTGGTAAAATCAAGTCACGATCCAGAAGCTGAGACTTGACCATTAAGCTATCACAGCCCACAAATCTTAACGAATTCAAATAATTTTGTAGTTTTTATAATAAGTAATAATCTAATTTTTCTTTAATGTCAATTTTCAATTTAAATAAAAAAAAAAGCGGTTTACATATTTAAGCATAAAATTAAGCTTGCAATTTACATCATAAACATAAATTACAAACAATACAGATTAAAACAGCTTTAACTGTTCCAAAGAATGTAATTAAAGGAAAGATTTTTAAACTGTTGGCTGTAATCACAAAACAGGTAATAAAAAAATATTTCTGCCATATAATGTTAATACTGGTAAGCAAAAATAAGACTGAGAACCATAATGAACAGGTATTATAAAGAATAAATATTCGTTGAAAATGTAATTTTTGCATAACAGCAGCAAAAAAATGGGCACAAGTGTGCCAAGAACAGAAAGAGAAATTTTCAACATGTTATTACCAAAATATTAATGAAAATTTGTATATTTTGCGGGATTAAGTTGCTGTTCTTAGGATATTTGTTGTGTATTTTGGTTGCTGTCGAGTTAAAGCATCAAATAAACATTATTTATTTTTTCATTTATCACTTATTAAAGGAACATTTACTTTATTGTTAACAGGGCACCAATCATCGGTAACATTCGTCATCACTGTAATAAATCATAAGAATTAGCAGAGTTTTGGCATGTTTTGATGTGGGGCTTAGGATAATGGATAAAGACCACCTATTTTTATTTTCCATGAAAAAAATATGCACACTGATATGAAATTGCAATTAAGAGCTGAAAAAGTATTTGCAAAAATTTTGCTTTGTTTATTTGTATTAATAATTAATTAAATTAATTTAAATTAAAAAATTGTATTGTTATAAGGAATTTTTTTTTATTTTGCTAATATATAAATTTTGAAAAAATGTGCTAAAGGACACAGGAAATAATAAAGAAATTAAAGTTTTTAAACAGATTGAAGAGTTTTGCTTTCTTCAATACAGAATATTAAATTAATTTACTAAAAAATAAAATTTAAGTTAGTAACTACGTGAGAAATATCTAAAAAATACAATTGTAAAATTCCACAAAGTCTTACTTTTTCTTCGTTTAATTCTATTAACTGTAATTGTTGTGACAAAACAGCAGGTTTGGCTAAATGATATGCAGCCTGAAAATGGTGGAAAAAAATTCTTTTAAAATAAGAGTTAAATATTAAATGCAAAATTTAATACATATTACAATATTGCACATATGCTTTAAATGAAATCTAGATGAAACATAAAGAAAATAATAATAATAATAATAAGATACTGTTATCAATCATGGAAAAAATTTACCTGTTGAAAAATAAAGGTTAAGGTCTGTAAAATTAATTTAAGTTGCTCTTGGTTAACAGATAATGAAATTTCCAGCTTTGCGCTTTCTTCTTTATTGAATACTTCTTCCTGGGAAATAATGCACACAGTTACAAATCTGAACATGACAAGAAAAAAAAAAAAAACAGTTATGCTTATTGAAAGTATTTATACAAGAATTAGTATGTAAATTATGAACTCAAAAATGATTAAAAAGCAATGAAGTTTCATTTTTTAAAATTGTGAGTATTAGGAGAAAAAGACCAGAGAAGAAATGGCGTGGAGAGGGGTTACGGTACAAGAATTAAATTTTTATATTTAAATTAGACTTACCTTTAAATGAAATTTTTGTAAAATTCGATTCAGCAACAGAGGAAATTTTGAACCATCTAGACCATTAATCAGTTCAACTGCTTTTTGTATTCTGAAAACATATGTTAAAAGTTTACTGAAAATGCAAAATTAGATAACAAGATGCTGAAAATAAATCTAGAAAGATGGAAATTTAGTATATTCCCCATGCAAATTTCATATCAGAATAAAATAAAAACACACATAAAAAAACTCTTCAATAACAGTGATTAAAACTATTTTATAACAGTGATTAAAGTAACAATAGAAATAATATGGCATAATTTTTACCTAGAACTTTTAACAAAAATAGGAGCATTCATTTTCCTCCGTTATTTGAAAACAAAATCCTATTTTAATTTTAATTAAAGGGTCATGGGATTTGAAATAACAGTCTATTAAAAAAATCTTAGTTTTTGTTTACCCTACCTCCCATTCGGTTTCAGACTAACCGTATGCTAGATATCTAGCCTCAATGGAAGTACAAGAAAATTATTCGATTTATTAAGATTAATGAAAATAAATGACACAATATATGATGATATTAATATCCTGGGAACATTATGTATTATCACAGCAAAGAACGTTTTTAATCAATAAATTTTAAAGTGTGACATTAACCAGTCATCCGAAGAAACATTACTTTTAACTGGAACCGTTGACAGTGAACGTTCTTAAAAAGTATGGTGCGGCAATGACTCCTGTTGATATAATTTGCATTTTTCTGTGTTGATTAAAATTTCAACGTTTGATTCTGTTTAAATTTTATTAAGCCATCTGCTGTTCCAGAGAGCTCTTTTCTTTTCTGTCATCACAATGACCGCAAGTGCTCCTAGTTATGTGTTGGATCAAGTTGAGGAAGATGCTGGAGAACTCCAGTTTCCAAAGGAATTTGAAAATGCAGAAACTCTTTTAGTTTCTGAAGTTTTGATGTTACTTGAACACAGAAAACAACAAAATGAAAATGCGGAGGAGGAACAAGAACTTCCAGAGGTTTTTATGAAAACCTTAAATTATTGTCAAAGGTTCAGCCGTTTCAGAAACAGGGAAACCATTTCAGCTGTCAGAAGTTTATTAACTCAAAAGAAAGTTCATAAATTTGAACTTGCTCAGCTTGCAAATTTATGTCCAGAAACTCCCGAAGAAGCTAAAACTTTAATACCAAGTCTTGAAGGGAGATTTGAGGATGAAGAATTACGTCAAATATTGGATGATATCCAAACTCAAAGAAGTTTCCAATATTAATTTTCTTTTTCGTTAAAACAGAGACATCTTATTTCTATTCTTGTAATTTTTAAATGTTTCTGTAATCTTATCATTGTTTTATGTCATCTCATTTGCTAATTCTCTTTTACAAGGTTGCCAATTATGTTTATTATAAAATGACCAATTCATCTGTAAATTACTTCCATATTTTGTCTTTTGTATACGGGAATTGCATCTGAAAGTTTATAGTTTCTTGGAAAATTGTAACCTTTTAGTGGAAATAAAATGTTTAAATTCACTAGGAATGTAAATTATTGAAATTGAGAATTGCATACTGAAAGCCAGTAGGCTATCAACTTAAAAAATGGCATAGCTTATAAGCATCTCCTTTTAGTTAGAAATCTTTTTCTTGCAAATAATTTCACTGAACTTAAATTATTCAATAAATCAGGTTAAAATTTGTCAAATACACAGCAAAATATAGATATTTGCATTGGTTTGTCCTTTAGTAGTAGTATTATAACTGTTTTTAAAATACCTGTGGCATTTCAAGTGGACACAGGGCAGAATGTTTAAAAAAATTCATATGACAACTTTGTTGGGAATGAGAACCTAGTAGCTTTACTAACACATTGAAAGTAAGGACACCATATGCAAACCTAGTATTGCACCAATTTGGTGTTGGCAATGTTTAGTTTGTTAAAAAACTAAGAAAAATGGGTTAATTTAAGAGATTTATTGGCAACTACAAATATTATGAAGAATCAATAAAACTGTTAGTAAGCATAAGGATTGATTGTTTTGATCATTCAAGAGTATCAAATATAAAAACCCCTGCTACAGTAAATATAAAATATTTACATTTATGAATTTTTCATTGGATGAATAAAAGTTCTGTTTTGGAATCGTTGTCCAAAGAATAAATAAACTATATGAGCTTTAACAGTATGCAAGATGCTGGATAAAAATTTGGATTTCATTACAATGGTGAAAAGTACTGTTGCAAATTACATATATTTTTTAATTTCTAAAATTAGAGGAAAAATGGGACCATTAATTGGTATAATTAAAGATCATTTTTTTGAACTTCATGATGATATAAAATTTCTTATGTGATAAAGTATGATTGAAAGCTACCCTCACAAAAGTCAAAATTTTACTTAATTTTAAAAAAATCGATTTGAAGTACCAATTTCCACCCTTCAAAGCAAAAGCATGTTTGTGCCAAGTTTGGCTACTAGGTCTAACAATCTTTACTGTAGAGCTCTCCCAATAGCTACAAATTTACTTTTATGATTTGAAACAATGGGGCAGTAGTTAAAAGATAAAAATTTATTGAAAAACTAATGTCATAAAAGTTATTAAACCTGCTTATTTCTGAACTATTTTCATTAGTAAAACTAATGTGAGAGTCAAGCAAACATTTCTTATGTCTTAAATATATGTGTTCTTATAATTTAGAAAAGTTGAAGACATGTATAACAAAAGATCTGCAGAAGTTTTCTAATTACAATTTAATTATTTTAAGTTGTAAGGTACGTGCTCCAGTAGTGGGCCACTTGAATTTTTAAGTTGGAAAAAAAAAAAAAAAGAAATTTCAACATTCCAATGAGATAAGAGATCTGCCTTTGATAGGCTGAAACCCTTATCATTTCCTGTTTAGTTAGGAGCTAGAAAGTTTTTTTGCTGAAGTTAGTCTCTGAGAGAAGCATTTTAAGCCTATTCTTAGTGATTTCCGTAAGAGGCAACTCTTCATTCAACCATTTTTTAGCACATTCTATTTGTTTTTAAAATGAATTGTTATTGATATTATTTGGTTATATACTGAATGTATTATAAACTATCATTAAATTAAATATTAATAATTTATGGTAGTGAAGGGTGGCCCACTTTTGGATCAATGTTTTACTAAATGCTCCAGTAGTGGGCCTAGGAAGGCCAGTACTGGAGCACATGCTTTCTCTCAAATAGACTGTTTTGTGATGTTTAAGAAACGATTATAGCTTGTAAAATCTTTTATATAACTGGATTTGTTTTATTTTTATCAGAACCAGTACTGGGCCGCATGGCCCACTACGGAACATTCTGACCAATTACTTAATAAATATTTGGTACTTTTCTGTTAGCCGGGCGCAAGCGAAAAATCGCCAAATAATGTAGAATTCCGCCAAATTTCTTACAACAATTCTCTGTTGTCATTCGCTTTGCTTGGCGACTTGGCTCGCGTTTGGTTCACAATTGGCGACATTTGTGCCCGGCTAACGGAAAAGTACCAAATATTTTATAGTATTTACCATTGAATTTTCATTTTGGGACAATGGAAAGGAGAAAAAAACATTATTTGGAAGATAACTTAATAGCTGTCATTAATGAGGTAGAAAAGGGACATGGCATTCTCTCGGTTGCTAAAAAATACTATAAATCTACAAAGAACAAAAAGGATTTTGTAATTGTTGAAAACGATTTATTCAACATAAAATATCAAGATTTAATATCCATAATGCCCTAACCAGAACTTAAAATGAAAGATCAACAATTAACATATACCTTTAATAAAAAATTGGCTGTTAGAGAAAAAATATAAATCTCATGCGACTAGAATCTATAAATAAAAGATTTCATCTATATCAAGCCATTTTTATTGTATTTTTTTATAGTGTATAATGTTAATGTATTGTTATTATTACTGGATAATGATTTTTTTCTTTTAACACATTTGGCGAATCTGGGTGGCCCACTTTTGGTATGCCCACTACTGGTACATCAAAAGTTTGCTATGCCCACTTCTGGTGCATAGGAGTGACCTAATTTTTTAATTTTGAAAAAATTATATGACAATTATTTTGATATTTCAGGTGATTATTATTTTAGAAAAGAGTTTGAACAACCATAAAAAAAATATAGATTAGCAAAACTTCTCTAAAGTTTAGATGATAATTGAGGAAATACCCTTAAGTGGCCCACTACTAGAGCATTTACCTTAATTAAGGGTTTATTTAAATTAAATGTACATTTAAGTCTTTATGAGCTAATTAATTATTAATAACTTTATTCTGTTCTAAGTCATATCTTCATTTTCTAATAAACTTTTAAAAATTGGAGAATACATTTCTTTCTCCAAGTACTGCAGCACAGTAGGGTCATGTGGGGTAAAATGGGTCACTTTTTAGCTATTTTCACATTCAAAGTTTTGTAAACAATAAAATCATAAAATTTTCCTGTTTTTTTTTCAACTGCATCTTGACATTACATTCCTTGAGGACATTTTTATGTAATTTTAACAATTATTTTTTAATTGTAAATTAATTAAACTTAACTTGAATAGCTTTGACTCATTTTACCCCATCTTGGGGTAAAATGGGTCATAAATGCAAAATGATGCTTAAATAATATATTTATTAGGAAATACATTAAAATAAAAAGGTGGTCTGTTACATAATCTGATGAACAATACAATATTCAAATTTTAAAGTAGTATTGTTCACGGTTATTGCACAATGGCTCTTCTAAAACTTTTACAACATCAGTTTTTTCTACTCTATCAATGTCCTCTTTTTTCAGGAAAAACATAAAAATCCCCTATTCTTGATTTGTTTACATACTTCACATGTATATCAGCACCATCAATATGTGTGATTTGACCAACAAATCTTTTCATAGACTACCCATTTTCCAGGAAAAAGTTCACTTATATTCTTGACCATCTTGCAATCAGATCAATTTGTTGTGGAGTGAGATTTTTTTCTGTTCATGTTTTAACTGTGGCAGTTTGAAGTTCATATTTTTCTTTTCCAGTCGTTCCAATTGTTCTTCATGAAGACGTTCAATTATATCGGGTTCTGTCATTTCTTCTCTAGCTCTGTGTTACTCTTTTTCTTTTCTTTTTAGAATTAATAATAGCAGCTTTAGTGGTACTTGATTGTACAGGTGGTAGAGTTGTTAAATTAACATTGTTTAAATTTAACACTGTTTATATGTAAAAATTTAAAATTAAATTTATTGTTTCAATTTAACAAAATTTACAGCAGTAGACCTATACAAAAAAAAAAAAAAAAAAAAAAAAGCTAAGCCTAACTATGACCCATTTTACCCCATCTAAAACAGATTGAAATAAAAAAGAAAATAGTTAATATTTTTCTTATTTTATTGGCTTGAGATGCTTCCCAAAGCTTCTTTTATGAGAAAATACTTCAAATTTTCACTGTTATTTATTAAAATATAGGGATTTTCAGAAGTTAGTAAACCATGTATTTTGCACACTACCATCCACAGCTTGTTAACAATTCTTCTTCTGTTGGAATATTCATGAAACTAACTTTTTTGAAAATGCAAAATGTTGCCAATGTATTGATAAATAATATTACAAATATTAGTTTAAAAAAATCAATTTCAATTTTATTTACATGGAGTTATTTATAAAATGACCCATTTTACCCCACGACCCATTTTACCCCACCTGACCCTAATTGTAGAAAGTGATATACTTGCAGTTTAATTCAAAACTACGGCAATCATATTTTAGGGTTCACAATTTTAATAAAAACTTTCATCATCGGCTGATAATTGTTATATCATTGATGGGTAAGATCGATTTCAGCTAATCTGGAAATTTTATAGAATGCTAATCCATGTATTATTTCTGTTCATTGCAGTATTATAAAATCAGTTCCCAACAACTCATTCTAAAGCTGAATACTCAGTAAATTGTTAATACTGTCCCAGTAATAAAGTAAAAATTATTGTTCCAAAAATTTCTGGTTGATCATTAGTTATTTTAGTTCAACTTTTCAATTAATGAAAAAAAAAATGTATTAAATAACGATAAAGTGAATTTGTATCTCTTTTTTGCTAGTATATTTAATAGCAAGTTTTGTTTAAATAAAACTTGCAGTGAAAAGGTTATTGATGTACTAAATGTAGCTTCAATCTGACGAATATTATATGTTTCTTCTTACAAAATTTGCTTAAGTGGTTTAATTTGGGGGTAAAATATTTTGAGATTGAGTCCAAACCTTTCCTCTGTCGCTTGCAAACAGTTATAACCAGGGGTCTAGTGGACCCGAACGGCTTTCTCAAACTGCTTTTTTTGTACGGGAAATAACAAAAAATTGTGAAAACTTCCTTAACCCTTTCCGGTGCGGTGGTCGCAAAAGAGGACACCAATTTTAATATTTCCTATAAGAAAAACCTTTCTGCTGTCAAAGCTGAAAAATTGCTGCTAAATAGCAGTTGGTTCTCTTTTAGAAAAATAGATGGCAGCACGAAAATTTTAGATTCCTTTGTGGCATTAATTTTATGTTGAAAGAACCCCAATTTCCAGCCTAAATTTGGGGAATTTTTTGGAGTTCTTATAAATAACAATTTTAGCAAAATCAATCACCCATTTTCCTACAATAACCTTGAGGTTTTAATTCATAATTTTGTACAAGCTTCAAATTAATTTATGAACGTATCAAAATAGCTGATCCGAAGGTGTCCTCGTTTGGGCACACTACCCGTCTAGGACGTCTGTTAGGTCAGCCTCACTTCTGCGTATGAAAGGTGTAGATTGATACTTTACAGAGAAGTGTGGGATGCTTGATTCTGTTTTCTTGGGGAGTTTTTATTTATCTTCGGATTCTGGAGAAAGAAAAACCATGTTTTATTTTTAGTTAATATTTGTTTTAAGTTGGAATGGTTCTTATTTTTCGTTATTTTTATATATTGGATTTAGTTTAGAATTTTTGTAGTAGATAAACAAGATTTTGTATTTTTAATATTTTAAATGATTTAAATTACTTATAACATGAATAAAAATGCTTATAAACCTAAAATATTCATAATTACTCCTATTGTCGTAAGGAATTTATGCAATTATCTCTTAGGATTTTCTTACGCAGCGATTGCTCTAGATGGGCAGTGTCCTCAAACGAGAATACCACCGCAAGTTAAAAAAATTTTTGACTGTAAAATCTATGTCTAGACAACCTATTTATCACATTCATTGTGTTTTTTCATTATATTTCTAAAATTTTCATGACCTGCACCGGAAAGGGAAACAGCACAATTTTTGTTACCCAAGTTAAAGCGTTCTATTACTGCTTTTAGAGCGTCCCAGCACTGCTTATTTTGTGACAACATCACTGGTTATAACCATCAATGCAATTTAAATAATAGCTACTAGCACTTTTGTGAACAGTGGTCCTCGCCTCTAAAAAAAGATCTCTTTATCACGGTCTTCAAAAATTTTGCCATTTTTTTCCAAATGTGAATTATTTACACAAATCTCTGCTTTAATCAGTATTCAAATAATTACAATTAAATGTCTACTTCTATCATTATTAACTAAATTACAATTAAATGTCTGTTTCTATTAGTAGTAACAAAATAACAATTAAATGTCTCGCCATTACCAAAATGACTCGAATGTTTTAATGGTGCCAAACTCGTCAAACATTGAAACCATTAAAACAGCCACCATCTTGAAACAGAATCAAAAACAAAAATTCTTATACATATAATTAATGAGTTCAAAGAACATTCACGTCAAATTTGAAGAAAATCCAACAATGTGTTTAGTCGTGACTACCAAACAAATTTGCAAACGAAATGCCGAAGTCAAATTGAAACAGAACCTCGCTCAATTAATACTCAAGAAAATTTTTTTAATTGTATGATTTTAATTTTCTACTAACAAGATGTCACATGGTATTAAACATCTATGTTTTTTTTTTTAAATGTGTACTCAATTTTATATAACATAATATATTTGCAGCACAAAATATATTTTCAAATTATGGTTGTATCACAAATGAACAGCCAGAGGTATTTATTGAAAGAGCATGCCTTATTTTTGAAACAGTAAAATCAGCAATACTTTAAGCCAATTATTTATTGTTTTATAGACTTGAGTGAGAATCTTAGATTTTCCACCAAAAGTTCTAGAATTTCATGACTTGACAGTAACTTACTTCTTTAGTTTCTACCAAACCAAGCATAACACTTCTAATATTGCTTATACTTAATAAAAGCAATTTCTTATTTTATTTAAAAATGATATGCAAATATTTATACTTAAGAAACAACAGCTAAGTGAGAAGAAGAATTATTAATCAATTTTGAATTTTTTTACATGCGAACGCTATAACTCAAAAACTTGAAAAGCCAGATGGATAAAATTTAATACACTGTTTTATCGTCATGAATGTAGGTCCGTATAAAATTTTGGGCCAAATCCGTCAAAGGGTAGACTGTCTGTCGGTCCGTATAATTTACTTTTGAAGAGAATCCGTCGTCTCTACACGCATGCGTACTGCTTACCTCTGGTCCCGTAATACGGTCATCTTGGCTCACCGCCAAATTCTTCTCGAATAAAAGTGAATTAATTATGGAGTGTTTTCTTTTAATTTTTCTTTCACGCCGAAACATTTTCAAGAGTTGCATATTTGATTGCGGTTAGTTTTATTTTGTATATTTCGTAATGCATTTTTTTCTGAGTGGATTTTGCAATATTTTTACTCTGACAGAACGAGAGTAGTTGTTAAAAGCAAAGTTATAAAGTAACAAACCAAAATTAGTGTCAATTGATTCATCAGTTCGGTTTTTCATGCTTTTTTAATTTCTTAAGCACTCTGCCAATGTGCATGATATTTTCAACTACAGCTATCGGTAGTAAATTTGTAACAATCAGATCGGAGATATTGCTGGCAAGCTAAAAGGCTGCTTAGATGTGTGCAAATCTTTTAGTAACTTACATTAGATAATTGAAATTGGGTATGTGGTCTTCTAATTTATCCATGCGGTGGGAGGGGAAACAGCACCTTTTTGGGAAAGTATACGAGAAAGTTTAGGGGAGGCCACTCCCGCTGGTTTTAAATATGAATTTGCAATGGCTTACAGCAAAATATAAACTGGAAAAAAGAAAATAGACAATGAAAAACTCCTCAATTATGGAGTCAATTCATGTGATGCTACATTTACATGACAATATATCTGAACACATCCTATACATTATCTTACAATGTGCTTCGACTTTGCATCTTTTTCATCTTGTAGAATGCACCATGTATTTAGAAATTAAATTGGTGGGAATCATTTGATGCATCTAACATGAACATGAATCGACTCCATCATGTATAACTCACAAAGAAGGTATAACTGATGCTCGGGGTTCAAAAATTTTTATTGTTAGCAAATCTGACATTTGGTATAGAAGATTAAAATACATTAGGTGTTTTGAAATATTCAGCTCTTTATCAACACATCTTAAATAATGTGTGTATGAGTGAACTGGATTAATTTTATTTCCAAATTAAAACATACCATGATAGCAGTTTTTGAAAGATTATAAACATTATTTTCAGACCAGTTTCAAAATTGGTTCTAAAATGACAATAATAATCACAGCCTGCTTGCACATCCCGGACTTGAAGACAGACAGGCCGCTGTGACAAAAATGCTGCCTAATTCCAGTGTTTATTTTGCATTTCTCAACCTTTAGACTACAATTTTTTAAAAATCTGCTATCTCCTCTTAAGACAGACGATTTCAGTAGAGAAACAGGAATGTGTTTTTCCCTCTCAAGTCACAAGAGGATAAGATAGTAGTTAATTTACATCCAGTGGTATTATCCATTCTATCCTCATTAGCAATCAACCTATACATCATGATGACGGCGATGTGTCCACCGAGTCAGTCAGATAAAACCATGAGTAAAAAGTGCAGTCTTGGCAATCTGTACGAACTTGTCAAAGTATAGCTCTTCCATAGGGGAGAAGCAGACACCCTGCCATGCGCTCAGGATAGCAGGACAATCAAAGATGTTGGTTTGGTGACAATTCAGTGTCCGGACAGTGACTGCATTGCACGTAACCTATATTCATTATATCATAAATGCCATATCAGGACAATAATTGATATAGTAATCATACCTACTAGTTTAGTTATAATAATGTCCCATTTCGAACCAATACTAGGGCAATTTTGGGACGGACCTCGTAATTTTAAACTAGGGCCAGATGATGAGGATGACATCCAAGATGGCAACTCCCTCTGAAAACTTCTGCACCACACTTGGGAGGACATTTGGCCTCTAAATATGATTTAACGTGTAACAGGCCCCATACATGGTGGATCTACAGCAGAATCGGGTTTCAAAACCTGGAGTCCTCCAGCCCCCATAGCTGAGACCTTACCACAAAATTACTGAAACCCTAAAAATACCTACAAGCAGAGATGTAGTTATAAATTAAACAGTGCCGGAATGATATGACCTAGGAGGTTTTGTTGTTGTTGGGATGGGGGGGGGGATAAGGAATGGAATAGAACGAGTGATATGCAGGGCAATTATAGAATCGCTTCACACTAAAATATATTTTTACACTTAAAATGTATAATTATTTTATCAAGGAATTGAAATCAAAATTTTATAACAAAATGTCAACAATGCATACCTTGTAATTATTATTTTATAATTTATTTTTGATCAAACATTAACATAATGCATACATGAATATAATGAAAATGTTAAAGAATGTTATATTTAAATTTATATTAATTTCAAGTTTTACCAAAATTGAGTAATTTCAGCATAAAATCAGGATATGGGTAAGTAATACAGAAAATATTATGTTTCGCAAAATCAAAACGTAAAATACTTTAAATGTTTGTAACCCTAATGTTTTAACTCCTCGTCATCGCCGGTTGCGAATGGCTTATTACTTTTATTAGTATAAAATATTAATATTTTTAAGGGTAAGGATTAGACAAATATCATGCTGTTTTAAGGAAGTATCTTTCAATTTTTTCAGGTACTTGCTTGTTAAAGCGGCCACCAAGCTTACTTGGTGACATTCAGATTTCGCCAAGCTCGTAAGTTCAGTGTTCTAGCGAAGCTACTATGTTTCGGCTCCCACGACTAGAGAAGCCGTAGGATATTTTTTAAGTTAAAAAAATCTGCCTGGTTCCCACTTAGCTTTGTTCACAAAAAAGAAGTAATATTTTATAAAAACAAATTTGAATTTAAGAACAAAAGCAACACGTAAATACACGAGCAAAAAAAGCGACACGACTTTTTACAGGACTGCATGTTTTTAAACGGCTGCAAATGTTTTTGGCAAGATTTTACCATCATCTTGACAATATATCTTGGTTGCATGGTGATTCAATCTTGGTGGCCGCTTTAACAAGCAAGTACCTTTTTTCGTATTTATTTCTCATTAAAAGAAAAAGCAGTGCCAGAATGGCATTCCGTTGCTTTCTGTCTCCACTATACCCCAGTCTACAAAGTGATTACAGATATAACAGGTTAGCATTGTGAAGGAAGAGAAATCCAAATTGCCTATTGGTACAGCATATGTACCAGTTCATAAGTAATGGTAAAAAATTTACTGAACCCATAACAAAAAGATTAATGATGTTTCTTTTTTCTAAATAAGTTTGATTGAAATGTTTATACTTGAGGCAATGTTAATAGCTTTTTAAAAAAAATTGTATTTTTTATTAACTCAATATATTTCTAATCAAATGTTATTTAGAAGTCAGTTCCATTAGGTAACATATTTGAATTGTCCATATTTCCATATCCGAACTATGAATAGAGAAAATATGTACAATATGGCTTGGAGAAAAGTGTATGAAAATGGCACATAACAAAGATTTTCTTATCCCCTTCATTAAAGTGAGTGTTCACAAGAATAAATATCAGTAATTAGAAATGAGTAGGGGAAGAATTATAACATTTTTTTACTGATAAAGCAGTCTTAGCATTATAATTTTTTTCGGAGTTTTTTCCTGTATTTTTTCTAGGAAATGGATTTGTTTTAATGCTCATTCTCTTAATAGATAATTTTTCTCATACACTATTTCAAAGCTAATCACTTTCAAACTATCATCAGTATAAATTAAAAACAATGTTATATGGTATTCAAATTCCAGTTATATGCAGCATTCATTAAAAAGCAAAAATAAATAAATATTTGATAGATATTTTTATGTATCATCTAGATATACAAAACAAAATGGGGAAAGATTTAAAATGAAAACAAAGTAAAATTGTTTAGTGAAAAATGGAGAGAAAAAAAATAATAAAATTTTGCTTTTTCTCAAAAATGGTTTTTGAATCCAAATTTTTAAAACAGTCTTCCATGAGTTAAACATCATTTCTGAAATAAATATATTTATTATAGACGAGTACTTGAATCAAGGCTTGGCATCATTTATTGAAAAATTTAATAATTACTTCATCTAGTAGCTTTTAAGATTAAAAAAGAAATTATTCCTTCATTTACTAATTCATTATTTTCCTTAATTCAGAGATAACTTGATTTACATTGGTGTCCAAAACTCAAAAAGTAAATAAAAATGCAAAAACAATAATTAATAAGAGTGAAAGAGATTAAAATTTAATTTAACCAGGGAAAGACAAACGATTTTTGAAAGACTGACTACGTTTCTTAAATATTCACAGTAAACTGTAAGTAGAATGTATGATGAACTGGCAAAGTTTCCGTCCTTAAAATGAGTAACAAATATTTTCTTATTAGCGGGCCTCACACAAAAACTTGTCGAATCTTAGCGAAATTCTCTCGATTAATTTTAACGCTAACGAAATAGCGCCAACATTCAATCGCTTGGGGGCAATTGGGGTCCCACTAACGGAAAAGTACTGAAAAAGAAATATAACAAGTAAACGGAAATAAAAATTTTCATCACGAAAAATCCGAGGAAATGAAACGGGAACTCCCCGCCTGTTGCCAGTATTGAAAAAGGAAGTTTTACAAATGAATTACAACCTAGTCATTCCTGTGTCATTCTATGTTACGTAAAGAAGAGTTATCTCTACTTAACTTGAGTTGTTATCTCTTACTTTACTCGGGGTCGGTCAATGTGTTTTCTTTTTTTCGCCTGATTTCTCGCGCTGTATACGCCGACAACAAATTCTGATTTGTGTTTATTCTGTGACATCGCTCGTGTCGCAAGAGCATGGACAAATAACTTTATTTTTTTATTTGAATTCTCTATTTCGTGTTCTTTTGGACTGCAATTCTTTTCTTTAAAATGTGTTGATATAATTCCCAAGTAGTTGACTGTGTAATTAATTTCTTAGTTAATTTAAGGTATGAGTTTCCTCTTATTCTTTTTTTTGAACCCTCTGAAAATAGCCTTGATAATTGATTTAGTTTGAGGATTATCATAAATCTTTATGCAATCTATTGATGAATTTTATTTATACTTAGCAGTGCCAAACTTGTTTCGTGATAAGTTTTAACCACTACGTTTAGTTTGAGATCTGCCTGCTGGTAGATTGATAGAATGGAAAAACCTCAAGAAATTAAACGTCTTGCAAGGTGGTACTTTGGTGGTTTGGCTGGAGCAGGAGCAGCATGTATCACTCACCCTCTAGATTTGTTAAAAGTATGTTCAGTTTATTCAAAAAGTATTTATTTGATGATTTATTTGCGTTTTTTTTCTGTTTTAATTTTAATGATGAATATGTTTGTAATATCAATTCTATTATCCTGAAGCTTTCAAAAATTGTGTTCGGTTTCTGAATTAATATAACTGTCTAATTATATTTTGAATTACAATTTTTAACTAAATTTTCTTGAATTAACAAGTTATCAATCATGTTGATAGAAGTTCTAAAATGTGTTTTTCGTGAAAATTGATGTAACAAATTTTTAAAAATTTGTGTGTTACTTATTATTGGCGTGAATACTTGGAAAGTATAATTCTTTATAATATTCAAAAGCAAGTCTTATTCTTTTAGAAAATAATATGAAAACTGTAACACTAGAAATAGCTATTAATTTTTCTGATTGTAAATATGTTGATCATTTCAGAGAAAAAAAATTTAAACTCTGCACAAAAAACTGTGTAAATATATTTTCTATTAGTTGTTTAGTAAAATAGACTTAAATCTTATATATAAATAAACTTTATATTTAAGATTATTACTGATTGACAACCAAAATGTCTAAAAAATGGTTTGAAGTATCTCTAGATTTACTGAACCTTCAACTTTTTATTACTCATACACTTTTTATTGAACATTGGTTTAGATGAAATTAATTTGCTTTATAAAACTGGTTCAATAATTTTTTACAAATTATTATTTTCTTAAATCTTGGACTAAAGAGTTATGTTATTACGGTTTTTAATTATTTTTCTATGTCAAAAATTCTGTTTTTGTGGAGAAGACATCAAGATGAAATTTTATTGTATGTGAAATTAAATTTGTACTTCTCTGCTAGAGAGACCCCAATCATCACCAAGCTTGAAAGTTTATGCTTTTCAGTTAGAGGCAACATTCATTGTTAAGATTTGGCGAGTTTTTATCTGGGTGCCGGCAACGGAAAAGCACTGTAAAATTATGAGAATAGTGTGTAAATGTAATGATATAACTCATATTTTATGTAATAAAAATATATTTGTAAAATCTATGTCATTTTCATATTGTCTAACAGTCTTAATTTCATTTGCTTCTAAAAATTCAGGTTCATCTTCAGACTCACCAGGGAGGAAAGTTAAGTGTAATAAAAATCACTGGCAATATCATCCGGCAACAGGGTGTGTTAGCTCTATACAATGGTTTGAGTGCTTCATTATTACGTCAAGTAAAGTATTATTTATTTTATTTTTATTCTCATTTAATTGTTTTAGAATTTATTAATTTTGTTAATATGTACTAGTTAATTTGGTGTAGCATTGATCTAACTACATCCTTGCTTGCTTAATTTGTAAATAAAGAATGTAGAAAATATAAATTTAAAGAAATTTTTCATTGTTTTATTGAAGGTCTCATTTCCAACCTCCATATTTCTGTAAGATTTGAATGCCCCTGCCTTTTTATTTAGTTAAAACAATTGTCCTAAACCACAAATAAAAAACTAAGTAAACAAATGTGAAGCTGAAATATATTTTTTATCCATTAAATTGAAAAAATATGTCTTCAGACTATTGAAAATAAGATATTTTGTGAGTTGGTAGTAAATACTTTTGTTTCAGTTTGAAAAATAAATAACTTAATAATTATATTGGTAGTAAAATATTTTAAAAATAATTATATATAAATTTATTTTTTTGTATTTATTGTACAAAAATTTAATAGAAAATAATGAACTAGAGGATACAAATGCTGCACACAGTGCTTATAGACTTAAACTTTTATAAAACTTTTGGTTAGTAGACTTTCTGTATAATCATCTATAAAACAAGCTGCATATGTTCTAAAAACATGACCTAAATTTTGTACAGTAGTTTTAACGAGCTATACTCGTCATTTTACCGGAAGAGGTTAACCCTTTGTAAGGTCATTTTTTTTCTAGTAGTGGTAAAATAAAATAACTTTGGTATTGAGATTAATTTAAGAAAAGAAATTCATTTAGCTTATTGAATTACATTATTTTTTGTGAATTAATTTTATAAATTAATAATTAATTACCCAGTCAAGACACTTCGTTATGGCTTGAGATGAGAAATTGGAACATTAATGTTTTTGTTTCATCGACAAATAGCTTACGCTTGCCTTAAAAAATGCATTTAAAAATTGATGAATTTGATGATAAGTATATTCCCACGGTTAAAATACTTTTTTTTTGTACCTGATATTGCAAATGTACAAGTTTGTTGCTGAGTAATAAATCATTGTGAATAAATAGATTATGACCCCAATATATTTTGAAAACCCTGAAGTAAATGCTTTTTTGTAATGTTTGATTGTATGGGCCAACAATCACATTTGATTTATTAATAGTTATTTAAATAAATATTATAACTGACACATTGTAGAAACTAAATTTTCATTTAATAATTGTGATTAATCTTCTTTGATTATATACTTCACTTTCATGCATGATAATTTTAATAATATTTGAAGTTTGTATTACTAGTCATGTGCTTTGGTTGCATATTGCTTCTGATTAGTTAAACAATTGGCTTCTTGTTATCAGATCTGCTGTTTACTTAATTGAGTTCTAGTAAGTTTTCAGTCTTTGTGATGAGCCAAATTAATAATAATAAAATATTTTGGCATTATCTAAGAGTGGGCTTTAAAAAAAATGAATATTTAGAATTTTATTTTTGCGGTTTTTGAAATCCAGATTTAGTGTGTGTTTTGGAAGTTTGAATTTTGATTAATAGATTTAGAAATTCAATAGTTTCTAAATATGCTATCTATATAATTTATATATATATATAAATTATATACAGTCGATGCTCGTTATAACGACCACACATTATAAAGACCATTACATTATAATGACCAGTGATAAATTCCCCAACTGTGTTTTCCTATGCACTCTATGTTATTTTACTTCCGGTATAATGACCGTCCAGTGTCGTCTAATCCCAATACAATGTCCGAATTCAGCAGACACTCTTCCTGGTATTTTTCCAAAATTCCTTTATTTTCTACTTTAAAATCTATTTTTAATTGATAAAATTTTATTTTTAATACCAATGATGAAAGATAATTTAAGTATTTAGCTGGAATCTCTTTAAAAATAGCCTATTTTTATGGAACTACTGAATGTGCATGTGAACATTTCTTTAATTATATCCACTATAGCGACCACTCGTTATAAAGACCTTTTGCTGTGGGACGCAGAGGGTCGTTATAACAAGCGTCAACTGTATATTGTTCTTTTATCAGTTTCTTAAGTTTTTAATATGGTTTTAAAGATTTCAGCAGTAGATCAAATTTGAAAAGTTTGTACTTTTTCTTAAATTTTCAATAATTTATATAAATGTTTTGCAGCATATTCAATCTTTTTTTATGATAAAATATTTATTTGCAGCTAACTTATTCAACTACAAGGTTTGGAATTTATGAAGTAGTAAAACAAAATATTAGTGCTCCAGATGAAAACATGGCTTTCTACAAGAAAATTCTTATTGCTGCTATAGCGGGAGCTATGGGGGGATTAGTTGGTACTCCAGCTGATATGGTGAATGTTAGGTTTGTAATTTACTTAAAAACATACCTATTACCAATCTCATTACTTTTTGTGTATAGGAATATTAATTTTTTGTTTATTTGTTTGAGGAAACAATTCTAAGGCTTAGAAATAAGAGAATAATAGAAATAGGAGAAATAATTTAATACTTAGAAAATATTTTTAATATAAGTCAAAATAACTAAAATACCACTGTATATTATGACATAAATACCTTCAGCTAAGTAACTACAAAATTTTGATAAGTGCATAGTAAGGTATTAAGAGTTGTGCTCATAACATACTACAACTGGGTAACTGTTGTAGAGAATCCCTTGGCACTACTTAATAATTTTAAAAAATAATTTGATCCAGATTATCTCAGAATCATGAAAAAGAAAAACATTAATTTTTTTTATCTTGGAAACAAATTATTTTTAGTAATGTAGTTGTAGTATCTACTCTCCTCTGTAACATACTGTAGTAATATTTATAATGTGCAATAATTGTTTTTTTTTTTTGCTCCCATGAAACTTTTAATTCTTTAAATGCGTAAGGTATAGCCAGACACTTTAAAAATACATTAGAGAATTTTTTTTTCACCTCCTATGTATTGGTGAAACACATGTGATAAAAAGTGCATACATGCCTCTTTATTTTTTTTTTATATTTCTCTTGGAGGCATTCTTATCATTATTGTATTTTTAAAGTCATTCTTATCATTTTTTCATTTTTAAAGTCATTCTTATCATTTTTAGCATGATAAAAATGTTTTTTTGCTAGAATTGAATGATTTATGTATTAAAGATAAAAGAATTTCCAATAAATTTATTTAAAAATTTTATCTGAAAAAAATTAGGAATTAAGTGCATTAGGGTGCCCCCCAAAAAATGAAAGTTGTTCGTTTTTTTCACATACCCTCTAATTTTTTTCCTTTTATGTCAAAACAATTGTAAATAAAGTTTCATGTAATTTGAACCACTGCAATCCGTGCCAACTTGCATCTAAACATGTCAATCAGTACTTGTGTACTTAAACCAGCGAACGTTGACACATATCAGCCTGACATGTGTCTGTTGCGGAGCACATAGCAGCTGCAAATGGTAAAGACAAAACAAAACAGGAAAAAAAGCTTTTGGAAAGCTTCGACAGTGGCAATGTGCAACCAGTGAAATGTGTCAGTATCAGTTTACTCGGGACAACGCATGTCCACTTGTCAATGTGCAAATTGTTTTGTTAGTAAATGTTTGTATAGTTTTTAATCAGTGAACAGAACATGGCAGTGGAATGTGTAGTTCTAAAAAAGTGATATTTTTAATAGGGGACATAAAACATCAAGTAACGGGTTCAAAACTTCCCTCTAATGGACAAGTTCTCGCAGTTTTGTTTTTCAATATTCAAGAAGTGAATTTAACTGTTAATGAAAGTGCAAATCTCGCTATTCACGAATGTATTATCTTTTGGGAAAAGGCATGCATATCTACCAAATCGTGTCAGGAAATTTGTTAACATGCATCAAGTTTGGAGAGACTTACAAAAAAATGCAAAAAAAAAAAAAAAATACAAGATGTATTCAAGCAGTGACAACAAGAATTTGTAAGTAATTTAGACAATTTGTTAGACATTGCACACACTGATGAATTTCAATTAATGAAAATAGAGGAAGGTAGGATGTTCTTGCAGCGCCAAAGAGAGCCGGGCCGACCCGGTCATTTAGGTGGAGTGGATAAAAAAACTGACCAAGAAAGAGGAAAGGGCGTGACTTCAAGCTGTCAAAGAAGAAAATCGGCGAATCAAATATGTTTCCGCTTCAACATCCTCGGCATCATACGAACCGTTGCAAGAAAATTCCTCTTCAAATTCTAGTGAAAATATGGATTCGGAAGATTTCCCAACACTGATCGAAAGCTCGGAACCTAGGACAAGTAAATCAGTAATGAGGAAAGATTTTATTACTCCAAAGTTAGTTGCTGCATTAGACAGGTGTCGGTTATTATTATTATTATTATCAGTCAGTCATTATGCGAGATTCTGTGTCTATTCTTTAAATTACTATTGATGCACTTGGATGTAACATTGATGAATTTCCAATAAGTAAGTCTTGAATTCAAAGAATCCGAACAGAAAAACGTAGGAACACGAAGAAAACACAAAAATTGATTTCCAAAACAGGGAAACACAAAAATTGATTT
>BGPR01001499.1:0-72983 GCA_013235015.1 Araneus ventricosus | reverse complement strand
AAACACAAAAATTGATTTCCAAAACAGGGAAACACAAAAATTGATTTCCAAAACAGGGTACCTGATGTAGTGACACCTTACATTGGGATGACAAACTGTTGCCTGCTTTGAGTGCTCGAACATCGAAAGAAGAACACTTGCCTGTACTTATTTCATATGGACTTAAAAAACAACTCATTGCTGTGCCGAGACTGGATAATTCTACAGGGAAAGAACAGGAGCAGGCTCTTTGGAAGGCGATCTTAAATTGGAATCTCGAAGACAAAGTCCAAATTCTCTATTGTGATACTACGGCTTCGAATACAGGTCATTTTAATGGTGCTTGTGTGCTTCTTGAGCAAAAATCTGAAAGGGAAATGCTTTTTTTTTGCTTGTCGCCACCATGTATGCTAACTGGTATTTAAGGCCATATTCTAAATGAAAATTAAACAATTGACAACTAGCCCCGATATTCCACTCTTTAAAAAGCTCAAAGATAATTGGAAAAACATCGATCCCGCTGAAATTTAGTGCGATAGAGAAACAGTGGAATTGCTCGGAACTGTACCCGAACTTGAAAATTTCCTTGACTTTTACCGCGCTGAACTTAAAAATGTTATGGTCAAAGATGACTATTGAGAGTTGATCGAACTTTCTATCGTATTTTTAGTTGGAGATGCAGAAAAAAATTTCAAAATCTGACCTCCTAGTACCATGCACCAAGATAGATGGATGGCCTGAGCGATTTATTCCCTAAAACTATCATCATTTAGTTCTCAGCTGAAATTAAACACCAAGGATAAGGAAGCACTGTTAGACGTCTGCTTGTTTATTGTGACAATCTACGTTAAACCATGGCTTCAATGCATTTTGGAGTTAAAGCACCCTACAAAGATTTGTGCTTTTTGAAATCTTTGACAGCTTATGAAAATGTGAATGAAAGTATCTAGAAAGCTGCTTTACAGAAATTTAGCCAGCATTTATGGTATTTGACTGACGAAATAGCAGTCTTGGCACTTTTTGATGATGATGTGGAAGAAGAAACAAAATTAAAAATAGTGGTAAATTTATATAGAGAAAATTTCTAGATCCATGAGAAAAAAAGATACATTCCATCAAAGGAGGAACTTTGTGGTTCATTGTATGGTGAGTTTGATACATTGATTTTGTAGTTTATTTAATTATTTATTTATATCACATACTTGTTACCTGTTATTTTATTTTTTTACAGAGAAAAGTATCAATGATTTCATATCAGTCAAAAGCCAGTCATTGTTTTCCAGACTCAAAATTGATGATAGTTTTATCAATGAGAGTCCCTTTTCATGAGCGAATAATGCTTCGTTTCTAGATGCTAAAAAGACGGTCTCAATGCTTAGAGAAGTGAACAATACATCTGAAAGAGCGGAAAAATGATGCAGGACTTTCATGGTTTAATAACGGTTGAGGAGGAACAAAAACAATTTTTGTTACGTTGCATACAAGAACACATGAAGATCTATCCTGATTGAAAAAAGCAAACATTGAAACAAAAATATGTACAGTAATGTTTCTTTTACTGGAATATGGTAATAAATATCTGCTTTGAATAAATTGGTGTCTTATGTACCAAAGAAACATAGATTTTTCAATCTTTCCATACTATTTCATGTTCAAGTTTGACCTGAAGTTGGCATGGGTTACTGTTATCTTATTGCAAAAATATGTTTGATTTATGTTACTGAGGTGAAATAGAAAAAATAGAGGGTATGCATATTCGATTTTGCAAAAAAAAAAAAAAAAAAAAAAAAATCCCTTGTATCTTGGGACACCCTAAAGTGCATATTTAATGATGCAACTAGAATTATACTAAGCATATAGTTTTTTCTGCTTTCATAGTATAAATAAATGGACACTTTATTTATTCTATATTTATGTAATTTTGTTTACCATTAAATTTTCTTTTATAAACAAAACTTGTCTGAAAATAAAGAACCCCTTTTTTGTGAATTAAACTGATTATCCCCTTCATCTTGGTTATGTATTTATTAAAAATTATTGCTTGGTTTTAATTAAATTTTTATTTTCTAATAATAAGTATAACTGGCAAAAATGTACTATAATTTTTAAAATTCTCTCTTTTTAAAAAATTTTATCAGTGATTCTTTATTTTGTAAATTTGAATAAGTAGGCACTATTTCTTTTGCTGTTGAGATTTTTTTTTTCATGTATGCCTATGTATATCACTTCATTATATTTTAAAATTTGTTAATTTTACTGTAATTAGTCATACATTGTTTAATTCTTTAGAAATTTTCAGGATGCAAAATGATATAAAACTGCCTCATGAGCAACGTCGTAAGTAAGTGCACTTTTTTAAAATTCTAACTGATTGACTTATCAAGTGTATACAAAATGCATATACTTATGTGCTTTTTTCTTTTCTCAGTTATAAGCATGCTATTGATGGTTTAATACAAGTTTATCGTAAAGAAGGAGTTAGGTATCTTTTCTCTGGTGCCACGACAGCTACAAGCAGAGCAATATTGATGACTATTGGGCAGGTAAAAAAGATAGAAAAGAAACTCCAACTGTTTTTAATTTTAAATTATTTAGTGATTGTTAAATTATGATGGATTTAGTAATAAGTATTTTTTGTTATAGATTTAACAAAATTAATTAGAAAATGATATTTTTTTGCTTTCCTTATCTATTCTCTCTGTATATAAAAAATAACCCCCATTTTTTTAAATGAAATATATTATACTAGGCTTATTTTAAATCTTACACATATGTCTTTGGTATTTTGCTTTTCAAAGTTTATCCAACTGTAATGTGATGTTCTTAGAATTTTAAAATTATAACTTAAAACTTGCAAATTATGAGAATATTGCTGTTTTTGTAAAGCTTTTTTAGTACAGTAGAGATTTGGCAAAGTTGTGAAGTTACAATCACCCTGAAGGGTGGGATAATTGAATGATGGAAGGGAGGAGCCTCTCTAGCGTATCATATATGTATCAATTATCTATTCTTATAAATCTGCCTAAAGTTATTTTGCTTTGTATACCACATTCAAGATCACTTGGTGGCCACAGTGTCTGCATTGCAATTACTAAGTTCTTGAATGGGAGATTTTATAACAAAAGTATCACCCATGAACAAATGTATAAAGACTACTGAATTAGTAATGATTTGTTAATTCTAATAAAGCATTGCATATTTATATACACATTCAAAGAAGTATTGGAATATCGCCTACGCAAGTCCCAAAATTATATATTTTAATCTTATTACCAATTAGCTGTTATCCCGGTGTTGCTCGGGATTAAAATACTTCCATGTCTAATATTTTTTATGTAAAAAAACTACCTTTGTATAGAAAATTACATTACCCAAAATTCTTTTATTGTCTGAAATGTTTTTTAATTAAAATGAGAATATCAATTGAACCAGATGATTTTTAAAAACCGCTGATAGCTAATTTTCTCCATAAGTTATTAATATTTATTGCATAGGTACTTCAAATTTAGTTTATAAATCGTGCAGTATAAGAAAGATTTTAACAGATGTTTTGGGACAATTACATAGAAAATTTTTCACTAAGAAAAAGTTTTTAAAAAAAATATGAATAAAAAAATAATAAAATTCGTCTTCATCCAAAATTCTTATAATGTGTTCTAGCAACAGTTCTTATGTATTAAGTATTCTTGTTCGTCAGCAATAAAATAAAAGAAAGGGTTATAAATTGTAAATTTTATACACAATTTAATTTTTGAGAAACTATTAAAATGAGGGCAATGAATTGAATGAAAATGAAACTTGTGTCACAAAACGCTAATTTTTTTAAATATGTGTAAAAATAGTTTTTGTGACATAATACATACTTTCAAAAAATATCACAGAAAATTCCAAAATCTTGCTTAATTTCCAATTAATTGAAATTTTAATTAGATTTGGGTCTTTTAAAAGTTGTTTGTGGTCTCTCTCTTCTTATATGAAATATATTTATAAAAATAAGAAAAAATTTCAGAAATAAAGGGAAATTAGTTCTAAGTCTAACCGTTGCTTAGCAACGGAGTAGTTATAAATTTGCATTATTTCAAAATCGTCTGCAGGTAATTAACAATTTATTAAGTTTTGAAAATTAATAAAAATTGAAGGAAAAATTTCACAGATCTAAAATTGGTATCATTGAAAAGGTAAAATTTTGAACTTTAAGATGGTATAAAAATAATTTTTGTGGAACAAATTATGCAGCAGTTATTGCAGAAAAGGGTTTTGGCCAATTTTTAATTAACTGAATGGCTTCGATTTTTAATTAACTGACTGACTTTTGGGCTTCGAAAAGTTGACAATAATCTTTCTGTTGTCTTAAATAATAAGTGTGCAAAGTTTGGTAGAAATTGATCCAGTAGTTTAGGAGCAGATGTGGAACATACCCACATACATACACACAATGACTTTTATTTATATTAAGATAAAAAAAAAATCAAGTTGCAAATATTTTGTATGATGTAAAAAAAGTTTTAAATATTACATGTTTTAATATTATATGTATATAATTTCTAAATGTTTTATATAGGCTGATGTATTAAGCATTTCTTTCAGTTATTAAAATTGTTATGTTTTATCTGATATAAATGTATCTATTTTCAGATATCGTTTTATGATCAAATCAAGCAGCTGCTTGTGCAGACAGCATACTTTAATGATAATTTAATTACACATTTTACTGCTAGCACCATTGCTGTAAGTAATATATATTTTTTTCAATTTGAGCATTCTTTTTTGAAATTTTACACTACCTAGAAGTTCACTTCCTTAAAAATAACATTCATCTAAAAATTTAATATTTGTTGATTCAGGGAGCTATTGCTACAACAATGACTCAACCTCTAGATGTTTTGAAGACTCGGACTATGAATGCCAAACCTGGTGAATACAGAGTATGTTTTATTTATTATTGATCAACTATTTGCAAACAGCTAAAGTTATTTGAATGGTGACCTTGAAAAACAAACTTTTTGCGTATGAGTTTATCCAAAAGAGTAATGTAATAATTTTAAGAAAATTTAATTTCCGCAACAGCCCATAAGTTAAGAGTTTTGCAAGTTTTTTTTTTCTTCAATTGCATACATCAACATTGTTTCTATTTTTTTATTTTCTGATGCAAATAAAGTATTTAAATTTAAACTACTTCATCTAATTAATTTTGGAAGTTGAAATATTCAGTTAAAAATGAATTTGATTGATTTCATTGTTTTAAAATAAAAGGATCTTTTCTTTTCTGTAAACTACATATATGATGGAATATATTTTTGCGGAGATTTTAAGCTTACTTTAGACATTTAGAGTTTATATCTTACCTTATGACTTCAATAATTTTTTAAAAAATCAATTTTGATACTAATTCAAGCAACCACATTTTACAATTTTTAATGTTTAAAGTTTAGCATGAAAAAGGAAGTACCCAATAAATGTAAAGTTCAATAGTATTAAAACCCTGTGAATAAAGTTTTAAGATAAGTTAAATGATAAATACTTAAGCAATCAAATTAGATTTAGAAGTTATCATTAAAATTTTGCATAAAATGCAACCATTCTTAATCATATTTATAGTATCAAGTGTGAAAGTCTGTTTTGCTGAATTAAACATCATTTCTGAAAGAACATATCAATGAAAAAAGTACCAAATTATTATTATTTTTTTTAAAGAAAAGAAGACCAATATTCTTATCAGTGTAATTTTCTGAGAAAAGATTCATTTTATTTTAAAAATATTTTTCTTTCTATTTAATTTTATTAAAATTTTTTTAAGTTATTCTGTGAATATGTAATATTAATTATCAAATTTGTTTCTAGAATCTTTGGCACTGCATCACAGTAACTGCAAAATTGGGTCCTTTAGGATTTTTCAAGGTAAATATGTTTGCAAGTTTTGTTAACTGGTTTTTCTTCACCATTTAACATTGTATTAATTTGATTTTTCCCTCCTTCTTGCAGGGTTATGTTCCTGCATTTGTTCGTCTAGCTCCCCATACAATTCTGACATTTGTTTTCTTTGAGCAGTTAAGAATAAATTTTGGTGTGAAGATAGTGGTTTCTAATTAAAGCTGGTTTTAAAGTCAGGACCAAGTAAAGAAATCTGTGCATTTTTTAATAAAATTTATACAATTAAGTTATTAGCCATAGCATTACATAAGCTTAATTCTGATGTCTTCCAATTTAAGTGCTGTTACATTTTGGTACTTTTGTAGCTCTGTTTTGATATTTATAAGCAGTTCATAAATGATTATGTAGTTTTGAGTTTAAGTTTTTGTTTAGATTTTAAACTATCATGAAGAAACTAGTTAAATAATCTAGCAAAAGCTAACGTAACATGGAGGGAAGGGGCATTGATATTATTATCATGTTTGGGTACATGCATTTATTATAAATTGCTGTATCACTTTTTCTGTATTGCTGGGCCTAATTTTGAACTACGTGTTTAAGAACTAAAAGAATATAAAGTGAAATTTATTATGTATATAAAAACTTGTCTTTCTAAATTATTGAATTCTTGAACAGTTTTGATACCAATTGCACAAATGTGTAGTACAAATACCTTTTTTTTATGAGTGCAAGGTAAATTCATTTGAACTAGTTTACCTTTGCACGTATGTTATTTGAAATGTTTGTTTAGAATTCATATTCCTTAATTAAAATTTATTATATGTGTATTTTCCCTTGCATATAGCACAAAATGTACATTTCACACTGTTTGTTTGATTTTTGAGTTATTTTTGCTTGATTCCTATAACTTGGCTATATTGGCCTGTTGCAATATCTAAATTCAAGTGGAAAATATGAACAAAGATGTTTGTCATTCTGAAATTTATTAAATTGACTTGGTTGTGATATCAGCATTTTGTAGTCAATAATTGAAAGCACATGTGTATAGATGTTTTTCATGTACGACAATAAAAAAAATATGCTACATCCATAAGTTTTCTTGTGATATGTAATGGTTTCATAGATTTTGTACTGTAATTTGCATATAGAATTGATGCTAATTATTGTTGCATATATTGTTGATGTACTAATAAAGAAGTTGTATTAACACTAAATGTGCCATACATGACTGTTTTCCAATTACAATATCTCAGTATAGTGTTGGTACATTTAGTGTTAAAAATACTCTCAATATGAAAGCAATATTCTAAAATCTATTGAAATGTATTTTAGTGTTCCATACACCATGTGTTGTTTGTTTCATGCATTTTTTTGCAATAAATAGCCAAACATTAAAGTAGATAAATATTGTAAACATACTTTTTTATTACAAATCTTCGATTTTGTGTATTATTAATGATTTATACCCATATGAAGGCTATTTTTATTCTTTATGCATTTTCATAGAAAATCCTTAGTATCCTTTTTAAATTAAAAAAAATTAAATTATAATTTAATAATTTATTATTTTTGTTTTTAGTATATTGATAATTATTGATATATTAAAAACATTCTTTATCCACATTCTATGCCATTTTTCCATTTTCCCCTGATCTCATTTATTCTTATTTTCATTTCATTGTTTAATTACTTCCCTCAAAAATATGTATTATACTGCCTATTTATTTATTGTTTATTATCTATAAAACACTTAATGTATTTTGGTATGACTCTGTCAAGCATGATAATGAATAAATTTATAATAATTACACTAGGGAATAATGACACAAAATCCAGTGATGTAAAATGATTATTATTCACAAAATATCATGATAAAAACCTTAAGATTTTTAGGCAATATTGATGTATGTTTTTCATAAATTTGAAGTAATCATCTTACTAAATAAGTGCTTGATTATTTCTACTTGCTACATATCTTTATATTTCTATATATATAGCACAATTTCAAAAATCATGTTGCCAAATTTTCATTTCTAATTTAAGGCCTTTTACTCTGAGCTGAAATATAGTATAAAGATGACAAATGGTCTGTGATCTTAAGCATATTCACTATCTTATAGAAGAAATACTCAAAATTTTATCAAAAAATTATTATAGAAAACTTAATAAATATTATATACAATAAATACAAGCAATTATACAAGCTGCTTAAACAGCTGCCTTCTGTTCCATAAAATACTGCGTGACAAAAATTATTTACTCTTAGAAATGCTCTCTTCTTTTTGTAATTTAGTTCCTGATTTCTATTACTTTTTTTTAACTTCAACTATCCTGTTTTACCTATATATTATGATATTCCTTTCCATGTGTAACTGCCAATATATTTTTTTGGATTATTCTGTGTATTAGAGTTTTATGTATGATTTATATTAGTGTTATCATTATTTAATGTGTACTGTTTTACTTTTTATTTGATTTGTTATTGTGATATGAGTACTTGAGCTATCATTTGGAGTAAAAAAGTTTTAATTTATAAATATATATATAATTTAAGTCTTTTTTGCAAATACATAATTAAAGAACAATGAAAGAAATTGCATTTAAAACTGAACAATAATTCCTTTAAGGATTTTTGAAAGTTTGTACAGGTTTACTGTGTTTTAGCCAAGCTTATGAATATTGTCAACTAAATTTTTGATTGGAATTGCAGAATTGTTAGTTGGGAAATGAATCAACAGGCACATAATTTTTTCTGATTTTCATGTAAAATGTAAACAAGCCTGTTTACCAATCAACTTATTTTGAAATAAAAGTTGTTACTTTGTGCAAACGAATAGACATATCTACTAGCAGTTTTTTTATATGTAAGGGAATGTATTTTTTAAGAAGCATCATGGTACAACATGGATTTTAAAATTAAAAAAAAAGTCAACCATTGACAAATACAGCATAAAAATAATCTTTGCTATTTCGCTAAGGTATTTATAATTAAAATTTTATAAAATTATTGCTTTTATTCTAGTTGTGTACTTGCAATATTTCCAGAGGTAGAATATAAAAATTTTAGTTTCATGAATTATGCACTACTTTCCACTTTTGGTAAATGTGTTAAACTAGCTGTTTTAATGTACATTATCTTACTCAAGAATAATTCCATAAAAAGTGCATTAGATAGCTATGAAAGAATGTGTGCAATGTATGTAGTATTAAGTTTTTTTTAAAAATATATATATATTCAATTGCCAAGTGGCTGCATGTTAAGAAAGTAGCAATAAATGAGAATAAGTAAATGGTAAGTGACTTAATGAATAAATTATTAATGATACAAAGAGCCCATTGTAAATAAATGCTTTTTGCAGGTTATTTTTTATAAAGAAATGCTTGTTCCACGAATTTATAAACATACATTTTATATGAAACATTTTTTGAATTTATTTAATCCTGTTAATAAGTTACTATTAAGTCATTCCTTGAACCTTGTGTGCTCAAGTAGCATTAGAATACTTATAGATATGTTATGCAGTTTGTTTTTGATTTGTTAAAAATCTTATTTATTGTTATTTATTCTTGATACAGAAAATGCAGTTATTTCTTTTTGATGTTATTGAATGAGATTTATTTTAGAATGTTTTGCATTATATGATAGAAGAGTACTTCCTGCCATTGTGCATTTGTGTCATTTTTTTTTTCTACTTTAGATTCCATTTCCATTGTTAAATTGTTGTGAAAAATTTATTATTCTATAAAAATATATTATTGATTTTTAGATATTTATTTTAAAATAAATGGATATTATTTGCATTTGATGAATTCTTTACATTTATTCATTCCAAATAATTACATACACTCTACATATAAGAGATAGCTACAAAATAGTACTTCAACTTTGAAAGACTGTATGTATGAAGTCAAACAACCTAAAGCTGGATAAATTTGGAAATCCAATGTCTTTCTTTTTCCATTTAGTCTTAAAACTGAAACTCCTGGAAAAGGAGAGCGATGCTTTCTCACAAAAGCGAAAACCACAAAATAGGGGAGGGATCCACTAATTGTAGCTCTCTCAGGAAAGTGGGATAGGGGGTTCCTGTTTTGAAAGCAGGAGGGGTAGGTAGTAGCCCTAACTTTAGGGGATTTAAGTGACCATTGTGTGGTTTGCATGGAGTGTCCATGAATGACCCACCTAAATGGATGGGCTGAAAATTGGAACAATGTGATGCAAAACACTCCAAATGGTGTGGAGTAGAGTGGTTGTGAATGTCGAGCTTTAGATGTCCAACCTTTTACATCACATTAATCCTGACTGGCTTTTCACATTAACGATCGTTTTTGGCATGGAGCAGTTGTGAATGACCATCTTTAGAATGCAAGTGTACAAATCATTGTGAGGAGGACATTTTGAAATTCCATTTGGTTGGTGAGCGATGTTGTGCTAGGCGTTTACCTGTTAGCTATAATGGATTAGCCATAGAGCAGGTCCTAATCGGGTTGCTCATCGTTGGGCACTAAAAAGCCATGATCTTGCCTTCTACAATTATTTTTTTTTTCTGTGGGTTTATGTAAAAGATAGGATGTTTATTTTGCATTAGACCGCGTTGGCCTCGTGTTAAGGTCTCAGCTTTGGGGCCAGAAGGGTTTCATGTTCGAAACCCGATTCCGCTGAAGATCTGCTGTGTATGAGGCCAGTTGCACGTTGAATCATACGTAGTGGCCAAACGTCCTCCCGTTGATGTGACGTGGAAGTTTGGAGAGGGGGGATACCAGCTCAGATGTCGTCATCGGACCTCGGTTCAAAATTACGAGATCCAGCCCAAAATAGCCCTCGTATTGCTTCAAAACAGGACGTTAATATAACTAAACTAAACTTTCGATCAAAATTTCAAGCTTATTGTTAGCTATAAATATGTATCTACCTTTGTTGCTAAAGATCCCCTCAAGCACATTACAATCAAAGATGTTCTGAAGGCATCTGGATGACTGGAAAGCATCTGAAGAAAAGATTATTTAATGAACCAGTGATCAAATTATTAATGCGGAAATTGGATAGTAAAACACATTAAAAAATATTTTGCAGTATTTCTCATTCTAGGTAGAATTTTAAAGATAATTTTATTCTGAATTTTTTTAAAAGAAATTGTAAAAATCATATGCATCTGTAATTATTGAATTTGTTTGATTTAAAAAGGATCATATTCCATATGAGAAAACCTCTTATTACTCAAAAATAACAAAAACAGAGTGTAAAAGAATCTTGCAATCAGATAGTTTGAATACAACTAATCCAAAGCATTTAGTGTGGATAAAGGGTCTCCCCCACACCTTTGCACACCCCTCGCCATGCCACTGCTAGAACCTAGAGTTCTAATTCAAGACTTTTTTAATTTCATTAAATGTACATTTTTTGATTTAATTTCGTTTTATGTATTTCATATATGCTTTTTTCTTTTATATTTTATAACTCAAATGAGACAGTGCTTATTCAATTTTTTTTAAATTTTTTTCACTGGGATATCAAATTAACGCTTAAATTTATTAGTATCCTTATAGTTCATGATATTTTATAAGACTTAAATCGATTCATTTACATTCTTTTTAAAGCCATGCAATAGATGTAGAATCTTGAAGATATCTGTCTATTTTTTAAAACAAATTAAGGTCAGTATCTCCCCTATAAAAACTAAAATCGCAAGCACTTCTCCACAGACAAGGATAACGAAAGCTCCATACAAATCGGACATTGTCAATTGTTTCATGTCATCGGTTTTTGAAAGCTCAGGATACTTTGAAGTCATGTGTTTTTTATACATATAATCACTCAGGGATTTTTCATATAGTCCACCAGCAGATATTCTTTTTATAATTTTATTCAGTCTCTTTTTGTAGCGAAACTTTCTATTCAGAGCAACTGATACCGGGTTAGAAAATAATGCATGAGGAGAAATATAAAATTGATTTTGGAAAATCATTTTCATCCTTTCTCTGATATCTATGTAAGCTACATTTCCTTGTTTGAGATGTCTGGCGACGACTCCTTCTGCCTGTATATCTACGTATCCTTTCTTCTTCCAGATGTGATACCCAATAATCCTGTGTGATTTCTTGTTGCTATTTTTCAGAATTTCCACAATACTGGATCCAGCAGGCACGACACACCTATACCTTCCTTGCTGTACTGCTTTCGACAACTGAGAGACCGTTTCTATCGGACGTTCTCTTAAAGGCACTGTAAGAAATGACAACAAAACAACTGCGTAACTGTAGGAAAGGACAGTACAACCTCCTATCCAGGATATAATTAAGCATCTGTCTCGAAAGGTTTTACACGCTAGCTCTGGAGATTGCCGAAGAAGAATTCCAACGATTCCAAAGAAAATCTTGGGCAGTGGATATGCCTTTGTCAGTGATATTCGATAAGCAACAGTTAAGAACACAATGAAGACTGCTATGCAAATCCAGACTTGAAAAGAGAGAGGCCACATGAAGTTCGTACCTTTTGGCAGTCGCGTAGGCTTGCGAGTGGAAAATGTGACATCCTCCCAAGTGTAAGGATAGCTGAAAGTTGCAACGGACATTCTCTGTTCGGAGATGAGTATGGTTCCTACAGCCATATCAACTTCCTCTTGTTGTACCATTCCCATCAATCCTGACCAGTTGCCATTTATTCCTGGCACTCCCCACACCGGATCTTTTGGAACTTGAAGAATGTGGGGCAATTTTAATCCTGTCGTCAGCAAGTCAAGAAAACTGGCTTCAGCACCATCGATGACTTCAACAATACCATTGGAGGTGAAATTCACAACAAAGGGCCCATTTGGAAGAATACCGATTCTCACCAGTGAAGGAGCCATTATTGAGGCCTGAAAAGCACAAATTTGACATAATAGCCATTCGTATTGTAGAATTAGGAATAAAACTATTCAGTAATTGTGGATCGAATATTGTTATGTAACTTCTTTTTTCTTGGTAAAAAGTATTTAAAAAAATCATTTTTCAGGATAATGAAGTGAAGACCAAGAGGGGAGTTTCAGCAATGGACGAAAGAAAAATCTCTAATAACAAAATCAAATACCAAAACATATATATATATATATTTAATGACTGATTACAGAAATCCCCAATTATGTACTTCTTTTGCCTCTAGATAGATATGGTTTCACTTCTTTGCAGAGGCGACCCGAGGTAATTTTACCAACCGGGCAGGACAACAATTTGGCGCGCCCCCCCTAACCAACGTAATTTTTAAATTCTATATTGTCTCTATTTTAAATTTCCAACAAAATTTTACTTAGAAATATGCATGTTTTACCTGCAAGTATGACTTAGTAATGTTATGGGTAGAATTTTTTAATTTTAGATATATTTAAGAATATAAAGAAGTCTTGCAGAAACTAAAATAATGTATTGGTCAAATTTATTTTTAAAATATATGAATTTTACACCGTATTAGAAATTCTCTTCACGTAATCACTTTTCTTGCCTTTTTATCTGCAAAATCTTTCATAATATTCTCAATATCAATGTTATACAGAAGGTCCCGTTCAATTGATATGGTTGCAAAATCTTCTCTCGCCAGTAGTAACATTTACTGGTAGCGTCAGGAAAATTCACTGCGTTAGTTTTATAATATACACATAATTCTTTAGTGGCTTTCTACTATTTTTTAATAAGATGCGGCCTTTTTGCTTAGGAATAATGTCGGGAAGGTCACAAACATTACTAAGTAGGAAAACTCTGAAAATTAAAAAATGCTGAGATACGCCTTTTACACTTAGGAGGGCAGTATAGGCAATGTAAGTTTTGGGGTCCCCACCCCAACTTCCAAAAGCAGATAACTTTATTGATTTAAATTTAATATCTAAATAAGCAGTTTTTGAGCAACAAACAATATGACAAACTGAAATTTTAAATAAAATGGTTAAAAAATTGCAAAACTTTTTAACACAATTTAAATATTCTAATACAAAGTATTCCAGGACTGCTGAATTCGAAAACATTATAAATATTTCAAGAATAATGTTCTGAATTTAAACGACACTGGATTTTAAGTTCAGCAAGTTATAGAACACACTTCTTTTAAATCAAAGGGAAGACCTGAAAATAATTTTAAAAAATAATAATATCGGGGGCCTCCCCAAAGTTGCAGGGCCCATACACAATTGCCTATTTGGTAATCCGGCCCTGAACATACCTTGCTTATCGATGTCAAACGATTTATTAGTTTTTTTAAGCCATGTTACAATTTTTTAAAAAAAAATTCACAAACTTATCAAAGAAAAAAAATTATGTGAAAATAGTTTGTAATTTTACAAGTTCAGCACTTTCTGATGATTGGAAAAAATGTATGGAAATTTTATACGTACAAATTTCATTTTTCAAAAAACAGTTTGAATATTATTATTTCAAGACTAATGCGTTAAAATCCAACAAACCTTATCACTCTCAGTACTGTTGTCTGTATTTTCGGTTTGCAAACTAGTTTTGACGTCTTCTTTATTGCTAGATTCTTCGCAGTCATTTAAGACGTTCAAATGTCCTACTACTTCTGGTTCAAGTAATTGTAACTCTGCATGCTCTTCCACTCGGTCCTTGTAAACGAGTTAACTTGTTAAGTAGTGCTTATTTAGCTTACCAAAATCATATGAGTTAAGTTCTTTTGAATAATCATACAGAAGGTGCACAAAAATGTTCCAACAAAACCAGCACAACTTTTATATAAGTTAACCCATTGAGCACTTTTACGCTTTCTGCTTAGTAATATATAAATTTAATTTTAAAAAATAACTAAAAATTTATATATGGGATTTTAATATATAGAATTTTTGTACAATTTACAATAGTATTGTCAATAACGAAAAAATAGATATTTAATTCTGAAAATTTTAAAATAACACACCAGAATGATGATAACAAAATTACCTGTGGTGTTGAATTCACAGGAACTTCTTATTCTTGGTTCGAACAATAATCCGTGCTTTTCTTTTCCTAAAAAACATCCATGTTTTTTTCTTTTTTTCAGACATTTTAGCGAAATACACAGCACTTATAGGTATAACTTTATCTCAATTTAAATTTGATGTTCAGAATAAAAATAAAGCGCGACATTCACCGGTTTTTCTTTCAACACAGTGTGCCAAAACGTTTCATCAAAGTAAGAATCCGATGAGAAATGGCGTAGACTAGAGGGAAAGTTACATTTTCAACCGGTTTAATATTTTTTCGGCCCACTATGCCATAGAACTGAAAAACAATAGTCGGTTAAGGGGAACGAGCCTCTCGGACCAAAAGAAAAACCACGAAATGGGGAAGGGAGAGTGTGGGTGGCAGTCATTCTAGGGAAATTATGGCAGGGAAGGCTCGTTTTGAAAGCGGGGTGAGGAGGGGGCACAGTAGGCCGCACTGCACCTATGGTCAATCTGATCCCCTAGGATCGGGTGCCCGTAGGTGCAGTCTGCTCAGTCCGACCTGTGAATGACCCACCAAATTTTATGTCCTGACGTTCGTGGAACAGATTTTGAGATCCCTTCCCGGGTCTAGACGCTTGAACCAAGCGCCTGTACGAAAAACTAGACAGGGGGCGACAAAATGAAAGGAAAATGTTTTGTCTGGTTTTTTTGCCAGAGCTCTCATGTCTATTAAACCATTTTTTTCGCCTCTTTACACTCCAGCTTTGGCGCCACGGGCAGTTGCCCGGGCCTCGGGCCGCCTCTGCTTCTTTGGTTAGCAGATTAGATAAGATAATTCTAACTAGTGGTATAACTACATCCGTTAAAGGCCAAATGATCTAGAAGAGAATAGTAGGGATGTAGAATTAATGTAATTGTTAGTTATTTCAGAAAATGAATTACTTATAGTGATCTGAAAATCAAATGCAAGGAAATCTTATTTCTGTTGTTAATCATTGCTTATGATAATTTATCCGCAGATGCATCATTCAACCTAAAGCAACATTATTATTTATTTAATGCATTTACACGACTGGGTTTCAAACAAATATATTTAACCATACAGTATAACTTTCCTTTTATGAAATTTGATATAAAAATGGTAGACATTTTCCTTTGCAATTGAACAATATATCACATCCCACACATATTTACACCCAGTAAAAATTTTCAACAAAATAAAATCATTTCTTCTTTTCATTTTATTATTTGAGTTTATAGCTTTTAGTTATTTCCAGGATTTGGATGTTGATTTCTCTGTTTTGGAGACGACAATTCATGCACTTCAGTGACCGGATTTCGGGCTTTCATGTTGAACTAACTTTCTTTATTGGGTTAGATGCCTATCAGTGACATTTGACAACGATAGCATAAACGACATTTGAAATGAACATTGCTATGGAAATCTCTTATAGTGGTGAGTTATACTGCGATATTAAAAAAACAACAAAACATAATGCCTCTTTCCATTCCATTGTTTCATTTTTTTTACCTAGTGTAGCTCTACATTAAGTACATTAATTCAATATTAAATTTTCCAGGGTGCGATATATCCTTTGCAATAATACATCTATATGTTGAAGAAAAATGTTCAAATAACGGGAATTATTGCTATTTTACATATTGTAAGTCAATGTTAAAAATGAATGACAATATCATACCTTTGTTCCTACTCTAAAAATGATGAAGAGTCAGTAACTTCTAAGTAACGCTTATGATTGAAGACGCGATAATGCCTATGAGAGTATATAAAAGAAACGACATTTGTGTGCGTTTCCTTGGTAAATAACTGAATTGGTTGCTTTCTAACAAAAGTCATTGTTGGCTTTCAGCTTGGGAAGTAACCATGCGTGGGTGATTGAGACGATCTCTGAATAATTAAACAAATGTGACGAATAAAAAGAACGGGGGTGAACAGTTTCCCAGCATTCTTTTATCACTTAGGAAAAAAGCTTCTTTGGGTTCAGTTACTTTGCGTGAACACGCAAATATAGAGGGAGTAGGGTGAAGGATACTAAAGTTCCGTGTGTGCTCTTTACACGAAGGTACGCGTAAAAGAGTTCCCTAAGGGAAAGAGAATATTTAGATTGATAAGTTTGTAATCATGTCTTTATTAAATGCAATCGTTTTTACTTTGTTGTATAAACGCGAAAAAAAAAAAAGAAACTATTGAAATTGTCAAAAATTCGACCTCGAGATTTCAATGAATTTTCATGTTTTAGACCTGTCAAAAAAAAGAAGCAGGTGAAATTATGCCTGTAAGTTTGTTTATGAATGTCAGAACTCGAAAACGCAACAAGCTAGAAAGATGAAATTTAGTTAATAGTCTTTACACCAAGATTGTAGATGTCTGTCACATTTTGGAAGAAATCCATCAGCTGGAAGTGTGCCCATCAGTCCGTCCGTATGCATGTGGATACGATAACTGAAAACCGCAATGAGCTAGATCGAAGAAATTTGGTATACGGTTTTATCACCAGAATTGTAGATCTGTATAACCAAATTTAGGAACATATCGAGCAACATGAAGACGTACTGTTGTTCCAAAATGAATATTTGATTCTCTTCACTGGACGATGAAGCTAAGCCTATTGTGGAAGTGTATGAGAAACTCAAGGGAAGAACACTCCTGCTGATTGATTAAAAAAGAAAAAAATTGGAATGCAATGCATATGGACGTGTTTTTTTTTATTCACATTAAAAACCTTGACTTTATTTCCTGGGCTTTTGGACTTACGCTTTGAAGATTCCATCGACTTATCATTACACCGGAATTACGTAGTCACCGCATTTAATGTAAATAAACAAAACAGAAAATTCGTCCATATGTTACGAGATAGATAACAGTCGGAAGAAGCTAGGATTTTAATGTTTTAATCTATCAGTTTGTTCCGCAAATTTTCTAGCGTTAAATCATATCCCTACATAAGTTATTTCTTCAATTTTATCATCGCAACCGAAATGAAACTCCATAGTTATGATTAGGAAACAGTGGTGGCGATTTGGGGGGGGGGAGCAATCGTTCCCCCACTTTTTGAGGAAAAAAATACAATTTTTATTTCATTTTAGCTACCTAAAACTAGAAATTATAAAAATACAGTAGTGTGCGGGAAAGCTATATAATTTTGTAACTAAATTGTGTTGTCTACCCGTCTACCCCCTATACTCCGGAGTACTTTTAGGTGCCTATAAATTTTTTGTCTCTCCCCCTCCACATTTGCTATCCAGTCGCCACCACTGTTAGGGAAACTATGCAAACAGAATGTTGAAGTTGAAATTGAAAAAAAAAAAAACATTAGATGTACATTTTGGATGTGTGTGCGTAGAATATTGCTGAATGCTTCTCGCGACATAAATATCTGTTTAAATGATAATCTCGATCATGTTTCATGGACGAAGAGCAGTAATTGTCCGAAAAGTCTTGTAAAACCAGACTCTATTGATCGGTTTTTATTTCACTTTTTAAATATCCTAGAAAATTCAATCATATGGGCATATTTTTATGGATGGCTCAAATCGCTAAATCATATAAGTTATATATTTGTTTCTAGTGGCATCAATACAAATCATAAACTTCATCCCTTCACCTCCATTTTTACATCTGAAATAACAGATATGTGTTAAGCATTACAAAATATTGATCAACAAAAAAATTTGCAAATCTGTTATTTATATCGACTCGCTGAGTTCCTGCATTTCGTCTACTTGTCATCTGCTCTAGCAAAATGGGAAAATTCTATGACATTTAAAATATAATTATGTTCGACTTTATATTGTAGGAAATGAGTCAGCCGTTATAACTGCAAATTTGGCCAATGAATTTTTATCTCAACTCATCTATAACATTGCCATATGAACTACCATCAGTCTTTGGTGTTTCCACAAACGACAAGAACAGTAGGATATGGCGATTAATAACAGACTCCAATCAATTAAACTGGTGCTGTCTCAATCTGTTTCTAATCTGAACGGGATCTATGATGTTATTTCAACCAGACTACACATTAGTCAAATTCATTTAACGCAGAAATATTTACTCTTTGAAGAGCCTGCCACTGTCTACAACTACTGTGGGGATCCATTCGCCATTAATCATATTTGACTAAATTGCGTAGTTTTTACCAGACTCAGTTTGAAATATTTCTTTTAATTAGTTTTAACTTAAATATTCTATTGGGAGAAAAACTTTATTCTAAATTTTTCTTTTGTATTTCTTGACGTCTACGATAGGTATCTTTTTTTTTAATTTTCTTTTCTACTGACGATCTATTTTTACTTATAGTTTATTAGCTTAGATACTGTCAGTTTTTCAGTGATGTAAAATACCCAGGTATTTATTTTTAAGGGTAAATACCCTGGGTATATACCCGGGTAAATGCCCAAAATGGGTATTTACCTGGGTATTTATTTTTGAATTACCCCTATTCATGTAAAACACAGGTACTTCTATGAAATATGATGTCTCTATATATTATAAATATATATAGAATATATATTGAGACTAAGATAAGATAAAAAAAGAGAACTCGTAATATGTGAACCTTTTAAATTCTATAAAAACAAAAAAAAGTAATCAGAGAAAACAAAAACGCAATACTATATCATGGATCTTACATAAAATACGTGGCTTAAATATCAATCCTTTTTAAAACTCAACTAAATTTAAAAAAAGAAAATGTTGAGTTTGGTTTTAAAATGATAAAGAGCTGATAATAGAAACTAAAATGAAAGATACAATTGTTTTTAATTCTTTTTGGATTAATTAGTCAAAGTACCATACATTGCTGATAAGTTAGCAGATGTTTCAATTCTACAGTTTTTAAACGTTAATTATTCCGAAAGTAATATTCACTTATATCACTTTCATCAAAGGTAAGTTATATTTGCAACAAGATTTCAGGAACAAGAAATGCGAATTTTTTGTTGCTGAATCAGTTGTATTATTTGACGGTATAGTAGACATACACACTCACACTCAGTTTCCTGGTTAGACAGGATTCATCTGGATCATGAACATCAATACTTAAATTATCTTAAAACTCTAAATTTGATGTAAGTGGTTGGAGTCTGAATAAAAGAAAATTCATTAGCTATTTTATCCCTTTCAGAACCTTTTTAATCCACCAAGACTTTTGAAACATTTTTTTTTGTTTCTCCATTTTTGCTTACATTGGCAAGTTTGTACTCAACATTACAGCACTTACATTGGATACTTTTATCATCCTTAACATTAAAAGCTCCAAGAAGGTAACTTCCCCCCCTTTTTTTAAATTTTTAACGTAAAATTTAAAGTAATATTAATATACCCGAAGTAAATGACTAACTATTCAGTAAATCAAAACAAGAATGTTTGATTTCCTGCATGGCAATGTGAGTAAATTATGGATCCCAAGATTCATTGATACGATCTGTCTCTACTAATAATAAAGGAGAATGTGTGTGTTTTGGCGCTCTACAGGACAGACCGCTAGGCCTAGAACAATGAAATTTGGCACAAACATACTTTGGAGGGTGGGAAAGTGCATGTTTTTTTAAAATTTTAATTAATTAAAAATTAAAAGGAATTTTGGAGTTTTTCCTTACTAATTTCTGAAAATAGTACAGCACAAAATATTAATTTTAAACAATCTGAAAATTTAAAAACTTGTCTTTTCAATGATAACAATTCAGTTTTCTTTTGATTTTTTTCTCTAATTTTAATAAATTTTTAAAAATATTTTTGTCATTCATTGTTACAATGAAATTCAAACCGCTTTCATTGTTTAAACAAATATTCAATTGCGTGTTTCTCTTCCATTGTTGAAGGCTAATATAATATTCTATTGGATTTTATTTTATTTTTTTATTTGATAAGTAGATAACGAAATAATCCAGTAAACTGAACGATTATGGTTTCTACGTTTAAATTCATTTTATTAGTATGTTTTAAGCCAATTAACATGCTGCTGGACGTAAAACGTGCCGCGGTATTTCGATGATGAAATAAATGTGTTAAATTATAATTCGCGTCGATTACTTACAATTAGATGTAATTTGACACGAACAGTTACTTGACTCCATTAGGGACTTTCATATAGACAAGGAACAGAACAAGTGCAAGGCTACGTTCAGAACGCGGGGTAAATCTCTATCGCAATTTGAAGTTTAAAATTATTTTGTTATGGGAACCGTGAATATCAAACTATACATAAGAGAGTCAGTTAAAATTATATTCCCGGCGAACAAGCTGGTCGCCGATGGCGGCTAGTATAACATAAACGGCGTTAAAAATAATTATAGTAAGTGTCAAAGTTTCAAACCGTAAAAACTAAATTATCGCCCGATCCCATTTAAGTTTTAGAATACTTTATTTTGAATCCTGATAGCAATTTTTTTTTTGTTTATATAATTTATTCAAAGCTACTTTTTTTTAATACAAAATACCCAGTTTAGGGGTACACATTATTTTTTTTTATTTTATTTTGAAGCATCATTCACAAATACTTACAAAAATACCCAGTTTTGGGTATTTATAATTTTTATGTTTCATTTTGAATCAACATTCGGAGATGCATTTTTTTCCCCCAAAATATCCAGTTTGGAGGCATTTTTAAATTTTATATGTTTTATTTTGAATCACCCTTCACAAATGCAATTTTTTTCACAAAATATTCAGTGTAAGGGTATTTATAAATTTAATGCTTCATTTTGAATCACACCATTCTCAAATACTTTTCTTGCAAAATATCCAGTTTTGGGTATTTATAAATTTTAAGTTTAATTTTAAATAACCATTCACAAATACTTTTTCTTAGGAGGTATTTATATAACTCTGTATGTTTCATTGTGAATCAGCATTGGAATTTTAATTTTTTCTCAAAATACCCAGTTTTTGGGTATTTACCCAGGCCTTGGGTAAATACCCGGGTATATACCCAAAAATTGTTTACCTACCCACTGGGTATTTACCCAGCCCACATCACTGAATATAATATCAGTTAACGCATTTTTTCCATCATTGCTGATATATATATATATATATATATATATATATATATATATATATATATATATATATATATATATAATTAGGGTTGCCGTTCGTCTCGAATATACCGGACTGTCACCGTATTTCACTACTCACTCCCGTATTACTATTTGTCCCGTTTCCTCGATATTGGCAACACTTAGATTATATTCAACCAGTTTGTATGTCTAAAAGATTATTTAGAGAAAAATAATACCAATCAAAACTGCTAAGCAACTATGAAATTGAGTATGGAAGAGAAATGACAGAAGTTTCTTGCAGATACAAAGTATATTGATCAGAAGTCAGGTTTGATAAAGCTGTGTGAATGTATACCATTCCAGCTGACAATGCAAATGTGGAGAGCATATTTTTCCTAATGTTAGCTCAATGGTCGGACAAAGAAACAAGTTGTCTGTGGAGACAATTGAAGCAATTTTGATTTGTTATTATAAGTTTAAAATGACTTGCGCTCAATTTTATAATTATATGAAAGAAGAAAATGATATAATTAAGAAAGCAAAATGAACTTTAAATTATGACTGGGCTAAAAAGGATCAATCTTGCATTTTTTTTTTATTATTCTACTTCTTCATTTTATTGAATTGCTAAAACTTTATTGATTTTTTGTCGGAGTAAAATAACCATTATCTACCCATTTTTTTCATGTTTCATTTATTTAGCACCTAAACTTCCCGTATCAATGCTTCGCAATTATACCAACCCTATATATATAATGCACCTGTTTTTGACCAGAGTGTTGGCATAATGTATTTTATTTAAAGACATTAAGCCGGGAATTCCAGTCTAAATTTAAATCCGAAACTTTATTGGACTCGACATTTTTTACGAACAAATTCACCTTTTATTCTTTAAGATAAATATACTTTGCAGCATATACTTTGAGATACACAGACAGGAAAAAGTAACGCACATTTGCTGGGAAATCGACCACCAAATTGAAGTTGACATAAAAGTCATGTTGTAAATTTAACCTTCTTCATTGTTTTTAAAAGCTGTATATAACTGGCAGATATTTTATTATACTTATAAAAGAATAATAAGTATAATAATATTTTATTATACTTATAATAAATAATCTTAGTTTCACTGGCAGAATTATGAGTTTAATTATTCAAGATAACTCTTAGGTCACAAAGTTCGACATCATAGTAATAATTCTTATCAAAGTTCGCATTTCAGTTACTTAATGACCGTTCTATTAACACAGTAGAACTTGTTTCCTGGTAATTCAAGTTATTCTATGCAGTAAAAGAAAATAACACATTTCCTTGTATTTTCTCATTCCACGCAACAGTTTTCGACTCCAAGCGCAAAGATTCATCTTTTTTTAGTGGGAATTCAAATTCAGATAATTTATACATTTCATGGAGTGTAGATTCATTAATACAATGGAAATAAAATCATTTTCAAAGTTAACAAAATGACAGTGGTTAATCACATTTTATGGAAAGGCGACATTTGCTTCAGCCTCATATTTCTTCATATATTTTTCAGGTTCAAATCTCTTTGTCAAAAATTTGATCACGAGATTTTGAGGATTTTGGATGCCTTAGACTTCCTTGAGTCAGAAAAAAAATTTAAAAAATCACTAAATGTTTTTTTCCCTGACACAGGGACGTCTACACCATGATTCCTCAGAAAAATCATCGACGAAAGATGAAATTCTGTTTGTGGTCCTCACAGCGAAATTGTAGATCTAATCAAATTTTGTCCATATCAGTCAAAGGGAAGAAGTACGCTTTTTAAACTATTCTCATTCGCGGATATTCAAAAATTAAAAGACGAATCAAAGTCAAAGGGTGAAAGAGAGAAAATAAAGGATGAGAACCGCTGATCTAACTCGTTGCGTTTTTGAGTCATTGTGATCGCGCACCGACAGACCCACTACTGTATTGGAATTATAAATCAAAAACGAATATCTTCTCATTTCGGAAACTCATATATCTGCCACTGATAACATCATATAAATCTCTTGGTGAATTTCATTTCTTTCTCTGTTTGGTTCAAACCTTGGCTGTAGAAGCAATGCCATGGGTGTTGACTGACCATCGGATTAAATATGTTTTAAATTTAAGCTAGTGATACTTTTGAGAAAAATGACAAATAAAAAGTTGGTCCAAATACTGGATGCTTTCTTCTTAAAAGCAATCTTTCATATATAAATGCTTCAAATTTACAAGAATTTGAAATAATTCATGTTTTTTTTTTGTAAGTGGTATGTAAACTCTTACTATTAAATTTCAACTGATTCATCAAGTGTAATGAATTTTCTGAAAAGCTCGTGATTTATGGGATGTAATCGATTGCCGATTGCAGCGATCAAGTCAAAATAATCTTATTTGTGTATATTCACTACTATCGTTGTGTAGAAAAATTCCGTTTTTTTATGCCGTGCGTGTGACCCGGTATTTCTAATCTCAGAACTTTCCACAAGCGTAAACAAGCCATTGAGCTTTTCATTCTCAAGTGTACTTCGAACAGTTTTTTTGTTAGTTACCATAGCAACCGACCTGAGAGATATTTTTCACTTGTAGAAGATAGCAATAAAAGCTTTCATTGATACGATATCTGTATAGATAATTGTTTACCTTTTTTCATACTAATTGTCAATTACATTCTTAAGTTAGTGGCCTTCAACCTTTCTAGTGCTTGGGATTCAACTTTCCACAGTCACGATCCCTTTAAATGATATGATTAGATTGGAAATACGGATACAACTATTGTGTTTAGCTTAAAAATAATTTATTCTATTTATGTATTGTATATTCTCGGATTCCGAAACCCTCTGCGTTTTTGCGCATGCGCCAGCCGTAGTTTGATATCACCAAAATACTGTTCAGCAACGGATTCCGAGACTACCACTTTTGGACGATTTTACACCGGAAAGGGGTGTCAGGCAATGAGTCATATGAGCGCATTTCCGGAGTTCTTTGTTAGATCACGCTCAGAAAAATGTAAACATCATCCTCCCATTCTTCACTTTCCCCCTATTTTGATGAAAATAACTCCGCCCGGCGTATGCGCAAGAGCGCGGAGGGTTTCCGAATCCGTTGCTACACAATATGTACAGGGTGTTTCAAAAATATCTGTCAAACATTTAAGGGTAGGTCAGGCATATGATAAGCATCTGAAATCACCTAGGAACATGGGTGCGCCAACGCCATCTAGAGACAGCAGATGGCATTTAAAATAAAACAGTGCTGGCCAAAATGTTCGCATTAATTAAGACATTCATATTTGTTACTGAGAATAATGCAATATTAATTTACATCAAGAAATTTGACACCTGTAAAGATTGAAAATTAGCTTGGAGAAAAAAACCTGGTAAAAACATAACAATGATAACAATGTCTGAAATAATTTAAATAACAAATTATGTATTTGCATTATTTGCTCAAATCAATCGTAAATGCTTTAAAACTTAATATTGAAAACTCTCTCTAGCTTTGAGAATTAAACTGTTAAAAAACATAACAATGTCTAAAATAATTTGAATAGCTAATTATATATTTGTATTCCTTGCTTAAATGAATAGTAGATGCTTTAAAACTTTTATTTTTTCATTTTTAAGTTTTTTTTTGTCAGAATGACAAAACAATTAAGGGTCAAGAAAAGTGTTTTAATCAGCGAAACGATTTATAAATTCCATCTTATATAAAGTTGATAGATTCTCTATCTATGAGAGATTTAAAGATTTCAAATTAAAGTTGAACAACTCTGATGATTTTGATAGTTTTCAGAATTTTTAATTAGAGCTGATGGTAAATTTCTTTTTTCCTCATTTTGAAATTACTAACTAACTAATTACCTACTAATTAACTAAAGTAACTAATTAATTACTTAAGACTAAGCGCCACCAAGGATGACCGTACACCTGGATGCAAATTTTACGCTAATGATTCTCAAACTTCTAGTAGGTGGGGCTCAACTTTGTCATGACAGTTTTAATTCTCATCTTCTAATGAATTTTGCTGAAGTTTCCCCCACTTCTAATGAATATCGTTATTTTTAACAATTAATATCAAAATGTCTTTGTGTTGGTTATGTACATGTATTTGCTTATTTTTGCATTTCATTTTTGTATCATACAGAAATATACACAGAGAGAAATAATTGCAATCGTTAAAAAATTCGACCTCAAGATTTTTGATGAATCTCCAAGTTTTAGGCCTCCATGGCTTCGAAAAAAACCATTTTTGGAATTATTTGTCTAAGAAAACGATGACTTAAAAATTCAACAAGCTAAACGGATGAAAATTGGCATGTGGTATTTACACCAAAATTGTAAACTTCTATTAAACTTTGGACGAAATCTGTCTTCTAACAGCCTGTCTGTAAGTCCGTCCGTGTGCATGTGAACACTATAACTCAAAAACGCAACCAGCAAGATAGTTTAAATTTAGCATTTGGTTTTATCGCTAGAATTGTAAAGCTGTTTCAAATTTTGAATCATATCCGTAAATGGTTGACTGTCTCTAGATCTGTCTATTCATGCCTACGTAAAAGCGAGAAATCAAAAACGTAACAAGCTAGATGGGTGAATTTTAGTATATGCTTTTTTTACTCTAAAAACTTCTAATTTAGGATTAAATCTGTCGAAGATTAGACTATCTGTTTGGTTGTCTATCCATGTCAACACGATAAAAAAACGCAGCAAGCAAGATAAACGAATTTTATATGCATCTTGACTCTAAAATTGGAGATCTGTATGAAATTTTGGATCCAATCAGTCAACGGGAAGATGCGCTAGGAAGCTAAAAGCAGAACGTGCGATATTGTCCAAGTATAAATTAAAAGTTACGGGGATAACATTCTCAAGATAAGGAAGTTGAGGGGATAACATTCTCGAGCTAAGGAAGTTGAGAGGATAACATTCTCGAGCTAAGGAAGTTGAGGGGATAACATTCTCGAGATACTGTTCCACTTTTGTTCTGTTTAGAGTGGTATCAGATAATTCTATTTAATGAAACATATTTTCCAAATGAGTTTCCAATTTCATGAAAGCATTTCAGGCTGCTTGAGAATATTTTACAAATTAGAGTGTACGTGCACATAACCGTGGCAATGCAAGAAATTTTACAATACTAAACTTTCAACAACTTTCTACAACAGTATCAGGTTTCGCCATCATGAATAAAACAAATCGGGCAATCTTTGAAAATGGATCATTTCGTAATGCGTTAATTTACCTAGTACATTTCGTTTCCCTTTTCCGAAATCTATGATTAAATGGAATTTATTTTAAAGTTCCAATTTTTCTCAAGAATTTGCGTTCTAATTTCGCGTATATTTATTCATTATGCTGTTATTATCTATGGACAGCGGCATAAATTTAGCATTACTTAATCGTTTTTAGTTTCTTTTACACTCAGAAGAGAAGGAACTATAATCAAAACCTTCAACCTCAAGAATTTGATGATGCTCAGCGTTTTAGACCTCAGTAGTTCGAAAAAGCTACTTTTTGAAAATATGTCTGTCTGTGAACTCGATCTTAATTTGGTATGTGGTCTTTCCATTAAAATCATAGATTTCTATTAAAATTTGAACAAAATCCGTTAAAGGAAAGTCTGCCCTCTTTCTGTTGATCAGCATTTGAACACTATCGCTCAAAAACTGAGGTTATTTGCGCATGCATTTAGTTTGCGAACATTACATCAAAATTTTAGTTCTATATCAAATTTTGAGCCAAATCCGTCAAAGGATTGACCGTATATCTGTTTATTTGTGTGTACGTGAAAAAAAACACGGAAAAAACGCAACAAACAAGAAGGATGAATTTCATTTTGTGATCTTTACATAAAAACATTAGATCTGCATCAAATTTTGGACCCAATCGATATAGGGTATACTCGATTATCTTCACTATATGATTGATCTAAGCTCAAAACGCTCAATATTGTGTAAGTATACGAGAAAGTAGAGGGGAGAATAATGCACTATGTATATTATAATTTTGTTTTATTCTTATTAATGCCTCTTTTCTAATATGCTTTTTATTGTGGAATTTATTTTTGCTTATTAGTGTGCTTTTGATAATAGTTGTTTATAATTAAATAACATGCCCAAGGTTTTTAGAGAAGGAAATATTTATCATTAAAATATTATTGTGTTGACCAAACTTTTGTTTTATTATGCAAAGTTCTTTTACGGCAATTTCACATCGAGATCTACTGACAAAAACGTAATAAGGATAAATGTCGCCAGGAGCAATATATTTTTAAAGCCCCGTCTTATATATTTGACTTTGAAAATGAAATAAACGTTCTGCCATTTTGTATTTGAGGAGGATGGCGTATCAAAGAGAACGTAAGTGCCAAGTATGTATACTTCCCGTCAAGGGTGTAGTGGAGTCGTAACGCCGTACCGGCACTGTTTATTACTTTCTCGTATACGAAGTATACAAAGAGAAAGTATTGTAATCGTCAAAAAATTCGAACTCGAGATTTTGACGAATCTCCACGTTTTAGACCTCCCTGAATCCGAAAAACACAATTTTAGAATTATGTCTGTCTGTCTGTCTGAGTGTCTGTGAACACGATAACTCGAAAATTTTTCAAGCTACAGGGATGATATTTGGTATGTGATCTTTACACATAATTTGTAGGTTTCTGTCAAATTTTGGACAAAATCCGTTTACGGGAAGTCTGTCTGTCCGTGTTCATGTAGACACTATAACTCAAAAATTTGAATATCTAGATGGATAAAATTTGGTACGTTTTCTCATCAGGAATGAAGGTCCGTATAAAAGTTTGAGACAAGTCCATCAAAAGATTGACTGTCTGTCGGTCTGTATAATCGCATACTTTTGAACGCAATAACTTTTTAACAGAATTATTTAGATAAATGGAATTTTGTATGTAGATTGTAACTTTAATTGTAGATTTGTGTCCAATTTTTGTGTCAATCCTTTAAAAAAGGGCTTTCAAATTGCAAATTTGGTTTTCTTTATCTTACGCAACCCCATTGCGTAATCACGCCAGCTTCGGATTCTACTTCCGCCTTCTGCGACAAACCTTCGTGCGACCTTCGGAAACTCGTGGTATGACGTTTCGTCAATTTTTATCTCCACTGCGTTAGGGACGCTTGTTCGTTTTACTGCCTTTTAGCTTATTTTCCCTCTACATATGTTAGGGAGTATACGAGAAAGTTTAGGGGTGCCGCTGTTTTTTTTTCTTTTTCCGAAAGATAAATAAAAAAAATTGTAAAAACTTCCTTCCAACATTGCGATTTTTGCCACCCAGGATAGAGCGTTCCGGCATTGCTTAATTTGCGTCCCCTTCACATCCCCCACTGCGGTTCTTCTGTTTAAAGAAATTGTTCTCGAGAAAAACAGTTAAATGTGATGTCACTAAAAAGAATCGTGAGACAAACCACATGTTTACAAAAATCATTATCCCCATATAGATTCTCTTTCTCCTTGACAGACGTCTCACAATTTAAATCCATTTCTTCCTTCTGCCTAATAGCACGCGAGTTCGCTCGCTGAACCCGAAACGAATTAGACGAAGCGTGCAAGAAACAACCTAATGCTCAGATTTTCCTCCACATTTTTTTGTCAGATAAAAGCAAGATAGTTTTTCCGTTTCTTATCAGTGTTTTGGCGGATTGATTTCACCGGACAGCTGAGAAAATCTCTCTCTTATTTTCATCTAGAGTCGCTATGTCTGTAATGGACAGTCTGAAGCATTTGTGGGAGTTTTCTCTGGAGACTTTGCTGTTTTTGTCCAAAGTGGTTTATATAGTGGTCAGAGAAACTGTTCTTAATATTCTTCCAAAGAAGAAGAAAGATATTTCAGGGGAGGTGGTTTTAATTACCGGGAGCGCTCAAGGCATCGGCAGGCAGTTGGCTATCCAGATAGCCCGTTTAGGAGCGAAAGTGGTGCTATGGGACATTAACGAGGTAAGTGTCTTGTAATCTAACGTAATTTCTCAAATAATGCGAAATCTAAGCAAACTATCCAGAAATAGGGCCCTTTGTTAGTGATAATAAAGATGATCTGCCATTCATTAAAAATAGAATGCAGTTGCGTACTATTTCGCCGCACCACATGGGTTAATCTTCCTATCACTGGGTGTTTTGATTCGACATATGAACTACTTTTTAAATTCTTGTCAGTGACAACTCATGTTGACTGTATGGGACAGTTCTGAGACGCCAAGGCATATGATATTATTGTATTAAATTGCAAGTCTTGCATATGATATTATTGTATTTAAAAGTGTTTGATGTATTTTCAGAAAATTACGCTTTAAAAGCCAGTAAATTATATTACATGTAATGATATTTTTGTATTTAAAATGAAAATTCTTTAATTTGTGGAGTTCTTTCTATTGTCCTAAGCCGCGAAGAAACCTTTACTACATCATCCATTGATGCTGCCATGAGGTGGAGCTACTTTTTTTTAGAGGAGAGCGGATGCCCCCCTCACTTTTTGTCGAAAAAAATTAAAATTTTATTTTATTTTAGCTACCTAAAACTAGGAATTATATATATGAAAAAACAGTGTCCGGGAAAGCTAGCTAATTTTGTAACTAAATTTTTAAATTTCGTTTTCTCCTCTTTTCTCCGGCGTACTTTTAGGTGTCTATAAACTTTTTGCCCCTCCCTACTTTTGCCCCCAATCGTCGTCGTTGGTATTGTCAGCTTAAGTTGTCACTGATTATAGGCCCCTTTTAATTATGTTACTGCTTAACAGTGGCGTAAAGAGGTTAAGTTGTACCTGGGTATAATATAATTATTTCTCTCCTAGTCGTGATCAGTAGTAGGTATGGCAAGAATAAATGGTGCCCGTGGTAAAATATTATTTTTTTTCTCCCCCATCATATTTCACTTGAAAAATTGTCTTAAACGGGCTAAACTGGCTAATGGTCAGTGGCGTAGCTAGTGTAAGTGGCGCTCGGAAAATATATTTTTTTTCATCCCAGTCGTCATCAGTGGCTTAACAAGCGTAAATGGCACAAATGGTATGGTATTTTTTTTCCGTTCCTTCATCATATTTTACTTTAAAATACGGCATAAACGCAATAATGCTTTGACCCCTTGCCGACCCCTAAAGCTGGCGCCAGGGGCGTCTATACCCCTTTGCCTTCCGGTCACTACGCCACTGCTAATGGTGACCCCCAGGACTGGTGCCCAGGGCATCTATACCCCCTTACCATCCGTTAGCTATCCCATTCCAGTCTAACCAGAAACCTAAGTAATTTAATGCCGACTTCTAAATCATATTCTTAATGTTAAACGCGACACTATTTTTTCATTAACACAGGAAAACGAGATAAGCCATTTAGCTGTTATTTAATGATAAGCATAAAAATCATTAAACACAGTTTGATCATTTTTTATAAAATCGTAGGCTGTTTTCATTTTCTATTCCCCCGAAATGTTTGTTATTAGTCCAAATTCTTTCGCAACGAAATGAATTGTTAGTTGTATGCAACGCCAGAGTAGCGATTTCTACTTTGCCAGAGGCAAGAAGGGTAATATTAGAGAATTTGACAAAAGTTTTTATTGTGAAAGTCTGCGTGAACTTATCGACGCCATTTGGGAGCGATACCCACAATTTAAGAAGGCCTGCTGGAAATTAAGTATCAAATCAAGGAAGAAAATTGATTGCTTAACGAATTACAATTTGTAAATACCCTCTGGGGAGTTAAAAAATTGTCTCAATAAACTTTGATGAAATTAACTCATGTAGTGGATTCAAAAAACTCGTTTCTGAATAAACGTGAAAGCGTGAAGTTATTCCTCGTTTATTCACAGCTGAATAAACTTGAGTCTGCACGAGCAATGGTCAACATTCAGTTTTAAAGCTTTATCCAACTGAATCTGAATGCTTTGAAACATCGACGTGCAAGAGGATTAAAGTCAAATGTGGTACCACCTGTGTAGCCATTTACGTACACAGGTGGTTTTTGAACAACCGCATTTTATGTAAAACTACAGCTTTTAAAGAATTTTTAACTCATTGCGAGGTGAAACGGAATTATTTTAAAATAGGGAAGCTGATGCGGAAAGTTTCCAACGAAATTCATGTATATAAATCTGCGAAATGGTAACAAAATTTCTAAATTGTCTGTGCATGTTGCTCCGTATGTAGAGACATATTATCTACATATGCATCTCTTTTATATTATTGCTTGGCCTATCCTCAGCGTAATGAAATAGAACTGCAAATGGAATTTTTTTTCCTTCGTCATTTTTTGTTATTGTTAAAAGAAACTTTTCGTCTAGTTTTTCAATTGCATTTTTTTGTACCAGTACTGGCACTGAAAAATATTATGCGAAGAATGCGTAACGTAAACTTCCTTTGTTCGAGACTTAGTATTAATACGGATTGCATATGTATTAGTACTAAATATCATACATTTTGTTTTTTCGCGAAAAAGAACATTTCACGTGTTTTTTTTTCATCGGAAAAGAACACGTGAATTGTTTATTTTTCTTTACTTTCTGTGATGAAAAAGATAAAAAAAGAAATAGGCAAGCACATGTGGCATTTCGCCAGGTTTTCGAAGCGTGAAAGTGATAAATTTTAATTTTGTTTTCAAATAGAAGCGGAGATCATACAGAGCCGATGTGCTTTCGTAACTTTCATTTTAAATTAAGGAAAGCATTTCACATGATGGAATGCTTTGTTAAATTCCGAAATAGGAATATCACAAGCCTGCAAAAAAAAGAAAAAAAACCTTTTTGAAAATTGTTTTAGTTTTAATAAATGATTTTTCAGCGCTGATTTCAAGAATGAAATCCATTTTTTTCCTATCACGTAAGGATTTTCGCAAAATGATTTCATATTAAGACAAATCAAAATATTTTTACATTTATATTTTCATTTTGCCACCTCAAAAATACATATTTTACATTTATATACTAGCTCTGTTATAATTTAAATGATCAATGAGTTTACAAAAAAATGTTACAAATCCTTACAGTAGCGTTTTCTCCTTTTCTCAATACATGCTTTTTCGCTTTTCTTCCGCTGAACTTGTGGGAGATAGTCTCTTTTCAATGGTCAGCAACAGTCGGCTATTTTGCTGATATTCCACCTTCCTTGATATGGTCCTTTATGTCTTGGTGAAATTTTACACCTTGATCCTCCCTGATTACATCTAAATTTCGTGGGAAATAGCCCTGGTGCGAATGGAGAAAAAGAACTTTTAAGCTGATATTATACTCAAATATCTTGGAAATTTGCTAGCATTTTTTCTATAATAGATACTTAGTTCATTTCTCTTTGGTTTTCAAGAAAACTAGTTATTATTAGTTTCAAGGTTAGTAACTAGCTCCGTTTCTCTCATTGGTTTCCATTTTGAGTTTAAAATTTTCATACTTCATCGGTTTTCTGATGTCAGGTTCTACAAATGCCCTTTTCTTCAACTTTGCTTCATATAAAACTGGGAACTCTTCACAGAAGTATTTGAAACATTCTCTTTCTTTTGGTAATGCCATAACAAATTGTTTTACAAGACTCAATATTATGTGAAACTGTATTTTCCAATATATCTGAAAGGGGCCAGAACCACTATATCGGGTCCATGAGGGACAGGCACTCTGGCAGATGGGATGTTAGAATAAAGCATTTTTCTTTTTGTACTTTAGATTGAAATCTTCCACATTGCAGGTACAAAAATATCAGTTATCAGTATGATTTTTAGACTATCTTCAAACTGTAGATGTACTAAACCGAATAGGTATTTTTTTTTTAGATCTTGAAGCATTGTTTTAATTCTCCTACACAAGTGGGACAAATTTTGCGTGGGACACAAGGCTTTGTCTTTATCCCCCATTTTCATGCAAAAATAAGCAAAGTACACTTTTCCACAAAATCGGAAGTATTCCTTTGTTTTTTTACTTTCTCGTATACGTTGTTACACAAAGAGAAAGTATTGTAATCGTCCAAAAATTCGATCTCGAGATTTTGACGAATCTCCACGTTTTAGACCTCCCTGAATCCGAAAAACACAATTTTAGAATTATGTCTGTCTGTCTGAGTGTCTGTGAACACGATAACTCGGAAAACTATTAAAGCTACAGGGATGAAATTTGGTATGTGGTCTTTAAACATAATTTGTAGGTTTCTGTCAAATTTTGGACAAAATCCGTCAACGGGAAGTCTGTCTGTCTGTATGTCCGCTGTCATGTGAACACTATAACTCAAAAACTTGAATAGCTAGATGGATAAAATTTGGTACACAGTTTTATCGTCATGAATGTAGGTCCGTATAAGATTTTGGGCCAAATCCGTCAAAAAGAAGCGTTCAAATTGCATATTCAATTTCTTTTAATCCGATTCTCATGAGCATGCGTACTGGTAACAATCTGTTATTGTTGTAAATTTTATTTACAACAATAAATAATCTTTTTAAACATGAATTGTAACAATTTTTTTGTTGTTGTAAATAAAATTCAAACCGATCTCATTATTTCAGCAAATCTTTTATTTACGCGCTTTTGCAATTGTTACGATTGTGGTAGTATAAATTGTTTTCTTGGGAATTCAAATCCAAAGCAGAATGTTCGCTTTAGTATTCATTGCATTGCCTATTTTATCGCACCTGCTTCAAAGTAATATTTTTTTGAAATGTGGCAACAGATATTTGATTTCAAGTTTGTTTGTTTCACTTTCTCGTATACGAAGTATACAAAGAGTATTGTAATCGTCAAAAAAATTCGAACTCGAGATTTTGACGAATCTCCACTTAGAAAGTATACGAGAAAGTTTAGGGGAGACCACTCCCGCTGATTTATCTTGTTCAAAGGATATCAATGACAACGTAAATAGATGGAATAATTAAATATGTATATAATATTTTTATTCAACGTGTATGTTTAAAAAATCTTTTGTAAATATGATCCTTTTTGCATTGCTCCATTGTACAGAGTGAAAAATCAAGTATGTGTTCACGAAAAATATCTCTTCTCTATCAGAAATGTGGCCCAAAATTCGTTCAAGATCTTCAATTTTGTGTGAGGAATATATGCCAAATTTCATCTATTTAGCTCGTTGCATTTTTGAGTTATCGTGTTCACAAACAGACATCATTCCAAAATTGTGTTTTTCGGTCTCAGAAAGGTCTAAAACGTGGAGATTCATCAAACTCTCGAGGTCGAATTTTTTTAGATTACAATATTTTCTCTTTCTATACTGCGTATACGAGAAAGGAAAAATAATAATTTTCTGGAAAATTTCTTATCCATCAGTAGGATAAGAAATTTTCCATCAAAAAATGGAAAAAATCAATGAACTACAAGAGTGCATTTCAAAGTGAAAACATTCCAAACATGTCTCGTTTTAGGGCATTTTAAGCAAACATGACATGACGCCACCCCACACCCCTGGTGCCTCTAACCTCAAGGGTTATCTAACCAGTTGGGTGGGTGCAGGATGGAGGAGTACAACAATTTCCACCACAGGGCCTTGGGAACCCACGCGAATGAAAAAACCCAAAACTTAAACTGGAAAAATTACTGAATCAGAACAAATATATGCCCTGTCTGATCAACACAGTCTTAAAGAGTTTGACATTTACAGACAGAAATGATAAAAGAAAATTTAAACAACGGAACTTGATTAAATATAAAGCATGCAGGAAACACACAAAAAAGTTTGGAAAATATACACAATTAAATGCAAATATCAGAAAAAAACTGTTCTGAATAAAAAATGAACAAAGAAAAAAAAATAATAATAAAATAAATTTTGCCGCAAATTTTTTGTACTGTTGGTATTATGGCAGTTGATTACGCATGTTCCGTATGTAAATATAATTTTTAATTATGTTCAGCTTATTTGCTTAAAAACAATGATGAAAATGTTCGTCATGAAAAGAATCGGTGTCTGTTTTAGGGAACACATTGATTGCAAAACTCAGACGAATACTACATGAAGGCAAATGCTTCAAATTCCTTTGTTTTAAAAGTTAAAGAAAATACAGTTAAGAAGTATATAGTTAAAAAAATAGTGTTTTTATGCGAAACGTTTTAATGTTTGGAACTTCTAAAAATTTTAAAAAATAAAAATCAAATTTTTGCAAATTTGTTATTAAAAAATTCTTTTGTGTGTGTGTGTGGTTTTCTGCAAATGCTCTTGTTAAAAGCATTTTTTTATTCGAATTCGCTCAGAAATTTCCGATTTTAATCGGGCTTAGTTTGCAGAAGTGGTAATATGAACATAAAAGAGCAAAAGTTCATAAATGTGAATCCATATTTTTACGGGTGATTCCTCGAAGAATTTAGAAATGACACATGAAAAAGGAAAAATAAAGGATAAACAAAATATTATTATAAGCTATTAAACTCGAAAACGTATAAGATATGCATATAAAAATAGTCATAAATAATGATTCGAAATGCATGCATAAAAATTTCCTTAACTCAAGCGCTTACAATTCACATACTCAAACCTAAAATGAGGAAGAAATTTGCTAGTAAAAACAATATAAATATTTTCTCCCACACTGCTTTTATAGGAACAAGCGTCGTTATTATTTTTCCAAGCGAAGCTCTTTCTGTTTCAGCTAAATCATCTTTAAGCTGCATTGTGCTTTATTTCCTTGGCAGTAAATTCTCAAACAGTTGCCCACTTAAAGGATCGATTAAAGGAATTCTATATGGCTAGAGCCCAAATCAACTGGGTTGAGCGCATTAAGGGGATAAAACAGTTATTTACTTCCTTAATAAAAATCCTTTTTATTAGTACAAAAAAATAATGATCTAGTGAAGTAATTGGATAATTTTCATCTTTTAGAAGGTGGGTTCGTAGGTTTATGGATATTCATATCGAAATTTCCCCGACTTGCCGCGAAGCAGTCTGGTGTATTTGAGTGGTGGTCACTGCAATAGATGGAGTGATGAGGCCGAAGTCCTGTAGCCATCACCAGCCACTCCCCGACCCCTCCCGTAGGAGGCATACACTGTCACCGGCCATTACTATACCCACCAAGGAAGCGAGACACCGCTTACTTATCCGGCGGTTTCTCGTCCACTTACTCGTGGTGTCCCCATTGGGACAGGTTTATGGATATCGCAAAACAACCCCACTCATATGCAAGCGAGATCGATATTTGTTAACAAAGTTACCCATCTTCAAGAACAGAGGCGGATTTTGACCATAAGAGCTCATGAGCACAAAATTGTTTTGAGGCCCCTTCTCCTAAGCAATGTCATAAAATTGCCGTCGGCTTGGCACTGCGATGTACGTCGAATAGATTTTCAGACCGCCAGGGACTCGAGGCTCGAGGCGAGTGCCTCAAGTGGCTTGTGCGAAAAATCGCCACTGTTCAAGAGCATGAAGAGCTTTTAAGGGAATAAAGCTCTTTTTATGGGAATAAATTTTTCAACTTATTTCACTTTTGCATGGGAATAAGTTATACGTTTAAAAACTATCACGGAAAATACATTATGCAACGTTACAATGTTAATGAAATTAATTCACTTGATTTATCTTTTGTGAAAGTTCTTATTGGGCAATTAGAATGCAGTCAATTTATCTGAGGTCAATTAATTTAGTTTAGTTATATTGACGTCCCGTCTTGAAGCAACACGAGGGCTATTTTAGGACGGACATCGTAATTATGAACTGCGGTCAGATGACGAGGATGACACCTGAGTTTCCAAACTTCCACGCCACACCAGCGGTGTGTGTGGTGGTGGATTCTCTCGACATCTTAGGGCAGCTATTGGTCCATGAGCCCTAAATATAGATACCTGTTCCAATTCCCGAGTCTCTACGCAGTTCTGGAAACTTGTTGCCACGAAATCAACAACCTTATTGGTTGTCCTTCGATTTTTTTTTTGGTGGAGGTGTGTATGTGCTATGAATACTACTTTTTTTTACCTTGATTTTATTTTTAGACTACAAAATTTCAATCCTTATCCTCACCCTTTGGCCGTTTTTATCCTGGCATGACTTAAAAGTAATTTTTAACTTGCGCAGCTTTTACTCAAATAATATTCGTTAATTGATGAATAGATATTCCCGGGTATGCGCGATGTGGATTGCCGATCACTGACGGAATTTCTTCCTTTCTATCTCAGAAGTAATATTTTAATTTGTGAATTTTGAATTCAATGACTTGTACAGTTTTTATTTGTGTCGCGTGTGTCATTTGATGTGCAGTGTTGTTTGTGTGTCTGTGTTTTATTTTTATATCGTGGGATTTCAATCTTTGACTTATTTATATACTTGATTTTTACTGCTTTTTCTTTGTCCATCTGTTTGTTTCTTTTTTCAATACTTATATATATATTTATTTATATATTTTTACTGTTCCTTGCTGCCCCGAGCAGTTTTTAAATTTATTGCGCTAGGGATGTTTTTATATTTTACATGAAAAGAAAGAGCCTTCATTTTGTGAGTATCATTCGGCACACTTGGTGGCTGAGTACATGTAAATCAAGCTATTGTTTGATTTACTCCCAGCTCTCATGTATTTAAAAGTACAGCCCCTGTTCGGGCGATGTCTGTATCATTTTATTGTACCTAATAAATCCGGTCCTCCACATGCTGGTGGGGACAGCAGGAGAACGTTTGATTTAATATGCAACAGGCCCACATGCATTGCGGATCTTCAGTGAAATCGGGTTTCGAACCTGAAACCCTCCGGCCCCGAAGCTGAGATCTTACCACTAGGCCACCGCGGACCTTATCTGAGTTCAAAGTCTAGTGACAAAATAACTGCGCATGTCATTAAACTGCATGCTGTCGTATGTTCTAATGTGGCGTCACATCTTTTTCCTTCCTAAGATGATGCAAAATGCAATTGAGGCGATTCATGCTCATTAAGTATAAAGAACGCCGCCCCAATATAATTTTGGAATTCATTTTAGGATTTGTTTTGACGTTCATAATTTTGATTTTTAATAAATTATATTTCATTTTGTAGTACACTAATAAAAGCGTGGTTTTAAAAACTTTTTTTTATTTTTGTTTGCTGAATCTTTCTGTGAACTCGTAAGTTAAAATGTGATTTATGCAATAACGATATCATCTTTTAGTTTTTCGAAGTACCTTTGTAAACTTAATCTAAGTTCGCATATTTTTTCAATGATCTAAGAAAATATATTTTCTAATTTTTTAAAATTTCTCCCAGGTGTATTTAGTTTTTTACAGTCCTCCCAGTTACTCACTAGAACGTTCGTTTTCAAAGGAAAGTAATCACTTATTCTATTTATCCTTAGTTCTTTTATGCATATAGAGTGAAATTTCAAGATTTTACTTATACATGTCTGTCAGAGTATTTTTATATTTCAAGACAATGTGGAAATTTATATTTTGAACTTAATAAACTGATTAATTAAATTATATTTGTCGGGTTGTTTTTCCAGATCCTTTAAATATTAATCCCTTAATAATAAATCCTTTAGGCATTGCATGTTTGTAGATTCATCATATCCATAGGATATTTGAAATGCTTTTAAGACGATTGAATTTAGTTTTACAATTTTCTTTTTTCCTCAATAAAATTCACAAATTTTAGATATTAAAAAATAAATCTTTAATACACCAAGGGCTTAAAAATGAGGGTTATAATTTCCAAAAAATATCTTTCAAATGACAAAAATCAAATTACAAATTTTGTCCTTGGGTACTCCCCGAATTTCATAACTATTTTCTTAATTTATTTCATTTTCTTTTATTCTGAATCTGTTTTAATTTATTCCTATTTAATTTGAATTCATTTTCATTTTATTCTGAATATATTTTAATTTATTGCTATTTATTTTGAGTTCATTTTTGTTTATTCTGAATGCATTTGAATTCACTCTTATTTATTATAAATTTATTTCATTTATTCTGTACGTATTTTAATTACTCTTATTCATTCAAGTTTAATTATTTTTAATTCATTTAATATATTCTGTATTTTATATTAATTTATTGTCATTTATTCATTTTTGTTTATTTTGAATTTATTTCATATATTCTGCACATATTTTAATTTATTCTTATTTATTCACGTTTAATTATTCTTAAATTTATATTAAACTCAAGAATAATTAAACGTGAATAAATAAAAAATTAAGTTCTTCATTTAATTTATTCTGTATTTTATATTAATTAATTTTTAGTTATTCAATTTTATTTATACTGAATTTTATTCGTTTTTATTCATTATCTATTCTAAATTATTTTATATACATTTCCATTTATTCTGAATGTATTTTAATTCATTTTTGTTTGTTCCAAATTCATTTCCATTTATTCTGCTCATATTCTCATTTATTCGCGTTTAATTATTCTTAATTTATTTAGTTTATTCTGTATTTTTTATTAATTTGTTCCCTTTTTTACAGTTTTATTTATTCTGAATTATATTTTAATTTATTCATTATTATTTATTCTGAATTCATTTTTATTCAGGAATAATTTTCCTTTATATTCCGTTTTCCCTCACGCTGTAACCCATCCCCGAACGACTGAACTCTTCCAAGGCCCTTCTCGAACCCATCGTCTCCCAGCGGCCTTCGCTCCCGATCGAAGTGCCCGAGTGAAAGTGTTTCAGGGCCGCCTGCACCTCCGAAGGGCGCGCAAGGTGAATCGAAGGTGGCTTCCGAGGCCGCAGCTTCACTCCTTTCAGGAGCAGGTGTGCTCCGGGAATCAGGGTCAAGGCTCTCTGCCGACGAGGCCTTCACCTTGGGAGGCGGAGGACGATGATCCGCTGGAATGGAACTGTACGAATCCAGACGATGGATCAATAGCTTGTTGCGCAGATGGGGTCGTTGTAGCAGCTGGAGAGGAGTTATGGTAATCCCATTGAATAGCGGAGAACCTTCCTACCCTTATTCAACCATCGAATGGACTATACCGTTAAAACCACGTTGGCGATAAAAAAAATAAATTTCAGAACTTTAAAAAAAAAATGTATTTAATCTCATATTTGTTACGATAGCTGGGTAGGTTTTTTTTTCTTTTTTCTTTTAAGCTATCAGGAAAAACAATGGCTGCAAATATTTAAAAATATGAAAAAAAAAAAAGAATGTCTAAACGAAGGTCTGTCGTATGAAAGGGAATCTATAGATTTATTTACAATATCTTTAGCTTTTATATAAATTAGATATTATAAATAAATCTATAGGTTTATTTTTTAATATCTTTAGATTTTATCATTTTCAGGTCTTTGTTAGTGACCTGAAAAGTAGTTTTGAATAGAAAGAGGTAATGTCGTTGGTACCTAGTATCCTTGAAATGGAGCCTTGTCTAGACGGCATCCCGTGTAATCTCTAAGAGTATTTTTGAGACGAAATTGTATACATTTGTACACGGATTTGTATAGTAGACAATCTTCAAATATAATACAAAATTCCCATCTTCATTAATAAGATTTGTAAATAATTTCCAGGTAACTTTTTTGATAAATAAAAGTTACAAACTATAAACTATCGAAATTATTTTTGATAGAAAATTAATTATCATACTTTACTGTTCGTTTCGCAACTTAAAATTTTTTTCCTGCTCTTTACAAAAATGACAAATTTAAATACCAACTAATTTGAATCTCTTCTATGCAATAATATATTTGAAATAAATATGAATTTCAGTAAAACTTCCATCATCTTAAGAATATTTCTTGAAAATTGTAATATGATTCATTTGTAATCAATATTCAAGTAGATGCGCTTTTTTTAAGAACTAAAACAATTTGCTTTAACAAATTTTGTTATTTATCTCACATTATGTACTCCAAATCTAAAGCAGATTTCCTGAAATTGTTTAAAATAATAATACCCTAAAACACTGTATGCAGTTGAACAAAAACATTGTTTGCAGTTGAACAAAAACATTGTTTGCAGTCGAATTTATGTAAAAAAAAATACTTTCAGGGAACTAAAATTAAAAAGCATTCGTTTATCCAAACATGTTTTTTCAGTCAATTAATCTTCCAAAATATGATTCAATCATGAGTTACAGAAATCATATGATTACACAGGTCTGCAATGAAAAATATTCTTAAAAATAATTAGTGTTTTTATAGTATTTTTGGGTGCTAATTATTAGAAAAATAGATTTAAAAAAATTCCATCACGTACAGTTTTATCACAAATCACAGATCTAATGTGTACGTATTTTATATATTTAAGAGCGACATAATATTATTTGTATGAACTTATTAAACATATTTATAGATTTTAAATAATAATTTGCTCGATATAAAATCTATCCTAGAAAGAATAAACTATTATTTATTTAAGATTTTCTTTTAAACTGCTATTTTTTCTGTTAAACACAACAGTAAAGCCAGAGAAAACAAGTTAAAACCGAATCAACAGCCTGTTGGTGCATATATGCCCTCCCCTCCCCCTTCTACCTCTCCTTCCTACTATTTTTCCAACTCTCCTATCAATGTCTTTCTCAGTTGAGTTCAATACACTTGCATACATAACTCGAGCTTTGAGAGAAAGCTTTTTACATTTAGTTTATATCAAGGTTGAGAGGCTTCCAGAGGATGTATTAATTCACCAGACTGTTTCTGCTACATTTGTGGTGACTATACAATAAACCAGCGGGAGTAGCCTCCCCTAAACTTTCTCGTATACTTCTTAAAAATTTGTAATTTCCCCTCCCCCTGCGTGGATAAAAAATTCAAACCTACTGTAACCCAGAATGAAATGATTATCAGAAGGTTTTTCATTGTAGATTAATAGCGATTGTAAAATATTTAGGTGAAGAATCATATTCAAAGAGATGCGTATGTATTAAAACTTAGCAAAATTTATTTTCTATCACATTCTAGCAAGCTCCGCTAATGCGAGGGCGTGCACGAGCGAAAACAAAACAGGAAAAAAATGACCTCGTTCGCTATCGCAGAATAGCTTAAGCATGCGCAGAGATTACTTCCGGTTCGCAAGTAAAAAAATTGAATATGTAATTTGAACACTTTTTTTCTGACCGATTAAAAAAATATTTGGGCACAGATCTATAATTAATGTTGGCAATCGTCATACCAATTTTTATTTATCTAAGCCAAAGGGTTTAAGAGATATAATTTTTATAAGTATGCGATTATACAGTCAGACAGACAGTCAACCCTTCTGCGGATTTGGTCCAAAATTTGATGCAAACCTACATTCCTGATGATAAAAATGTGTACCATATTTCTTGCATGTTTTATATTTAATCAAGTTCCGTTGTATAAATGTTTTTTTTTTCGTCATTTCTGTCTGTAAATGTCAAACTCTTTAAGACTGTGTTGCTCAGACCAGGTATGTATTTGTTCTGATTCAGTAATTTTTCCAGTTTAAGTTTTGGGTTTTTTTCATTCGGGTGGGTTCCCAAGGCCCTGTGGTGGAAATTGTTGTACTCATACACCCTGCACCCACCCAACTGGTTAGATAACACTTGAGGTTATAGGCACCAGGGGTGTTGGGTGGCGTCATGTCATGTTTGCTTAAAATGCCCTAAAACGTGACATGTTTGGAATGTTTTCAAGTTGAAATGCACTCTTGTAGTTCATTGATTTTTCCATTTTTTGATGGAAAATTTCTTATCCTACTGATGGATAAGAAATTTTCCAGAAAATTATTATTTTTTCTTTCTCGTATACGCAGTATAGAAAGAGAAAATATTGTAATCTAAAAAAATTCGACTTCGAGTGTTTGATGAATCTCCACGTTTTAGACTTTCCTGAGACCGAAAAACACAATTTTGGAATGATGTCTGTTTGTGAACACGATAACTCAAAAATGCAACGAGCTAAATAGATGAAATTTGGCATATATTCTTCACACCAAAATTGAAGATCTTTAACGAATTTTGGGCCACATTTCTGATAGGGAAGAGATATTTTTTGTGAACACATACTCGATTTTTTACCCTGTACAATGGAGCAATGCAAAAAGGATCATGTTTACAAAAGATTTTTTAAACATGCACGTTGAATAAAAATATTATATACATTTTTAATTATTCCATCTATTTACCTCGTCATTGATATCCTTTGAACAAGATAAACCAGAGGGAGTGGTCTCCCCTAAACTTTCTCGTATACTTTCTAAGTGGATATTCGTCAAATCTCGAGTTCGAATTTTTTTGACGATTACAGTACTTTCTCTTTGTATACTTCGTATACGAGAAAGTGAAGCAAACAAACAAACAAACCTGAAATCAAATATCTGTTGCCACGTTTCAAAAAAATATTACTTTGAAGCAGTTGCGATAAAATAGGTAATGCAATGAATACTAAAGCGAAAATTCTGCTTTGGAATTGAATTCCCAAGAAAACAATTTATACTACCACAACCGTAACAATTGCAAAAGCGCGTAAATAAAAGATTTGCTGAAATAATGAGATCGGTTAGAATTTTATTTACAACAATAAAAAATTGTTACAATTCATGTTTGAAAACAATATTTATTGTTGTAAATAAAATTTACAAAAAAAACAGATTGCTACCAGTACGCATGCGCATGAGAATCGGATTAAAAGAAATTGAATATGCAATTTGAACGCCTCTTTTTGACGGATTTGGCCCAAAATTTTATACGGACCTGCATTCATGACGATAAAACTGTGTACCAAATTTTATCCATCTAGCTCTTCAAGTTTTTGAGTTATAGTGTTCACATGACCGCGGACATACAGACAGACAGACCTCCCGTTGACGGATTTTGTCCAAAATTTGATAGAAACCTACAAATTATGTTTAAAGACCACATACCAAATTTCATCCCCGTAGCTCTAATAGTTTTCGAGTTATCGTGTTCACAGACAGACATGATTCCAAAATTGTGTTTTTCGGACTCAGGGAGGTCTAAAACGTGGAGATTCGTCAAAATCGCGAGTTCGAATTTTTTGACGATTACAATACTTTCTCTTTGTATACTTCGTATACGAGAAAGTAAAAATAGTTTTGACTGAGAAATTTACATGTACCAAGTTATGAAAAAATAGTTTGCTTTTAATTTCTGTCCGAATACAAATAAATAGTTAAAATTTCATCACGTCTTTTATTTCGCAGACCAAGCTGAAAGAAGTAACAGAAGAAATTTCTCAAGACGGCGGTAGCGCGTCCTGGTTTGTCTGCGATGTCACATCGGAAAGTGATGTCAATGCTAAAGCTCGTCTCGTCGAACAGAAGGTCGGGGAGGTGACCATCCTCATCAATAACGCAGGAATCATGCAGAATCTTCCAATGATGGAGCTCAGCAGTGAAGGCATAAAGAAAACCATCGAAGTCAATCTTTTATCTCACTTCTGGGTGAGTATTGATTCATTAGATACAAATTAAAGAATGCATGTTCAGAGAACTGTCGAGGAAAAAAAAATAACCCTAGTGGCCATAAAAACGTCATATCGCAGTGGTAGGCATTTTAGATCATGGGACAATGAATATAGACAAAAAACAATTCCAGAAATGAAGGATAGGGGAAAATGGGCGAAACGACTCTAGCATAAACATACTTCAATCATCGTTGTATTACAATTCATTCATAGCCGTGATGTATATTAATCGTGATTTGTGAATCATATAGGAGTGGAATATGTACCACTTTAATTTTTGGAATACTCGATAATGTGTGTATAGTAATCATTTTTAGATGCAAACCATGAAGATCGTCAGAGGCTTGGACGCCTAGAGTGCTATAAAGTACATTAAGGAGGTCCTTTCTCATCTAGTCATTAACCCTCCGAGCGGCGCAAACTCTTTTTCCGTTTTCTATGTTCAATTCAAAAGCAGATAGCTCGTATTTATATGTATATTTTTTTAAACAATCGTGTCTAAAGTATTCTTAAGATTTCAGAGATATAATTAAATAAAAAAAGATCAATTCATTTACTTTAAAAGCTAAGTTTTTTAACCTGATAGCTAAAAGTTCAAAACAATTGGGCGCTCAGAGGGTGGCGGTTAGGTTTTACTTTTTAGAAGTCGCTTCGTGAATAACAGCATATTTGACTGAGATTCCAATGACGCCCTAAACCTAAAAACCACACCTAGGTATAAGCCACTCAGGTTTTTTGCTATAAACTGCTACTAAGCAGAAATATACAGGAATTTTACTAAGAATTAAAAAGGAGCCATTTACCGGACTGACCATTAGGAGATGGGGCCTTCTTCGGGGACACTTGGTCGCACCAGTTCTTGAAGGTTGAAGGCGGCAGGCTTGCACTGTTGGTGGCCCGTCAAGGGCTTATCGTAGATGTCCTGGGACCACCAGAATAAACGTCAATGGCATCAACTCTCAGTTAATGCCTGTTAAGTAAAGAACTTCTAAGGTTAAAAAATTGTCATTTTTACCATAGGCTTTACTTAATTTTTACTCTCTTTTTGGCTATTTGATTTTCGAAATTCTGAAATGCATACCACTGATATGTGTATGAATACTGTTTTTTCCTCTATAGTGCTTTGAGCAGGGGCATTTAATTTTCACCATCCTGTAATCGTCGGAAATTTATTAAGAAGTATAAACAGAAAGAATATAGAAGTATGCGTTGCATGTTTTTAGGTATGAGGTTCCTATAAAATTTGAAAGAATGCAACTGATAACTTTCTCTAACTCAGGCACTAGGCATCTGATAATTGATAACCTTATTAACCTATTTATCTACAAAATGCTTTAAGCAATTGCTTTCATACAGAAATTTCAATTCCCTGTCTTGTGACACATGAGGATTATGTTTTAACTTTAAATTAAAATAATCAATGACTTAATGATGATACGATTTATTTATAATCATATTCTTATTTTAAAATATGACAGACTCATGTTACAACAATGTGTATGTTTGATCTGAAGTTTTCTACCTTTATAAAAGAAATTGGTCGTATCGTTTTCTCTCGTGTAACTTTACTAAGTTTGATGCATTGATGGTAGGATAATTTTCCTTGTTTGAGCCCATCTGCAGTATTTAACATTGATTTGATAAGGTGAAAAGTTTATGATAATTTCAAATTTATTCATCTTTCATCTATTACTATTTTTCATGTTTGGAGGCTTAAAAATGTTATTTATCATTGTACAAAATTTCACCAGGAAACTCTTTTCATTATGAAGAACATTTTAAAGATAACTTTTAAATCTCTTTTAGACAATCCGAGCTTTTCTACCCAGTATGGAGAAGAATAATCACGGTCATATTGTAGGCATCTCATCATGTGCTGGGTTAGTTGGGCACGTCAACCAAATCGATTATTCGTAAGTATTTTCTTTCTATTCAAAATCTGTCTGTAATTTTTTTGTGTGTAAATATAAATGGAATGAGATGTACTCTATTGAAAAGCTCAAAAATACCTGAAAGTCTCTTTAATTACTGTGAAGGATATGTCCTGTAAGTAAAGAAGTTCCTCGGTGAAGTTCCTACAATGATTTTAGAGTTACTGTAAGTGGAATTGTCTTCTCTGTCTTTTTAAGTACTCTCAGCACTTTTATTTTCAGTACTACCATAAACGGAAAATATGATTCGAAACAATATTAATATATTGTCAGATGCTTTTCTGTTAGATGGAATGAAATGCATCTTAGAAACATCCTCACTTTACATAATCGCTAATAGGATGCTCATTACATAGTTTAGAAATTTATTCTTTCATTTTTGAATTCCCAGGGCCTCAAAGCACGGAGTTGTTGGCCTAATGGAAGCACTTTCTGAAGAACTTAGGCTGAAGGAAAGCAACGTAAAAACCACTACCATATGTCCCTTAACAGTCAATACAGGAATGAACCAAAATCCTATCACCAAGTAATTTTTTCTTATTATATTGTTTATCTATTTTATAAAGTTCAATTTATAATGCCCAAATTAAGTTCAATTACAGATAAATGACTTTGAACGGTATAGAAATTTTCAACAGTTTTATTTTCTAAATTAAAATGGTAAAAAAACGTTTTCTGAAAATAAAATAGAAAATGGATACATGTTCTTTTTTTAAATATATTATAATGATGATGTCAAGTGATGAATAAATTCTTTTCTAGAAAGAATCACTGCACGAAAAGTTGTTGGAATCATGCTTTTAAAATTTTTGATAAAACGAAAAATGACTATAGCAACTAATCAATTCATTTAACTAAAATCCTCTAAAAGTTCTTAAGCAAAAGAATATCTTATAATATAGTTAGAAAGCTTAAAATGAATTTGAAGCCAACAAATTTGTATTACATATAGTAACTAAGGTCTGAAAAAAAAGACGAATAAAGACATGGTTTAATGGCATTTGAAGATATAAAATTGACACCATATCAGTTTAATTTTTATGACAAAAAATTTCCATGGATTATCGCCGAAGTTCCATTTCACTGAACGTAATATATTTTAGAGAAAAGAATTTGAAGATTTCGAATTTCTTTGCAGTCTATTATTTATTGCTGAAGACTGAAAATATAAATTTAGACTTTGATCTAGTTTGTATCTAACAAAAGATCAATTTTTTTACGTGGATATGTCTTGATTGCAAGTAGTAAGGACATTCGACGAAGAAGGAGAGCATTCAGATAGATACTGCTGATGCGCATTGCATTTTTACGATTTGTGTGTGAAATGAAAAAGCACCAGGAAGATATATCACGCATGCACTATCTTCTCCCTCTTCTCTAGATTTGGTTCACCAGGACATTGTAGATTTGGTGGGAAAATAATGTTAGTCCAAATTTTGTTATTTACAGAGTCAAAAGTACGATAGATTTTAACGTATTCTATAACACCAATACATTTTTCGGTTGTTATGGCAGCTAAACTATTTAATATCTCGTTACTAATCTATTATGATTCTAAAGTGCAATCTTTCATATAGCCCCCATCAACTTACTCTTGGAAGCAGCTTTAGAAGCTATTAAAACCAAAAAAATTCGCCTAAGTAATGAAAAATAGAAGCATTCGAAATGATACCAATTTATTTTAAATTTTTTATCTCAGTTAAAGGAAATGACTACAACCATATCTTACCATATCTTTTACTGGAACATGTTTTGCCAAAAATATCTTAATGAGATGGGAAAAATACATAGATACTGTGAATACAGACATTCATAGATTAAGATTGTTTAGTACAGTGAATGAAAGGCTGACTACCGAACCTTTAAATTAATTCTTTGGTAAATGCAATCTGAATCAAGATCTACAAAAGAAACTTTTTGATTCTGCAGGTGTTCTTGGATGATGCCAATTGTCAGTGTGGAAGATGCAGCCAGGCAAATCATCACAGCTTTAAGGAGAGAAGATTTTATCGTGACTCTTCCTAGGCGAATAATATTCAGCTTATGCTTTTCTAGGTGCGTATAATTAAAGTTAACCATATTATTTTCTCAAATTATCTGAAAGGACGACGAGGCATAAAGTGCAACTATTCCGAAGGACAGGGAAGAGGCTCATGAATTAAAACTTGATTATGAAATCATTTTATTCATTTGCTTGATTATTATTTGTGAATATTTTTAATTGTGATAGATTTAGCTCAAAGTCAATTAGTATATTTGAAGTTTATTATATTTCAAATAAATCACAAAAAGCCCCTGAAATGTACGTAAAAAAATGAAAAAAATAGATACTTAACTAACATACATTGAACCAAGAAAATGAACAGTATGTGAATATATGATGTGCAAGTTATTATCAGGCAGTAATAAAGACTATTCAGGGTAATATTCAAATAATTAATTAAGAATTAGAATATAGACAAAAGGATATAAGGATTGAGAAAATATTTTCGGGTTAAGTGGAAACAAAGATGAAAATGGTTTCAATTTTACTTTATTACTATATTCACACTAATCAAATGTCAAAAGAATTATCGAAAAATTTAATCGGATTCTTCTATCTCTGGTCGTTACTTTTGAAATCATGCATGTTTGTAAGATGAACCAGCAGAAAAAGTCAAAACGATTGCAACTACGGGAGCAAGCCTTAAAACTTTGACCATCCGATTAAAACTAAGACGTTTATATAATTTTAAAGAAAATATTAATGAGTTTAGGTAAATTAACGTCGCGTTTTGAAGTTGAAGCTGCACGAATGCTTTTTTTTGGAAGGACCACATAATTTTGAACTATGGCTAGATGGCAAGGTCGACGTTTGAGCCGGCACCTCCCCTATTCAAACTTTCTCACCACCGGGAGGGCGTTTGACCTTCGATAGATTTAACATGCATCATGCACATATACACGGAAAAAGAAGCGGGTCTCCCCGGTAAATATTAGTGAGGTAATTATAATGTAACTGAAAAATAAGAATAGTTATTTTTTTGAGAAGGAAATTTTATGCAATTCATGGAAGTTGCTTAGACACATAAAAACAATAGATACTTCGCAGTTCAAAACAAAAACAACAGTGACGCCAAGAGGAAATAACTAGTTTCGTGCGAACGTCTTGAAAGATAACTACCACTTTTTCTGAAACTAGAGGTAATTGATGAGGAAGCTGTCAAGTAGAAAAGAAAAGAAAGGGAAAAACGGGTTTCATTTTCCTCTAGTGTAATGGGTGGTTTTGAAGATTCACACTAAAAGATAGAGCTCTTACACCATAAAAACCCACTAATGAACCAACCAGCTTCAAAAGCATGATAAACGACTTCAAAAGAAATTTTTAAATTAAGTCATCTGAGGACCGTTGCCAAAATGACGCAATTTTTTAAAATTATGCATTGTTTTGATGTATAGTTTATGTTTAAAAAATAACGGATTCAAAAATAAGGAAAAAGAAACTCTAGCTTTGATTATAATCTTAGACAATACAAGTCAATGGAGTGTTTCCCCCACGTGCAAATGACGAACTATGGCGCGTTTTGTGAGTCGTCGTATAATGAAGAAAACACTGGACCATCTTAAGGTATCCGAACACGTTAAAAAGTAGATTTTAGACCAAAATTCCCATTTTTTTAAATTTTTGATGTTTTTGATAGTTCCTTTCTAAAACATATTTACTTTTGTCGGTACGTTAATTAGAAGATGAGATATTAATTGTTTTATAACAAACCGAAAACCGGAAGTGGGCGTTTAATTAACCGAAATTTGTCATTTGAAGGGACAAGAAACCTGTCAAAAATTCTTTTAAACAGAGTTTTTTCAAGTTAATATGATGCCAGTACATTTTTAGGAAATTTTTTTAAAGTTTAGATACTTAATTTGAGCGCGTGGAAAAACTAAAATTTGATTTTTCTCAAAATTAGATTTTATGCATATTTTTGACACTTCAAACATGATAACTCAAAATATTATCATTCGAGTGTTTTGAAAATTTGTGAACATTTTCTTCAAATGTTTCTCTAGTGAATGTACTAGAATAATGTATATTGTAACAATATGTTTTTAATTATGGTCTTTTATTTGAAAAGTAACATAGAAAATTTGCTGAAAATCTTACAATGATTGTTCGATTAGCTCTAAAATTTTTATTTATCCAAAGAATGTTATGATTCTAGTACAAGCACTAGTCCATAGTATGTCGTTTATTTTAGTATTAGTTTTATTTGAATTATTACAAAAGTTTGACCTGTAGCATATTTGAAGTTTTTGGGAATTTCCTCTAAAAAGCAGCAGAAATTCAAGATTTTTGTAAATTTGTAATAATTTATACTCAAAAATCATACTCTAACATTAATCTTTATTAAATTCGAATCTAAAAAACGTATTTTAGTGTTTCTATTTCACAATTTAAAAAAAAGTGCTCCGAACGTGTTCGGATACCTCAACAAATTTAAGTTCCCTGGGCTAGAGTTATTTGGCCCCCTATCAGAACCGTATCTAGGAATTTGACCACCTATGGCCCAAAGAAAATAGGTAGGTAGGTGGCAAATAAATAAAAAAAGTCACATGTTCTCTGATTTGGCGAATCGGCGCCTTTTCATATTTAAAATTATAATTGAATAAATTTTTTGGATAAATTAAAATAAAATCAGTACAGCAAATTTTTAGGCGTCCTTGAATGAATGGCGCCTCTGAGCTGCAGCACAATTAGCCCACTGGGTAAGACGGTCCTGGGTGTATATTTTGGGCGCCTTCCATTGGACCGATGGAGCCCAAATTTGATACAGACATACAATTTTGGTGACAAAACCGCATACCAAATTTCATTTTTCTAAGTCATTGCGGTTTTGAGTTATCGCGTTCACAAACACTCGAATACACAGATAGATGTATGATCACCCTATTGATTTCGTCCAAAATCTGATAGAAAACTGCAAAATTAGTGTTAGAACCACATTCAAATTTCATCTTTCTAGCTCAATGCGTTTTTGAATCACGTTCACAGCAGGCAGACAGACATACTTCCAAAATTGTGTTTTTCGGATTCAGGGAGGTCTAAAACGTGGAGATTCGTCAAAATCTCGAGGTGGAATTTTTTGACTATAACAATGATTTCTCTTTAATAATAATTATCTTTGATGGTAAGAATATTTTATAACATAAGAATGATAAGAATATATTACTAATATAATAACCCAGATCTGTCTCTCGGTAACGCTCTGACGTCACCAACAATAAAACTCTCGCTATAGCACTGCGAGACGTTAAACAGCATTATTTCATTGTTAGAGAACCTAAATTTCAATAATTTTAAAATTAAAAGAGTAATTGTCGTTCTAATTTCAAATTTAATAGCTTTAAAATAGTGAAATAAAATTTTTTATCGATTGATATAAAATTTATCTCGCTATGATCAATAGTTCCCAAGAAATTTTAAATTATATTAATCATATATTTCAAATTAATTTCCGTTTTTTAATAGAAAGTAGTTAATCACGTCAGTGATATATCATGCGCATGATATAGTTTGGACGCCACGATGCATCTGATTATTTATTGCAATCGTGATGAAATAATTTGATAATATTTTTTGGCAACGCTTGACAAGCTGAGAAGTGCTTTGTTTTGATTAGAATTTCGAAAAAGAATTCCTTTGAACTTTTAACCTTTGATTTACGTTCGACAGGCTCAGAATTTCATGGTCATTGAATTATAATAAAATTGTTAAACAACGAAAAATGCTTCAAACGGAATGTTGTTTACAAAGAGGTTTTTGAATAAAGATATATGTAAATAATATGTAAATAACAAAAATATTTCCTGTCATAAAACGTATGTTTATTTTATTTTCTTCAATCAATATTAAACATTTCTCTCGCATACATAAACATATTCAGGTCATATTTAAACACGTCATATTTATATATCAGGTCATATTTAAACACGTCAAATTTGACCTGAAATCTCTCGAATGAAGAAGCAATTTGCACCCGTCATACCTTGACTGATGATTTTCTAGTTATATAATAACAAGGATCGTACTTACCAGTAAATTTTTAGTTTTTGATTTACTTTTAGAACAAATAAAAATGAATGCGAAATCTGTCACTTAATGTTTATTTTCATTACTGTGCTATTTCTAGGTGTCTGAGGTCTAGTAATAATTCATGAACATCCTATTCATTTAATATATTTGAATAATAAAGAGTTTCATTATAAAATATGTTTTATTTCTGTTTTAGCTACTTATAATGCTTAAATGAAACATTTTGTTATTCGTATTCTCCAGTTTTGCGTTTTCACTTTGAAAACAATGAACTCCCACCAAGTAGTTTAAAATGATTATAACTAACATGATCTATCCAACATGATATCTAACATGCAGAAAATAGACTTGCTTCCAACCCGTGGAAACCCAGGATAATTAGTTAGAGGTTTAATGCCAAAATATATATTTGAGTGAAAATAGGCAGTTAACGAAAGCAAAATACCCAAGCTTTATTTTGAATCAGATAGGCATTTGGAGTAGTTTTCATATTTTTTCTTATAGACAGTACAATTAACTTTTCTTTGTTTCTTGCCTTATTTCTGATATTCTTATATTGCGGGTTTTGTTCTGTTTCAGACTTCTACCTCATCAGGTTTTATCCGAGTTCCTTGACTTCACGGACTACTGTCGAGTCAAAAATTATGACTTGAAGAGAGTTTTTCCTGAACGAAACGGAAAATGATTAGAAGAGGAAATGTAATCGGTCTTCAAGGTCCCTGGATTATACATTGTGAACAGTTCTAGAAGCACCATTTAGCGTAATCATCCAAAGAAGTGTTTCCAAGAACAATTAGAAACCGTATGACAATCAGAACTACGTTTTGCAATCCTTTCTTTAAAAACAAATAATGCGTTTGAAACGCGGAAGTAAAAACTGTTTTCCAATTGTTCTTTAATTGAAGTCGAAGTTTACGTTGAATTTGTTTATATTTTTGAACTTAAAGAGTTCCTTATTGTTACGTGAAATGATTTGTGTTTTGTTTTGCTTATAAATTAGCTATTGTGAAATCGAGTACTGTGATATGTGAAGAATATATATTTTTTTCTATTTAATATCTATATGTAAGTTACGATCTATTAGTTTTTGTTTTTGAAATAATATTTATGTGCAAATAAAATATTATTTAGAAAGAGGTTTTTTAAAGTTGTTTTAATTTTAACTTTACAAGTTAAATAAATTTATTTTATCACAAAATTACACTATTTTTTATTGTAATTGTGTACAATGAAAAGTAATGAAAAAAATGCATAAATTTCTGATTTTTAATTCAAAAGAGATATGAATATGTACTTCTTTTCCTATTCTACTCTCGAGAAAAAAAATCTTTTATGCATGGAAATTTTTGGAGTCATTAAAATAATTTTCTAACCCTCTACAGTCCAAATTATTATTTGTTAGTTAAAAAAATGAATACTGAAAAAAAAATTAGATAGATTTCATGTTTAAAATTATTTATTTCAACTAGATCAGTGGTCCCCAACCCCCGGGCCGCCCAAGGAACATTAAATTATTTCCAATTTTATAAGCTTTTATTCAACTTAACTGTCTTCTCTTAAATCTTGTGATCGATTTCTTATCCCCAGATGAAACCATCTCGTTGAAAAGAAGCAAACTCGGGGTTCTCATTGATTTAGCGTTCTAGTGAGTTAAAATGTTAAATCACTTCATATTCATTTTTTGGTGTAACTGTATTTTATTTTGAATATGCTTAAGTATTTGTTTATTAAAAAACAATTATTAAAATGTTTTTTAATGTTTAAATACAATTAAATTAAAATTATTAAATCAAAACAATTTAAAATATAAACAATCAAAGTGCCCCCCCCCCCCCCAGCGGGCCGCGATAAAATTATCAAACGTTGACCGGTCCGCGGCAATAAAAAGGTTGGGGAACATGATCTAGATTAAATAATTCTATCCAGATTAATTAACATTACTCATTCATTTTTCATTTGTGCCCAGATCATGTTAGCACCTAGAAGTATGTAAGTACAACATGAGTGCAAGTGATGACATCTGTTGATTATTAAAAGCACTACTCCGGAGATGCCAAATATTATTTACTGGGTCGGAAGGTTTAGTTTAGTTTATTTACATTAACTACCCGTTTTTACATTATCTACCCGAGAGCTATTTTGGGATGGACCTCTTACTTTTTAACCTCGGTCAGATGACGTGAACAACGCCTGAGATGGCACCCCCTCTCCAGACTTTCGCACCACACAAGCCTCGGGCCGGAAGGAAAGGATTTATTATCGTTTCGAAGCTAAAATTTTCCTTCAATGCCGATTAATGAATTGTTCTCATTTCACATTTTAAATTCAAATAATTTACTATTGGTATGACTCCTCCGATGAAGAAAAGTTTGGTGAACAAGCTTAATATTGGGCAATAACGACCCAGAAAAAAAAATTAAATTTCTTGATAAATTTTCAAGTTATAAAATTTTTTATTTAATGTATATGATCACCTGCACAAGATATAGAACCCTTTTAAAAAATATAACATCTAATTAACTTTTTGCAACAATCTACCACTAAGATATTAATCATTCTGTATCAATCTAATTGTTCCTTTAGTTAAAGGTAATTTTTTTTAAATGCTGCTTTTTATCAAGTTACAAAACTTTGAAAAAATTACAACAATGCTAAATTTACTTTGCGCTTAAAATGTGGAAAACGTTAGCAGTATTTACTTTCTGCTAGCATTATAACATAACGATAACATAAAAATCTTGATTGAAAAAAAATAAGGATTCGAAAAAAATAAATAAAAAAGAAGGATTTTAAAAAATGTTAAGATTTGAAAAAAAAATAAAATAAGGGTTTGAAAATAAAATATAAGGATTTCAAAAAAATAAGGATTAGATTGTACTGAAGAGATTAATCCTAATATACTATAAACCAGATAAATTAAATATTAAGGATTCTGAATTAGTGCATAGATAACTTTCAATTTTCAAAACAATTTTTTCCACTAGCACCGTTTGACTTTTAAACCGAAGACTGAAAAGTATCTTATCCCTAACAACGTGAAATTTCAGCTGTATCAAAAGTTTAAATACTATTATATCAAGTATTTAAAAGTTAGTGATGTTTCCAATAGCGAATTAGACGGATGTTTCCTAGAATGCATGATTGTGATATTGAATCTGAAAGATTTTGAGTTGCGTTTCTATTTACTTGATTCATTCATGTACTCATGATTTTCTAATATTTATGCAGTATTCGAACGTTTTCACAATCCAGCTATTCTTTGTTTATTAGCTCAGATCTGGGTTTCTTATTCAAGATTTCTAAAATCTAATGGATCCCGGCCCAATTGAGATCTTATACAGGAATTTTGGCTTGTGAAAATATCAATAGCGAGCATGTCTGTCAGATTCGTTTATATTGGTATCAAATGTAAAATTCACAAGCCCATCTTGAAACTTTATAAAATTGCGTTCCTAGTCAAACTTCTTGTTTATCATTAATGAATACCTATTTCCCTATTTTTTTACATGAATACTTTGAGTAGAGATTTTTTGTTTTGGTTAATCTAATCGTGGAATATCTATGTACTCAAAATGAGGTAGCAAGTGGAAATAGTTTATGAACTCCTGGGTCAGAAGATTGAGTCTTCACTGCAAAATGGTTTTTGGTGGCGCCATCTGTTGCGCATCTATGTTATTTTGGTTAAAGATAATTACACATTTAAAGATATAGTGTCGCCATCTATAAAGTAAAAAGAAAAATAAATGCGAAAAATATTAAGATACAGACTTTTAACTTTTTGCAAATTTTTCGAGCAGGATGCTAATAAACTTTTTCTGAACTTTCATCTGTCGTTTCTGATATTATTTCTCATTGAAAGATAAATAAAATTTTATACAAACGAAATTAGTAGGTTTAGGAAGGCAACGTTTTTAACACATTTGAAGTATTAAAAATTGAAAAAGTCTGAAATTTAATTGTTAAGAATCTTTTGTTTTATGCAAGGTAGGCACTTTAGAATCAAAAGCAAAACTGATGCAATAAGATAAAATGGTATTAATAATATAAGGAAAATTGCCAAAAACTTCATCACCAAACGATCAAACAACCAATGTCTTTTCAGAAATTCATATGAAGTTTTTGCTTCTCTCATATTTACATAACAACCTACTAGTGGCAACTTGTCGATTTCATCTGAAGATATAGACGTTGCTACGAAAGTTCTTACACGTCTTATTTTCCATTTTTCTTAACATTTTCAATTTTTTTAGTTCTAAAAGTTTCATGATCATAAAATCATTTGGTAATTACATTCTGTAACTGCCAAATGCGTATAATTTTGCGTATAATAACAATTTGCGTATAAAAACCTATTGTCATTCCACAAAGCATCAACGTAAACAAAAAATTAAAACAATCCGTGCTTTGAGCTCTAACTTATTAAAATTCCGCATTATGAGTAAATTAATTTCTCGCGCATGTCAAGATGAAGTATATGGAGATGAAGTGACATTTCTGACACTATAGTCAGACTGCAGAAATTGCAGGCCATTAGTAAGATAATAATGCTTTGGGAGTTATCCAGTCTTCTCTATTTCTCTGTCTCTCGTTTCCCTTTTTCTCAACTTGGTTGTTTTGATTTTTTTATCTATTGGTTTTAATATTCCTGTGAGGAAAAAAATTTAAATACGAGACGCACTTAAGCAATTACTTTCAAATTCTCTTAACTGTAAATGCAAAAAACAAACAAAAATACAAAAAAAAAACAGGAGATACAGATCATCATCTTTTTGAATGTACGTTAACTCAGTTAACGTGAATAATCGGTTATTATACATAATAACCAATCAGTATGTATAAAAACTGAGTAAAAATCCGGTTATTATGCATAATAGCCAATTTACCACATTAACCTTAACATATATACTAAGCTCATCCAGAAAGTAAGTACCGTTTGCGCATATCTCCCGCGCATCTGACAGCACGAAGGTCACGCATGCGTAGCTACACCCTTCAACTCAAGAATGCCTAGCCATTTTGTTTGTTTACGTTAACGTTTGAAGTCATTGTTTGTCGGTAATCATGTTTAAAACAATCGATTGGCCCTCCAGCTGTGAAATAAGAGTCGTTATCAAGTTTTTGAATGCAAGAAATATTCGACCTTGTGAAATTTATCGTCAGATAAGTGAAAGTCAGTCGGGACCTAGCTCCATCCGACTTCCATTTGTTTTCTCATCTCAAGAAATTTCTTGCCGGCCAGCAATTTGCAAGTGATGATGAGATCAAGGTAAACGTCCAGAACTGGTTCAAGTCGCATGCGGCCAAATTCTACGAAGCGGGTATGTTGCAATCAGTGCCAAGATATGACACATGCATTAATTCGCATAGTGAATATGTCGAAAAGTAGTTTAAGAATGTAGATTTTTCTGTAATAAAATACAAATGAAAACAAATCGCTAATATTTTCTAATACCTAAACGGCACTTACTTTCTGGATGAGCTTTGTACAACAAATTATCTTCTACAAAAGTCAATTGAAACAGCTGAGAAGATTTGTTTCAAAATAATTTGCTCCGAGACATCGTTAATTCTTCAGCTTGAATAGGCATTTCAGATTTCCAAGTGCAGTTGTGACGAACTTACTCCTACTAACTCTTTTAAATGTATTTTATATTAAAATTAGAAGATTTGTGCCCTTCAAAGACGGGCTCTTCGCTTGCCAACAATATCTCAGATCTGATTGTCACAGATTTACTAACGAAAGTTGTTGAAGAAAATCTCATGCGTATTGCCAGAGTGCTTAAGAAATAAAAAAGCCATGAAAAGCAGAACTGATGAATCAATTGACACTAACTTTCGTTTTGTCCGAGAAAAAATAATGCAAAATCCACTAACAGAAAAAAAAAAATAAAAAAAAAATTATGAATTGATGAATGCAAATCTTTAAGTAAACGGAGCCTTTCGATGTAAGAATGGTTAAGGGAAAAATAAAAGTATTCATTTCCAAAATTAAGTACGAAAAAGAAAGAAACCTTTTAACAAAAACTGAACTATTTTAAATAGCTCTGTGCGCATGAATTAAATAAAAAGAAAGAAAACGCTCGACATATCATAATTCAATCCGATGAATCAACATAAAATAAAAAAAGAAAGGAAGCTAAAATAAAGAAATAAAAAAAAGCCAGAAGATTATATTAGGAAAAAAAATTAATTCTTGTATTGCTATTAAATCATCTCGATATCCCCCTGTGTATGATAATTTGTCTAGTTCAGAAACGGATTCCGAGACTAACACTTTTGGACGATTTTACACCGGAAAGGAGTGTCGGTCAATGAGTCATATGAGCGCATTTCTGGAGTTCTTTGTTAGATCACGCTCAGTAAAATGTAAATATCACCCTTCCAATCCTCACTTCTCCCCTATTTTGATGAAAATAACTCCGTCCGGCGCATGCGCTAAAGCGCGGAGAGTTTCCGAATCCGTTGCTATACAATAGACAGGCTGTCTTGTCTGAATCTTTGGCACGTAGCCAAACCACAAACCACGTAAGCGTTACCGGATCAGTGAGAGACAGATCTGGGCTATTGTATACTGTTTGAAAGCTACTTTTATTTTATATTTTGTTCTGATATTTGTTGGTTGTCTTTGTGTTTGTGTGTGCTATGTTAATTGTGAATTATTTTTGCTCGTGATGTGTTCTCGATTCTTTTCTCGGTTGTTCTGATATTCTGTTTTGTGTTATTTGTTATTACTCTCTAAATAATGACAACGTGGAACGGACTACCTTTATACTTTACTAAACAAGTAAAAATATTTCTTTCTATGCTTTACTGTGCTCTTTGAATGTAGGAATAGTAATTTGATCCTAATCGGTTGTTCTGATATTCTGTTTTGTGCTATTTGTTATTATTCTCGAAATCATGACAACGTGGAACGGACTACCTGTACACTTTACCAAACAAGTAAAAATATTTCTTTCCATGTTTTACTCTCGTTTTTGAAAGTAGGAATAGCAATTTGATCCTAATTATTTGTCAAGAACTTCGGAAGAAGTCGATAGCCAATTAGTATGAATATGGAGGCTATTATAATTTTAACTTCAACCATACCGTGAGAAACCTCTAGACACCTTGGGAACTTAACCGATGTATTTTATTACCTTGACAAAAACGATCTGGGGATGGCCAAGTAATACCCCCCTCCCCCTACTGAGACACAAATCTTTGAAAAAGACATTAACGAGCTTTCGTTTTCGCAGAATGTGTTTGGTCATCAGAGATTTGCAATACAGAAACTACTTGCTACTTTGTTTTGGGGAACCTAACGTGAGTTGGTTCCCAGGCTGTAAAAAGAACGTCATCCATTATGTTTTCCCATACTTGATTGGAACCACTTTAATTTTTAAGAATCTGGGAACCAAGAGTTTAAAAGACTTTTCTCTTATATGTAACTAATCGATTTCTCAATTTCGCGCCCCCTGGTAATGACGCCCAGGGCACTTGCCCTACCAGGCCCACCCTAGTTACGCCACTGCATGCATATGGTTTTTTACAGGAATCTTAGAGTTCAAGTTTTAGTTCGTTAAATGCATGGAGTGTGATTGGGCGGTATGCTACATTAATGTTAAGCACAATTTGTAACAATGCTTTTGATTGTTGCAATGGAATTCAAATTACTGTTTCATTAAATCTTTCACTCGCGTGCTTTTGCCAGTATTAAGGTTCAGATAAACTTTAAAGCACTTTCGCTTAGATGATAATGTTTTTAGACTGGTATTCTTGCTGCAAATTTGCTTGATGTAAAAATCGCTACGCAAAGAATCTAACGGCTGATGGAATCAGGACAGAAGAATCAAACCTGACACATTATCATAGTAAGATGTTTCGGACTAGATTTTCGAAACTTGATGAGATTTTTAGTCACTGTGATTAATTTCTCTATAATAAGAATATTTAGAAATAAATATCAAATAAACAATTGTTTTTTCTATTACCATCTACTATGTCAGAATCATGTTGATACAATATAAATGTTAATTATTTATTTATAATTTTGATGAGCTTGAATTTTCTTATTCTAATTCAAGAAAGATTCTCGGCTTCTGATTTGTTTCTATATTAATTTATTTCTTAGAACAGAATATTGTCTGAAGCTCATATTTTTGATACAATTTCTATCCAAACATTCTTTTGAAATATTTGAAATAAAAATTTTGCTGACAAATAGATTGAGGCTGTTATTGAGCATGTAGACACACAAATGCAGGCTCACGCACACACGTATACACTTTTGCGTGCGTCCGCACTCCAATTTTAAAAGTCATTAACTCCGCAACAATGATGTAACCTTAAAAGAGTTACCCCGCCCTTCCTTGGCATCCGGGCTTTTTGCATGACAGCCGCTCCAATGGCTCGAGTATTTAGGCCTTAGTTCTAATAGTTATCATCGACCAAGGCCCAACATCCTCCGAAGGAGATACGTACTATCACTGGTGGAGGGTAACTCGTACGGTGATCTTTTCTTGCATCAGAAAAATCTGACATTTTTAAATCACTGGATTGTTTTGTTTTTTTGAACCGTGTACAGAAATGTTGTGTTCTTCCTTCTTCGAAGTGTGTAACAATGTTAAATTATGGATCCCTGGTCCCCCGATAGGTGTGTGCCTTAAAATGAGTGAAATCTCTATTTTTTCTATTCTCTTTTTCTATTATATCATTTGCTTTAAGTCGTAATAATCTGTTTCATATATGTATATATATGTGATATTTTAATTTTTTAACTTTCCTAAATAATCTTAACGATACCTCATTTCAAATACTTCTACTTTCAACATAATTAACGCACTACAACTTTCTTTTCAAGTCACGAGGTTCTAAAAGGGAAAATTCCCTATTCTGGGTACTTAAGCGTTCTGCGCATTCATTTCGGACCTTTTTCACGCTGGCATGTAAGCTTTCAACAAGAACGCGCCGCTCGGGCGTAAATTTCTGAATTCTGGTCATGGAGCTGCAAACAAATTAAATGCTTTAATTATGAAGAAATAATGCCTGATGCCTAAATAAAAGAAGATTTGGACAAATGTCGTCTCTTCCCTGATGAAAGTGGACTGCCTTTCACCTTTTTTAAAGCCTGATGTTTCATATATATATATATATATATATATATATATATATATATATATATATACATACATACACACACATATATATATATGTGATATTTTAATTTAACTTTCCTAAATAATCTTAATGACACCTCATTTTAAATACTTCTACTTTCATCATAATTAACGGACTACAACTTTCTTTACAAGTCACGAGGTTCTAAAAGGGAAAATTCCCTCTTCTGAGTACTTAAGCGTTCTGCGCATTCATTTCTGCCCTTTTTCACGCCAGCATGTAATCATTCAACAACAACGCGCCGGGCGGGCGTAAAAACTTCTAAATTCTGGTCATGGAGCTGCAAATAAATGAAATACTTTTAGCTATGACGAAATAAAACCTGATGCATAAATAAAATGAAGATCTAAACAAAATTCGTCTTTTCCTTGAATTGAACAATGGACTGCCTTTTCTCCTTATATAAAGCCTGATCATACAAAAGCCGTCAGGATACAATGCTCCTGCTTCGGGTAAACCCCGTACATGGATTTCGAAGCCGCCATTCAGCTAAATAACAAAGTCGTCGTTCACGCCCGAATTCACGCACAATTGGATACCCACAAAAAAACGTCGTCATTCTAAATTTCTACTCGTCCATCTTCATGTTACTAATTTTGTCGTTCATCCTTTCTTCATTCAAGTATTTTTGAAGCCTTTATTTCAGCAAAAGTTCTGTTCTTCGAGAATACTCTTCAAATTTTTGTGTACAGTAATGTCCATAGTGCCGCCTTCTTTTTAATCATTGTGTTCATCTTTGTCTTCCACCATCTAAAATGTGCAAGAATTCAAGTGGTGTTCTGCAATGTGCTAACGTTTCGGTATCGCTGTGGATTAAATTGTGTCAAATGATTCAACGAAAATAGCGAAGTTACATATTTCTTTAATTAATCAAGTGCACAAAAAAAATGCAGCTGCTGGGTAGGGGGGAAAATAAATAAAAGAGATCATGATCTTCGTTGTTTTTAATGATGTTATTTTAAATTACTTTGCATTTATAATATATTTTCTTTGATAAATAGTTTTGTTTTGGTTGTGATATTAAATATAATACTGATCAGTATATTTTTGGTAAATTATGAAATATATTCTTTTGAAACATTAATTTGAATTTATTTAGTATCATTATATTTTTTGAGTGTGTTGTTTATGTTTCATGCATAATTATTTCTGAATTTAGTATTTGCATCTTCATGAAATTATAATGAAAAGTAGTATTATTCTATGTATTTAATTGCAGTATTAAAGTAAATAGTTTAACATGTACTTATTTTAAAATTCCCTTAAATTTAAATTGTTTTCCCTAACTTGTGTTAAATTTTTCCTGCATGAATTTAAGATCTGGTAAAATAGTTAAAATGAATGACAAAACAAATGCTAAACCAGATGAATCTGGTATTGTAATGCAGGCTACTAATTCTGTCATTATCATCCCTTTTGACCCGAATAACTCTATGAATGTAAATTCTTGGCTTAAATACTTTAATGATAAATGTCAAGAGTATAACTTGGATGATAAATGGAAATTGAACAACATAACAGCATACTTAAAAAACAATGCCTTAACTGAATAAGTAAATTCCTACGATACCATTAAAACTTGGGAGGAATTCGTTTCCTTTTTAACTGAAAGGTACATAGCCCCTAACCTAGTCAATTTGAGTGATTTCACTTCGAAATCATTTAAAGAAGGTGATGATATAACTTTATACTTCCAAGAAAAATTAAAAATAGGCAGACAATTAAATTTAGCTACAAGCATGATTCTTGAAGGACTTTCGGATGGCTTGCCAGTTAATCTAAGACAACTTTTGGCGTTAAATTCCCCTAACAATCCCACAGAATGGCTCACAACGGCCTCTAAATTGATAAAAATTCAAAAATCAGATGAAAATCAAATTAACCCTAGCCATTCTGCCACCCAAAATTTAGAAACAAACTCTGTTAGTGGTAACCAATGGCAGCCAAGAAATTTTAGGCCCCATAACTTTACACCCAGGCAAAATTTTAGCCCAAATAACTTTCAACCAAATTCTCCTCCCAGGCAAAATTTCGGGCAAAATAACAATTACCAAACTCCTCCACCTAGGCAAAATTTCAGACCTTTTAGTAATGCTAACACCCATTTTCAAGAGAAACTACCACCTTCACCATGCTGGCTTTGCACAAAACAAGGCATTGCCAATGCTTATCATTGGGTACAAACTTGCCCATTTGGACTTTCCGCAGGACAATTACCATCTCCCAATCCTGCTCCACCTAATTTTGACCCTCCAAAGGAGGAAAATCAACAATGACAATTACCTACAGTATCCGGATACTACAAAAGAAACCCGTTGCCATGTGTTTTAGACACTGGTTCAACTATCTCTTTAATCCCACGTGATTTAGTGACAAAAAAAACCATTTAAAAATGACAAATGCTCAAGGTATAGTTGTGCAGCAAACCCGGGGTACAATTAGCCTTACTAAAACATGTACATTTTCATTAAAAATTGGTACCATAAACAAAAATGTGACTATGTATGTTCTAGATCATACTTTACCTTATATAATCCTAGGAATGCCAGAATTGTCAAAATATGACATAACTATAGACTGCAGTAAACAAAAAATTTGTCAAAATGGAAAAAACTTAAATAAAAGTCAAAATGATAAAAATCACTCAAATGATAAAAACAAACAAAACATTTCTTTACATATTTCTGAATGTAAACAAATAAACTCCCATTGTTCTCAGACCACTGAAGATCAGGTTAACCCTCCTCAGTCTGTCACAGAGAATAAATGTGAGTTAAGAAAAGAAGTAAAAGACATAATAAAAAATTTTGATTCAGTTTTTTCAAAGGACAAGTATGATGTTGGTGCACTCAGAGTTGAACCACAGAGAATTGTGCTCAATTCTGACTTGCCAGTTAGTTTGAGACCTTATCGTACTTCTCCTGTTGAGGAGCAAGAAATAAAGAGTCAGGTTGAGAAATTGTTGCAAGCTGGTTTAATTAAAGAAAGTAATAGTCCCTATTCATCTCCTGTAACTTTAGCTTTTAAACGTGATGAGGGTAAAAAGACTCGATTATGCATAGATTTCAGGAAATTAAATGCTCTATGCAAATCAGACTCTGAACCCTTACCCCTCATGGATAGTCTACTAGATAAATTATCAAAAGCAAAAATTTTTTCCTCTTTGGATTTGGCTTCGGGGTATTGGCATGTGCCCATTCACCCAAAAGATACTGAAAAACTAGCTTTCTGCACAAATTTTGGCTTATATGAGTGGTGCAGATTACCATTTGGCATTAAAGTAGCTCCTGCCATTTTTAATAGATTAATTCGAAGAATATTAACTAAATATAAAATTGATTTTGCTTACAATTATTTTGATGATATCATTGTGTACTCTTCATCTGAACTAGAACATTGGAAACATCTTAAAACAATCTTTGAAATATGTGAAAAAGAAAACATTAAAAATTGAAACTATCCAAATGTGTTTTTGCCCAAACTAAAATTAGCTTTTTGGGTTATGAAATTGAACAAGGTAAAGTTTCCCCTAATAATGCTAATATTGAAACTATCAAAAAATTTCAACCACCCACTAATGTTAAAGAACTTCAAAGGTTCTTAGGTTCTGTAAATGTTTACAATAAATTTATTCCTCAATATGCTAAGCTTAGATATCCTTTAAATCAGCTTTTGAAAAAAGATGTAAAATTTAACTGGACAAATGAATGTCAGGATGCATTTGACAAGCTTAAAGAAACCCTAACAACTAAACCGGTTTTAAATTTATATAACCCTGATGTAACTTGTCATGTTTTTGTCGATGCATCACAAAAAAGTGTTGGAGCTGTTTTGAAACAACCTGATGCCTCTGATATTTTACATCCAATAGCTTATCATTCTAGAACTTTAAGAGACTATGAAAAAAATTATGCTATAACTGAGTTAGAATGTCTTGCAATAGTTGATGCTTTGGATAAATTTTACTATTACCTCCACGGTCAAAAATTTGTCATTCATACTGATCATGCGGCTCTCGTTTGGCTCAAAAATGTTAAAAACTTAAGAGGTAGGTTATTCGCTGGTCATTAAAGTTAAGTATGTTTGACTATGAAATTAAATATCAAAAAGGTTGCACTAACATTGAAGCAGATATGTTTGTGGCGGCGCTAGCGTCAAGCCACTCATTTATTATTGAAATGTAAAATGTATCTTTTGTATCTGGCAGCATTGTTATCATTCCAGATTGTATCCGCGCGATGCGATGTTGTTCGCATAAACTTCCGTCATGTAAATAAGTAGTGTAAATAATGTAAATTAAATGTATATAATTTAGATCATCATTTTATTGCAACCATACACCCAGCATACTGTCTAAACGCCAAATTGGTGACCTCGGAGTTGAATATTAATCTTCTGAGAACACGTAAGTAATGACAGAACCCAGTGATTCATCGGACGGCAAGGCCGTTTCGCATTCCGAAGTTTCTCGTATTGCTGTGAAAGTACCTCCGTTTTGGAGAGAAAACCCGGCGATATGGTTTTCGCAATTGGAATCACAGTTTGTTACCAGTGGGATTGTGCAGGATTCTACAAAGTATCACACTGTTGTCGCTTCGGTCGAAACCGAAATTCTTTCGCAGGTTAGTGATATTATTACTTCTCCTCCAAATAATGATATGTACAAAACGTTAAAAGAACGTTTGATTAATATTTTCTCTGATTCTGAGGAGCGTCGACTTAAAAAATTGTTGCAAGATGTAGAATTGGGTGATAAACGCCCGCCTACGCTCTTACGTGAGATGCAGGATTTGGCGGGAAACCGCGTAGGCGATGAACTGCTTCGATCTTTATGGTTGCAACGCTTGCCCACACAGATGCAAGCAATTTTAACCACTTCTAGTGATGATCTTAATAAATTATCTATCATGGCGGATAAAATTGCAGACGTAACGTCTGGTAGTGAAATAGGCTCTAATCATGTGAAAACGAAAGTACCGGAAACGAGCACTCCTAATGACTGCATTTCAAATTTACAAGCCCAAATAAGTGAACTTTCACTGAAAATTGATAGAATGTCGCAGTTTCGGAGATCCAGAAGCATGAGTCGGCGAAATAATTATCGCGCTCGTTCTGCTAGTCGTAAGGATCAGATGTGCTGGTACCACTTCCGTTTTCGCGAAAATGCTAAAAAGTGTGTTCCACCTTGTAGTTACAAGCAGGAAAACTAGAGGGCCAGACGTTGATGGCGGCCGACGTTAAAGGCCAGAATAATTGCCGTCTTGTAATTCACGATAGACCATCGGGTCTTAACTTCCTAGTGGATACAGGTGCTGATATTTCTGTAGTACCTCCTTCATCCGCAGAACGCTGCAAACCAAAATCTTTGTTAAATTTGCTAGCAGCAAACGGCACAAAAATAAATACGTATGGAACTCGAAACCTGTCTCTTAATATTGGTTTAAGAAGAATTTTTCCTTGGTCTTTTATTATAGCTGATGTTTCTAGACCTATTTTAGGCGCTGATTTCTTAACACATTACGGGATAATTATTGATTTGAAATCTAAATGTCTTAAAGATCAACAAACCACCCTAACTTCTACTGGTAAAATTTCTACCGATAATACTCCATCTATAACTGCTTTAAAGTTATCATTAAACTTTAACGATTTAATTCGGGAATACAATGATATTTTTGATGATGTTGAGAGATCTCCTATTAAAGTTCAATCTCATAATGTTACTCATGTAATTCAAGCAAAAGGTCCTCCTGTAGGTGCTAAGGCACGACGTTTAGCTCCCGATAAACTAACAGCAGCCAAACAGGAATTTCAAAATTTAATCCATAAAGGAATCTGTAGTCCTTCTACCAGTTGTTGGGCAAGTCCTTTAGTAATGGTAAAGAAATCTGATGGTTCGTGGAGGCCATGCGGAGACTACAGAGCTCTAAACGCGCAGACCATTCCAGATAAATATCCTATTAGGCATATCCATGATTTCACCTCATATTTGCACGGAAAAACTGTTTTCACAACCCTTGATCTCAAGCGTGCTTACCATCAAGTACCAATGCATGAAGAAGATAAGCAAAAAACTGCTATAATAACCCCTTTTGGTTTATTTCAATTTAATTTCATGACTTTTGGTTTGCGGAATGCTGCTCAAACAATGCAGCGCTTGATGGATAATGCACTTCAGGGGCTTGACTTTTGTTTTGTTTACATTGATGATCTTTTAATTGCTTCTTCCTCATTGGAGGAACATTTAGATCATTTGAAACAAGTTTTTGACCGACTACGAAAATTTGGTTTGGTTTTAAATCGCGATAAATGTGTTTTTGCTGTGGAAAATTTATCATTTCTTGGCCATAAGATAGATAAATATGGTATTACCCCATTACCCGAGAAAGTTGAAGCCATTTCAAATTTTCCCCGACCCAAAACAGTTCAAGATCTGAGACGATTTTTAGGCATGCTAAATTTTTTCCGTCGGTTTTTACCTCAGGCGGCTCAAAAACAATTACCTTTACAAAAAATGTTGGGGAAATGTAAAAAACGCGACAAAACTCCACTTAATTGGACTGACGAATCTGACCAAGCTTTTCAAAATTGTATTAACGATCTTAAGGAAGCAACTCATCTGGCACATCCTAACTCTAACGCAGCAATAATTCTAATGACGGATGCATCCGACAGAGCTATTGGTGGCTGTATGCAGCAACGCGAAGGCGATTCCTGGAAACCATTAGGTTTTTTCTCCCGAAAACTCAGCACGGCAGAACAAAAGTACAGCGCATATGATCGGGAATTGCTAGCTATTTTTGCATCCATAAAATATTTTCGCTATTTGCTAGAAGGAACTAAATTTACTATTTTAACTGATCACAAGCCAATCACTTATGCTTTTTCACAAAAAATTGAGAAACTGTCGCCACGTCAAATAAATCATCTGAATTTCATTGCTCAATTTACTGTGGATATTAAACATATTAGTGGAAAGGACAACGTGGTAGCCGATGCTCTTTCTCGCATCGAAAGTATTTCCACTTCCCCTCTGGCTTATGAAGATATTGCTCGTAGTCAACAAGACGACGAGGAGCTTGATCTTTTACTTAAGCAGCCTACTAGCTTGAGTTTGCAAAAATTGCAAGTTCCAAATACAGATGTGATGCTATATTGTGATATTTCCACTCAGGTCATCCGTCCCTACATTCCAAAAACGCATAGATATCAAGTGTTTCGCAACCTACATGATCTTGCTCACCCTGGTGTGCGTGCCACAGTTAGGCTGATATGCAGCCGTTTTGTTTGGCCTAAGATGAAGCAAGACATTGTTAACTTTACAAGATCTTGCATGGCTTGTCAGAAATCGAAAATCTTTCGCCATGTGCACTCACCGCTCGCGGAGTTCAAAGTGCCAAACCAGCGATTCGTTCATATCAACATTGATCTTATAGGTCCTCTTCCATCATCACAAGGATACTCCTATTGCCTTACTGCCATTGACAGATTCTCCAGGTGGCCTGAGGCTATGCCACTTACTGATATTCGGGCGGAAACAGTGGCTCAAGCTCTGTATAGTGGCTGGATTTCCCGCTTCGGAGTCCCTCAGCGGATCTCCACGGACAGAGGTGCGCAATTTACGAGTGATGTATTTCACTCCCTGGCAAAAACCTTTGGAATACGTCTCTCACACACAGCCGCATACCATCCACAGGCAAACGGCGCAATTGAGAGATGGCACCGAACTTTGAAAGCAGCCATCATGTGCCACACATCCGTTCATTGGGTGTCGGCATTGCCTGCTGTTCTGCTTGGTCTTCGCACCGTTTTCAAAGAAGATCTCCAGTGCTCCCCTGCTGAAATGGTGTATGGCGAAAATCTTTGCCTACCAAGTCAATTTTTCGTCAAACAGCAACCTGAAGCTGCAGACAATGGTTTCATAAAGAAACTAAAAACCCATATTCAGCAGTTGCGAGCAACTCCAACATCTAATCATTCTGCAAAACCTACTTTTGTATACAGAGATCTCAGCGTGTGTTCCCATGTCTTTCTGCGTGTGGATGCTGTTCAACCTTCCTTGTCACAACCTTATACAGGACCTTATAAAGTTCTGTCACGAACAAATAAAAATTTCATCATCCTCAAGGATAACAAAAAAGTGACTGTGACTATTGATAGACTTAAGCCAGCTCATCTTTTGTTGGACAATGTTAACTCTTCTGAAAGGAAACTTGACTCTCCTGGAGTCGACACACCATCTCCCACTCCTTCAGCAAAGGAGCCTGAAAAATCAGCTATGCCTTTGCCTGAAAAATCACCTATACATACACGTACTGGTCGGCGAGTCCATTTCCCGGTTAAGTATCGAGATTTTGTGTCTTAAAAATTATAGATCCAATTTTTTTTCCCAGGAAGGGGGATGGTGTGGCGGCGCTAGCGTCAAGCCACTCATTTATTATTGAAATGTAAAATGTATCTTTTGTATCTGGCAGCATTGTTATCATTCCAGATTGTATCCGCGCGATGCGATGTTGTTCGCATAAACTTCCGTCATGTAAATAAGTAGTGTAAATAATGTAAATTAAATGTATATAATTTAGATCATCATTTTATTGCAACCATACACCCAGCATACTGTCTAAACGCCAAATGTTATCTAGACATCCAGTTTCTCACCATCTTCAACATGCAGTACATTTGTTAGACATAAATGAAATAAAAACTCAACAAAAAAATGATAATCTCTGTGGACCTAAGTATCATGAAGTTAAAGATGTAATAGTAATAAAAAAGAGAAATTTGTACAAAATAGTTGTGCCATTTTCATTAAGACTTAAATTGTTAAATCAAGCTCATGAACAATTTGGTCATCCTGGTGTCCAAAAAATGTTAAATTTAATTACTCCTCAGTATTATTGGCCTAATATTACCTCTGCTATAACTGAATTTGTTAAACATTGCTCTGTTTGTCAACTTAACAAAAAGCGAAAACAAAAAAGATTTGGCCTACTCCAACAAGTACCTCCTACTAGTACACCTTTCGAATGTATTTCTGTAGATACTGTTGGAGGTTTCAATTATTACAACTCAACAAAAAATTTCTTCATATTGTGATTGACCATGCGACAAGACATGTTTGGGCTTTTCCTTCAAAAAATGAAAACTCTGAAACTTACATTAATATTCTAAAACAAATTTTCCAAATTCAAGTCCCTGTAAAATTATTAACTGATAGAAATGCTGCGTTTACTTCCTCTCGATTTAAAAAATTCCTAAGAAATTATAATGTTAAACATCTTTTAACCACAGCCCATCACCCACAAACAAATGGCAAAGTTGAACGTGTTAATCAATCATTAGTAACTAGGCTTAAATGTAAAATTAATTCCACTTCCACTAAAGTTCCTTGGACTAAATTATTAGAAAGTGTTACTAATGAGTATAACTTAACTCCCCATTCAATAACCAAATATCCACCTGCCTACTTGTTGCTTGGTACATTACCTTATGATTCCCCTATTGGTCAAAATAGTTATTATGAACCTGTTAACGAAGCTCGTAATTTGGCTTTACAAAGAACAATAGATTACCATAACAAAAACAAAATAAGATATGATGCACGTTTTGTTGACAAGAAATTTAACCCAGGTGATCTTGTTGTTTATGAAGAATTCCATTATCCCAATACTACAAAATTAACTCCTCCTTTTTCTGGCCCATATGAAGTTATTAAACAATGTTCTGAAGTAACTTATGAAATTAATAAACCAAATCCTTTAACAAAACAAGCCACACAAATTGTGCATATTTCTAAATTAAGATGTTTTCATTCACCAGATAAACTTAAATTAAGTCATGAATAATAAATTAACTACATGAAAAAAAAAGCTTGTCCTGCCTTTATAATTCTGTCCCTTTTGGTAAGAGTCAGTCCGTTCTAAAATCATTTCCCCATGGAGGGCTGAGTCTTACATATTTTTCTTCTTTGGTGTTTCCCAAAGAACAAAACGATGATAAATGAAATGAGACTTCCTGTTTTAAAAACAGTGTTTAACAATATTGTGTTTTGTTTTGTGCATTGTCTCTCTCTCTGGGAGAATGCATGAAACAGATCACAAAGACCTTGTTCCTTTTTTGCCCAAACTTGGTGATACTCCCAGTTGCCTAGGCAACATCATCAAGATTAACAAAAAAAATACTTTTGTCACTGATGTTAAACTCAATGAAATGTCACTGACATCAAACATTAGTATATTCTTATTTTTCTATTTGAAACATATTAGTATTTTTATTTATCAATGTTTTTTCATACAATTTTAGATGCATATACAATTGAATATTTACATTAAATTATTTTTCATATAACAAATCAGTAGTTAAATTACTATTGAAAGAACTTTGATTTGAAGAACTTTTCATCACGTGAATGGAACTTTTTTCTACAGTCAACTAGCTAGCGTTTATTGGAGTACTCCAGGGAACATATTTAATTTAAAATTTTTGTGTACGTATTGAAATAATTTTTATATTTAAATGAATATTTTCTATGTTTTTGTAAATATCCTTGCATTTATATTTTTACTTGTACTCACTGAAGTACCTTTGAAAAATGTGTAAATCTTATTGTACTTTTGTTGTTGATATTTTTAAAGTCAAGCCCATGACCAGCAATTAAAACAATTTATCAAAATTTTAATAATATTTTAAAGGTAACTTGTACAACTTCGCAGGTTTTGCGATAGCAAGGGCCCTGCTGTCGTACGACTCTTGCGGAGGGGGGAAATTGTGATATTTTAATTTAA
>BGPR01001498.1:213826-249265 GCA_013235015.1 Araneus ventricosus | reverse complement strand
AAAAAAAAAAAAAAAAAGCGGGTCTCTCTCGATACGCCGGCAGTTGATTGCCCATTGTTGGGGGTTTGCATCATTCTCCATGGACCGTCCGGATTAGCGCGTGTCCGGATTATCGGGGTTCTATTGTAATTATTATTAAACATATTAAGGAATCTTAAAATCAATTTTCCTCAAATTCAGAACTAGGTGGCACCCCTCATATGGAATCAAATTTTAATTAAATTAATAGATCATTTCATAATTCTGAAAATATTAGAAAAATTAAGCTGGTTTGTTCAGACTATCAAGTAAAATAATTAAAAAGAAGGGCCGCAGATTTTTTGCAGTAGCTAAAAAATTTAGTTATTAATTTAAATAAGCTCAGCAGAGATTATATTAAAATAATTACATTAAGATATGAATCAATGGAAGGAAAACAACGAAATTTTAAAGTACTAATTTGTACTCACCCCACAAAACTGGTTCAAATAAAATAAAAATTCTTATATATACTTCGCTTTTTATGATTTCAATGAGCTTTCATTCCGACTTCGAAGAAAGTCGAACAACGCGTTTGCGCGTGACTGGATAACAAACGAATTTACAGATAAACGCAATGTTGAAAACTCAATTTAAAACAGAGTTCGCTTGGTTCAGTCAAGAAAAGCGCATTTATAAGTATGTGACTGTCTTTTTGCGTTCCAGAAGACACACCGCTGAGCCTAGACTTAGCAAATTTGGTACAAATACACTATGAAGGATGGGAATGTGCGCCTCAGAGAGCTTTTTTAAAATTTTAATTAATTAAAAATTAAGCAAAAATATGGTATGTTTCAACGTTAAATGCAAAAAATATTATGACACTAAAATCTTTTGTACACTGTCTTGAATTCAAAAATATATCTTTCAAATCTAATTTACAAGTTTATTTGTCGTACAATTTTTCTTCTTAAATTAAAAAAAAAAATTGTGCTTAATTTTCAACAATAGTTTGCAATGTTGTAATGAAAGTCGAATCAATTTCATTGATTCATCAAATCTTTAAATCTAATGTTTCTCTTGCGTTAAAAAACGAGATATAAAATTTATTTTGTTTTGATTATAGTAATGTAACACCTTCATTTGTTATAATAGAATACAGTCCATTTTCCTTGCTCTGCTAGTTTTTTATAAAAAAATTTAATTTCTTGTTATTTCAACTAAATTTACTTTTTGGATAGATTTACTTAATTATTTTGATAAATTTAAATTTTAGCTATGAACTTAAACCTATTTTTTTACTTAAGGCAGGATAATCCTCTCTGGAAATTATGACATTTGTTTATTTCTTATAATTAAGTTAAACAATCACGTTATAATTAGTTAAATGATGTGTAATAATTGTAATTTCAATCTGAACAAACCATCTCTTGCATGATCAAAACGAAAATTAATCTTCATTCAATTTCATGATTTTAAAGAGCGAACCTAATACTATTTTAATTTAATGTAAAGATCTAAATCTTTAATTTGATAAGATGCAAAACACACTGCCTCAAAATTTAGTTTCAAGTATTGATACATTTCCTGTTTTTCTTTTCTTTGTATTACTAATTCATTCTTTTGAAACAATTAATACTTTCAGCTTACCAAAAATTAAATAATTTGACGCATTTAAAGTAAGTTGGCATAATTAATATACAGTTAATAAAATGGGCGAATCATTCGGTCGATAAATACAGCTAGTATTTAATACGACAAAAGCAATTTAAAAATAAAGGAACCCAAATAATAAATTAATCTGAGCTCACCTTTTAAAAGTACGAAAATGTGTAAGAATTCCTTATTCCTTTGTGCGTTCTGTTTCTCTCGGGTGACTGAAAACAGAAATGTTACAATTTCCTCTCAATTATTTGCAACTAAAGAAGTGGGCGGTGTCCAAAAAGGGTGATAGCTCATCCCCCCCGAAACACATAACATCCCTTTTCCTTCGTGCCTTTAGACTTCAAATTGCATTATCTCTTTACCTCCCTTGTCAGGGCTGTTCGAAGAAGACAGTTGTAAAATGAGCTGCAGAAAAAGAAAGAAAAGAAAAAATATGTCATTGTGCCCTCTCTAGCAAGAACCCCATACTTCTTGCAAATAGAGATTCTTCGGACATGCTGGGAGCCTGCGTTAACAATAAAATGTCTGTAATACTAGCGATTTTGTGCAAGAATTCCTCACTTTCCAGGGCCCCTCCGGTAGTATAATGTCTCATTCCTACTCCAACGAAATACGCAGAGTTCTCGACCACCCCCTTTTCTCTAGTATTTATGATAGCTGTGTTGTTGACTTGTGAGTACTGTAAAAAAATTGGACCACACTGTTCTGCAAGTAGATTTCAAAGGACGAAATAAATCCTAAGAATAATATTCTGAAATTTAAACGATACTTGATTTTAATTAGAATATGTTCGTGTACAATGTAGTTGTGAATCAAATGAAAGCACAAAATTAAATTACCCAAAAAATGCCTGAAAAAATTCCACAGGCCCCCTAAAGTTACGGGATCCATAGGCAGTTGCCTATATTGGCTATTTGATAATCCGGCTTGTATATAAGGAGTTTTTGGGCAACGAATATTATGATAAACTGAAACAAAAAAAAAACATTATTACGAAACTGAGATAACGGATCATTCAAGAATAATCATTTCAGTAGTTTGATTATAAAAAATACAAAATTATAATTGACAATGGATTTCAGACAAAACGGTTAACAATTTACAAAACTTTTTCTGTCAATCAATCTCAATATTATTTATTATAATAATAGTTACACTTCATAAAATTTAGCAAAATTAATTAATTAAATTTAAATAAATTAAAATAAAAACATATTTTGCATTAAATAGTTATATTAAATATTATTTATTTATAGGATCGAATTTTTAAATTATAAAACAATATGACATAAAACTACAAGAAAGTTATTAGAAAAAATCACGAAGACGAAGGTTTCAGAAACTACCTTCCCTTTTTTTTTCCTGCTAATTCTTTCAAAATATCTCTAGCTATATTTATAATTGCAGTATAAAGCATACAGTTCGAGACTACAACAAATTTAAGATCAGCTAATTAAGCTTTCACTTGCAAAATTTTAATAAACATAATTAAAAACATTATTTATTTCTGATTAAGGTTATAATTAAAGTAGTAATAATTTATTCTACGAAAATGAACTTTTCTTTAGCAAGCAAATTACTTGTAATTTTTATAAAGCACTCATCTTAAAAGACTGACTGCAATAGAAAGAAATATGCAATGGTTTCAAAAATGGCATGTTTTATAAAAAAAAATAATAACCAGATTTAAATCATCATTTTCATCATTATTTTAATGATTGTGTAGAAAGGAGATAAATCTTTTTATCTCAGGCAATCAAAATAAATTAATTATTCAGACAATCAAAATAAGAGACAAAAAAATCTTCTCGATGTTCAAAAAAATTGCTTGTAAATTCAACTCAAACTGAATTTCCAGTAATTATTATTATGTCTACGACATTCAAATGGAAGTATATACTCTTATTTCGCATCTGAACATTTGAAAAACTTATTTATTTTATCGTGGACATCCGCTAGTAATTTATATTTGCAAAACTTTCTTAGATCTATTAAAGCAAATCATGTTTTTGTAATGAAACAGAAACATGTTTTTAGAAATAATTTGTTAAAAACAATAATTAATTGATTTTAATTTGAATAAATTCGATTGCATTCTTTGTAGCACGCTAGCGCGGGGCCCTATTTGGAGCAATCGGTCCAATCGGCTTAAGGCCGGCCCTGCCAAGGGTGAATGCTCAACAAAACCCAGGACACCAAAACATTTTAATAAACCCAAGATTAACCAAAAAACAATATAATCAGTTAAAATTAACTACGTAATAAAAGTGTTAAAAACTTAGCACCGGGAGCAGAGACAACCCACCTAAAATTTTCCTAATCTATGGTGTTGAGGTTAAAGAGTTAAGATAACTTAATATTATTTAAAAGCAATTTCACTCTGGACCCTTTAGTGAATCATAAATGTTGTCACTAATAGTATACGCTTTCATTAATTTATTTCTTGCCATTTTATTAAGCATTAAATTGTTAAACCATGTCCTATTATTTTGCTCTGCAGGATTTTTGGGGTGGAATTCTTTGGTGAGCGTGCAGTCAAATATATCATTATCTGCATCGCCCACCCTACCACAAGAACAACTTGGGGTGGGGAACTCAATAGATGAAATCTATGTAAAATAGGCCGGAAAAAGAAGTATGCGCTTATCTACTTTGAGAAACACATGTAACACATTCGTGAAAACTACCTCAGACAGATGGCGCCAGTGTTTGTCAGTGATTACATCATTGAAGGACGGAAGGGCAGAGAGGAAAAATTAACGAGCGACAGACATACTTCGTTACTCTATCAGCGCTGATAATATTTATCTTCCGCTTGTTCCAGAATCATTCAGCTAATTATCAAATGAGACAAACATCTGAAAGGGAGTTTAAAAGTTGCTTTCTGTTTGGCTTTCAGAACAGGTTGTTGCGTAATGGATAATTCAGTTGTTATGAATAACGGAAGGAAGGAATATACAATCACGTGGTTTATAGAAAATTACAGCTACTGTTGGCACAAAAAAGGGGAATACTTGACAAGTCCAAAATTTACTTTCGACAGTTTGGAGAGCACTGTTTGGACTCTACAACTGTGTCCCAGAGGAAGTTTCATCGCAAATAAAGGTAACATTTCTCTTTATCTTAACAGAAGTGTTGTTGACAAGAGTCCGGGATACATACGTCAGATGTATGAACTGGCAGTTCTTGCAGCAGATGGACAATCAGCTCTTCATTCCATACAATGTGAATACAAATGGAATCCCTTATTCGGTTATGGAGTGCCAGAATTCTTACGGATTGATGAGGTTCTGTTGCGACAAAAGGCTAATTACTTACATCAAGGCACTTTGATTGTGCGCTGTAGGATGTGGAAGGATGAAGAGAAAATTATGAAGGTAGCAGCGCATTGCTCCGCTAGAACTCGCATCGGAATTGAAAAGATTTCTTTTCTCCATAAAGTAGAAAATTTCAGTGGTCTGAAACCAAATGAGAAAAAGACTCTACAGGTCCAATCTCATTCAAAAACAGGATGCATCATTTCTAGTAGTCTATATTTTATTGATGCGTGGTCGTTAGAGGGGACGATAATTGTCGAAATCGTGCCTTCCGATAAAAACTACATTCTCCGCAAACTAAAGCTTTCTTTTCTCGATCGATCTGGAAACGTTGTAGATTTCAGTGAGGTTGATAATCGATTTGATGATACAATTCTGGACATCCAGAAAGTGCCATTGTCTCTTACAAGACAGGTTATTCTGAATAGGAAAGGTGAATATTTGTCAAATGATGAATTGTCTTTGATATGCGAATGCACTTTTTCTACCGGAGTGGATTTGCAGAAAATTGAAGAAATTCAACATGAGCTACCTATAGCGGCTTTGAAACAGAGTTGTAGCATTCCGGCCAATAAGGATGGCTATAATGCTGCTGAAAAGTTGTCTGCTTGTCGTAGTGCACTGGACGATCTGAAAACAATTTATAGCAATCAGCGCCTTACAGATATAGAGCTTAAAACTAAAACAAAATCGTTTCTTACCCACAAGCTTGTGCTTTGTGCTAGATCCTCTGTTTTCAATGCGATGCTAACCAACGACATGAAAGAAAAAAACACTGACTGTATACAGGTAGATGACTTGGAAAACGATACTGTCCAACAACTTCTACTGTTCTTGTACTCCGATAACCTCGAAAACCTCCAGTGGGAATCTGCCATTAAACTCTACTACGCGGGAGATAAATATGCTATTGAAAAATTGAAGGTATTATGCTCTTCATTTTTGATTGACAACCTCAGTACATCCACTGCTAGCGAACTCCTACTTCTAGCAGATACCCACAACGACACCGATCTGAAGAAATTCGTGGAAGATTTCATTTTGGAGCACGAGGATGACGTTTTCGGTTCAGAAGGATGGGAAAAGCTTATAGACACAAATCCTCAGTTGGTTATAAAGACAATGCATTTGAAATACAAGAGGAAAAGAGGAGGTAAATAGGATATAAGTTTGGAAATTATAAATAATATTATGGTAATTAAAAATCCATAATAATATTAAATTAATTAAAAATATATAAATAATATATTTTTAAACACAAAATTTATAACTATTTTTTGAAGATTTTGTTTTTACGATGAGCCAAAGCACGTAAAAATTTTTGATGTTCTAATTTCATATTTGTAAGTAAATGCAATTATGTTTTATTGTAAAATGCGTTTTATTCTTAACCTATTTATGGTGCTTGTAACTTTTACATTTTTAAAAATCTTTATTATATTGACATTTAATTTAATAAAATGAAGTCCTTGAAAAGAAGAGTAATTTATAGTTATGATATTTTTCTTTCTTTGAAATAATGGCGGTTCACTTAATTAGAAATGCAAATGTATTTAAGATATTTTCTTTTAATTTCTAAAGAACAGTTGTTAGAATCCTATGTATCTTTCATTTTTTAAAAAAAATATTACATATATTATGAATGTTATCATTTCATTTTTTCTTTTCATCTGAAAAAAATACAAAATTTGTCTTTTGAATTGCAATAGATAGATAATTTCAGAACTGTTTTTCATGATTTTGAACTAATATATTTGAAATTCTTCACTAAATTTGAATTCAAAAAAAGAATTTTTCTCGTAACTTACATGAAAGGAGAAAAAATGTTTACACAATGAATTTATTAAATGTATATATCAAAATGAGGGTTTTTATATTTATTTTTCTTCATAAGATGATAATGAGCAATAACTAGAGTTGCCATGCTTCCCGTTAATATGCGACTGTCACGGTATTTCATTACTCAGTCCCGTATTATTATTTGTGCCGGTTTTTGTCCTGTTTTCTCCCTAAACTCAGTCACTGGAGATAATTAAGGCAGTTTTGATTTGTCATAATTTTAAAATGACCTGCGTCCAATTTTATAATTATGTGAACGAAGAAAATGATATAATTAAGAAAGTAAAACCAACTTTAAAATATGACTGGGCTAAAAAGGATTAGTATTGCGTCTTTTTTTTTTTATTCTACGTGTTTACTTTATTAGATTGCTTACACTTTATAAATTTTTCATTAGAGTAAAATAAACCATTACATAGGGTTTAATGCTCCAGTTTTGGCCACCTTAAGAGAAAATTTCAAATGGAACTTTCACAGTGGGTGACTGCTTAAAGCATATTAAATCATACTTATACTATCCTTTAGCAAATTTTATTGGCTTTCTGCTAGTTATAAAATTTTTCTGAAGAAAATTTTATATTTTTTAGTTATGAATTTTTAAATAAATTAACCCCATTTGCGCCAGCCACCTTGCTCCGGTTTTGGCCACACTAATATTATACTCTTAACAGACATTTTAATGAATTTTAAGTAAAAATAAATCATTTTTATGCAATATATATATTAGTACATTATTTTCTGTTATTTTAAATGTGATTTTTTGAGGAATTTATAAATATATGTAATAAAATTTATCTAAGCTGATTTTAGCTGCAGATTTCAGTTTTTTAAAAAAGAAACAGGAATACAGAAAACAATAATTTAATTTGGTTGATAAAATACAAACTATAATTTAATTTGGTTGATAAAATACAAACTATAATTTAATTTGGTTGATAAAATACAAACTATCTATACTCGCATAATTTTTTTTGATAAAATATGAAACAAAAAATGGGGAGAGGAATAAACTTGCATTGCAAAAGCATAGATTTTTTTAAAAAATCTTACAAATTAAGAATTTGCATTATTATACTCACTAACAATATCCACAAATATGTATTTTTATAATTTTTAATTGCAACATTAATCAAATTAATCAGAATCATTTTTAAAATTAGAGCAATCTATGCGTATAAAAGAATATTCCTCATCACTTGAGTCTGGTTCCTCAAGTTGAAATTTTCTAACATAAATGTGAGGTAAGCATTCAAAATGGAGATGTTTTTGATATTCCATTTTGAATGGCCTTAACTGCATTGGTAACAAAAATTTTTTATGGAAATGCTACCTGCCTTCTTACTTTTAATTGGAGCCATTACTATGTAAAATGAAAACAAACCAAACTAAATCAGTTACTTTTATTTTAGGAACAAAACTAAATCAGTTACTTTTATTTTGGAAACAAAACTAAATCAGTTATTTTTATTTCAGAAATAAAGCTATATCAGTTACTTTTCATTTTAGAAACAAAACTAAATCAGTTTCTTTTATTTTAGAAATAAAATTAAGTTAGTTGCTTTTATTTTAGAAACAAAACTAAATTAGTTGATTTTATTTCATCCAGATATTCTTAAATTTATGTAATAGCTAAAACACAATGATGAAGTTACGTGGCCAAAACTGGAACATGTAGTGTTCCACTTTTGGCCACCTACACGGCCAAAACTGGCACATACAGTAAATTTAATGTACCAGTTTTGGCCACCATCCATTTAATCTTAAAAATAATTACTTTTGATAGAAATCAGGATAAAAAGAAAGCTTACCTCATAAACCTTAAGGGTAATCAGTTTTATATTAATCATTTAATTCTGAGAGCTTTATGATGAAAAACTGCAAATAATTGTTCCTTAACAAAAACCTTAACAGTTGTGAGTATACAATACATGATCATGCATTTAATTTTTTTACAAGTCACATGTTTGAGAAAAATGTACCAATCAGATTTAAAATAGTAAAATAAGGATTGCTTAAAGTGTTGGAATGCTTATTATTGGCTAATTTAAAATTACTGGTTAAGTATTGGAAAAACAGATCCAATGTGGCCGTAACTGGTGTAGTAGCCAAAACTGGAGCATTTACCCTACCCACTTAGTTCATGATTTATGTATTTAGCACTTAAACGTCCCATATCAATGCTTGGAAATTATGGCAACACTAGCTATAACAGCAAATATATTGGGTTGTATAATAATTTATCAACTTTCCTCAGATTTATTTTAAATTTTCAAAGTTTTTTTTTTAATCAACTTTCTGTTTACTTTTTGCAAAATAGTCAAGTGTGTTTGCATAGCTTAGGTAAAAATAAATAAAATATATTTTAATAATAAAATTATATATTAGAATTGTTAGGTAGCGCGCAGTTGAAGCGCCACCTACTGGCCCGACATCTAATTAACCATTACCAACTTTGATCGGAATGAAAGCAGCCACCCACCTGAGCTGTGGCTCGTATTCGATATGGTGATCAAAACACATCATCTGCCCTTGCAGAGTGTTAACCTGTGAACTATCTAAAATCCGCCCCTGCGGAACTATGGTAATTCTAATAATTATCCGCCCTTGCGGAATGATTATCTGTTATTCACCCGCTACAGCGGTGAAGTAGTTAAAACGAAATTATCCAACTAGTGTTTTATTGTTTACAATATGTTGAGTGTTAAATAAATTTATTTTTCTACTATCGACGACTTTTCAGTGACTAACACTCAACAAGAATTTTAAATTCTGAATTGTTTATATTCATTTCACATTGTCAGTAACAGCGTTCTATTAAGTTATGGTGTTAAATTTCATTTAGTTGAATTAACACTCTGTTTAGAAACAACATGTGGGGTGTTTGGGGATGGACTTCATAATATTCAGATGGCGGAAATCTACGTATAAAATATATTAGGATTATTTTAGTCACGAAAGTTTTCAACCTATTGTCTTATTTGTATTGTTAATAATATGTGTGTGTACTCTGAAAGTTATGTAATTTTTTTAACATTTTATTTCTGTCTTAAAATTTCATTGCTTTATTTTTATAAAATTGTTTTATGTAATGTTTAACATACCTTTACGCATTTTATAACAATGCTTTATACGTTTTTTTAATAATTTTTCGGTCTGTGTAGTGATGTTTTACGGCGTGTGAGTTTTTACGAGTGTGAGCTACTTTATAAAAGTCACTGATTCACAATGAAAATCTTGTGTTTTTTCTCTGTAGGATCTTGCAGAGTCTATTGTCAAATAAAGCCTCACGGCATCTCAGATTTCCTGAATAAAAAAAAAAAAATTCGCTGTTTTCAAAAGCTGATTGTTTGCATTTTTAAACTTACATATTATTTCAGTTGTCAATATTCCTTTTCCTTATATACAATACGCACTGTCTGTGAACATAAAAATGCCCTCCAAAAAACTTGAGATCTGTGTTCATCGCAGTCTTTAAAGGTTTATCCAATCCTGTCATTCATTTTGAAGACAATATTGTTTCCAGGGGCAGCAGGCCTCATAATTTCTCTGGAGGAGGTACATTTTTTGTCCCCATATACACACTATCTTGCAAAGCTATATTTACATTGTTAAACCAATCAATGTACAATATTTCACACTTATATTATGCACAAGTTTTACTCCCTGTATTTACAAAACAAATACTTAAACTTATTAATAAAATCACATCAAATATGTACTGGAACAAAGTTGTAGAAAATTTTATGTTCGAGAGTGAAAGTAGTCTTCGAATTTTTATATCATAAACCGTTTGGCTAAAATTGTTGAAAAGGCACACTCGCAAGAAAACAGAAAAACAAGATTAGATGCAACTAAACATGAAAAAACAATTCTCAATATGGGACTATGATCTTAGCTGTCATTTTTTTATGCGAATTATTTACACAAATCTTTGCTTTCATGAATATTAACAAAATTACAATTAAATGTCCTTTACCAAATTTATTCAAATGTTTTAATGGGGTCAAACTCGCAAAACATTAAAACCAATGAAGCGGCCACCATCTTGAAAAAATAAAATCGTAAATGCGTTGACATCACTATTTTCTTTGTTATTTTGTAAATACACTTCGTTGAGTATTTATTTTCAGCAACCAACAAAAGACCAAATCATTTCTGAGGAGAGGGGAAAGTGTCGTACACTGGTTTACTGCCTAATAATAGAATCCACTGAGCACCACGAAAACGTTTCCCGTAGTCATTTTCATAAATACTCTATTTATCATCCACGAACCACTCCCTCACACCTTTTTTTTATCTATTTTACGAAGCTAACCTTCATAAATTACTCAATTTATGTAGCATTTTCACGAGTCATTAAATCTAACAGTTGCTTTGTTCTAATTACCGAAATTCACAAACAAGAATATTCACGAGTCTGCATTTTGACATCAGATATTATATACAAAGTGGATTTGTTGCAAATTCACAACAATACTGTCACATTCACAAAATAAACTTTTTTCTCTGAGTATTTAATTTTTAAACTGAGTATCAACCTTCCTCATAAAACTAAATCATTTTATAAGGAAGGTTAAATGTGCAAGAATTTTACTCAGGTTTACTGGCAAAATAAAAAAATTATTATCTTATAACCTTTTGAACTATGCTGAAATTATATGTCCCAATATTTTTCGACATCGTTCTAACTACAAAAGAATTTTGTATTCTATATTGTTCAGCATTATATCTTGTGTAAATAAATTTCATTATTCCGTCCGGTTATAATTTTTAGTTCTCTTGAAATCAGTGGAAAACTAAGTAAATGCAGAACCTGAGTCCTATGACATTGATTTATATGAAACTTATCAAATGCGTGATGGCTATTTTTTACCTTTCGGGAAAAACATATGCGTTTAATATATTGTAATATATAATAATTTCATTATATTTAAAGCACTTTGACCAGACAACAAAATAGCGTGAACTATTCCTCTGAAAATTAAATCATGGATGTTAGAGAGCATTTTCTATAAATAAGTTAGCCCCTTTTTTAGAGTATTGATTGGAATTTACCTTCATGCACTAGAAAATGATGCCGATATTCTCAGACGAATAAAAGTTGGGTAGAATTCTTAGAATGCTTCTCTTTTTAAAATTAAATCTAAATAGTTTTTTAATATGTACACCTTAATTGTAAGTGAATAAAGGGGACAGTCCAAGGTTATGAGTGACAAAGACCGATATCGCCACAGCCGATCAACGGTATATACATAGAGAAGAATTTAATATCTACTTTGTTATTTACGAAGAGAGATTGAACTACACACGGTAGACGGGAAATTTCCCGTTCAACTTCTACTTTCTATTTCGTCCAGTTATATAACCTTGAAAACGAGCAAAAAGCTACGCAGCTGGCGACGTTTAATGCAAACACGAAGAGTCTTTTTTTTTATGTTTGACCTTGTGCGTGCAGTTAGTAGAAATCCTTACATCAGAACAACAAAAATAGATTTCAGTTATAACAAAGCGGTTAATCCATGTTATTGTTGTAATAAAATATAAAAACATTTTATAATTTATATAAAATTGCACCAGTTTTTGTTAATAAATTCTCTCTCTCTCTCTAATATTAGTAATAATTTAATTTATTAAATACGGTAATTACTAAAGAAGAGAACATCGAATAATAACACAGCATATTTTGTTTGTCTGCTTAGTTATAATTTATGTTGATAAAAAATAAACTTAAATAATTTTGCACTTTAAATTAACAAATTACAAGTAAAGGAAACTTGTAAAAAGTCAGTCAGTTTTAAGACCTAAACTGACGTCGAGAAATTTCAGTGCGTAACTGTCGTCGTGGTACCATTTCGTCCCCAGATAATATTATACAAAAACAAATAAATAAGTTTTTACAAAAACAGTTCAATTTTACTTAGTGTATTTCTCAGTTTAATAAACCAGTCAACTCATATAATTTAATTATTATTTTTGACGAGACGTTTTATGGAAATTTACATTTAAAATGAATGGCATGACTTAATCCACGGTTTCAATATCGAGATAAGAATTGATAAAAGAAATGTTAATGTACTACGGGACACTGACGATAATTCAGAGAAACATGTTTGGTTTTACCTGAATCTTCTTCGATTTGTATGTGCTGCCCCGTCCCATATTAGTGAACATACATCAATATAGGACTTGCTTAAATAAAATCTGCTTATTTCCTTCAATGGTGCAGTCGAAAATTGAGCAGTGCCGGAACGCTTTGCTTAATGATTGGATGATATTGATAGGAGGGGATGGGCAAAATGGGGAGGGTAAGTAGGGGATCACTTCATAATAAACTATTTTTGACTTTTAAAATGTATAATTATTTTATCTAGGTATTGAAATTCTGAAATAATAAAATGTCAACACTTTAGTTATTATTATTTTTTATTAGTGCGTACTTTAGTAAAAAGCATGAAAATAATGAACATGTTAAAGAATATTTTTTTAAAAAAATATATTTATATCAAGTTATACGAAAATTAAGTAATGACTAATTAAAATCGTGACACTGATAAGCAATATAGAAAATATCATAAGTTTTCAGAATCGGAAACATAAAATAAAATAACTTGGTGATTTTAACCGCTTGCCAGTGGTTTATTACTTTTATTAATTCAAATATTCATCATATTTTCGATGGTAAGGATTAGACACAGACCGCGCTGTTTTAAAGAGCAGGGGTGGCGCCAGAGGGGGTACCGGGGGGGCCAGGGCCCCCCGTCGGGGAAAATTTTTGTACGGGAAATTCAATTGTATTTCATAAATAAGAATCTGGAGAACATTTGAGACCAATTTCATTACGCTCGTCCCCCGTACAGCAGGTCGTACCCCCTGTCGGGCAAATCGGGACCCCCGTGCAAACTCTAACGCCATTCCTGTTAACGAGACATCTTAATTTTTTAAAAGTTTGTTTCTCGTAAGACAGCTGAACCGCGTTTCGGTTCCACTAAACTCCGGGCTAGCTTGGAGTTATGAGAGGAGGTCACTGACAAATTGTGTGCCAGAACTTTCCTTTAATTCACTTGAAATACGGAAGAGAAGACATGACACGAGTTGTGCATTTATATAGATCATGCACAGTTTATGCAATAGCATACGTAATCATATTCCAAGTCGCGGGAGCAAAATAAAAATTCGATTTATCCAAAATTGAGAATTAAGAAAAAGTATGTCTAAAAGTGAGTACGGCAAGATATAATTACAAGTTTGAAGTTGAAAATAGTAGTAAAGATTTATATTTATGGTTTTAACAAATAATGCTTAATAAATAAATAAACAGCAAATAATCTGAAAAAATAAAGTGGTAATAATTTTAATTGTAAAAAAGTCATAATTTTCATAAATAAAATGCTAATTGTAATAAACAAACTGTGCTAATATCTGCACTGTATGATACGAGGAGGCGATATTATTCGAGTTATGCATTCAGATAGATTATGATCTGTTGATAGTTGCGTACACTAAGGCCCGGTGCACACTAGCCGATTCGTGTCGTTGAAGGGGGCATATGGGTTACTATTGTTATTTTTATAGCTTCAACGACACGAATCGGTTAGTGTGCACCGGGCCTAACAAATAAGAGAGGCCGTGGTGGTCTAGCGGCAAAATTTTGGCTTCGGGGCCCTAGGGTTCCAGGTTCGAAAGCCGATTCCACTGAAGATCTGCCGTGATGGGACCGGTTGCACGCTACATCATGCGCAGGGGGCCAAATGTCCTCCCGCTGATGTTGTGCGGAAGTTCGGAGAGGGGGTGCCAGTCCAGGTGTCATTCTCCCCACCTGACCTCTGCTCAAAATTATGTGATCAGTCCCAAAATAGCCCTCATGTGGCTTCAAAACGGGACGTTACTAAACTAAACTTATAAATAAGAAGTATATAACAGTTTAGTACAAAACTTGCACAATAAAACTTCAAAATGAGCAGTATAATTCATATCCAAGAGTTCAAAGCTTTTTTTTTTAATATAAGAACATTTTTATTACTTTTTTTTATCGAAGATTTTTCTACGTCAAATAAAACACGCACTGTGGACGCAAGATACGGACATATTTAACGAACAAATACAATTCAGAAATAAAAACAATTTTCAGTTTTTACTCTGAATCAAATAACATAAATTCATTTTATGAACGATATTTAAACATTATGTTACTAGGAAATTTATGGGACCAGACAAAAAATTCGATCTAGCCAAGTTCCACTGTGTTACTTTTCATAGAGATTTGAAACACTACTAAGTGAGTTCGAAGTTCGTATGCAAAATACTAGTACGAACTTCGAATGAATCATCTAGAGCTGTAGATTTTTGTACAAAATGGTATGATAAGAGGAAGAGATATTACACGAGTCGTGCACTCATATGGATTGTGTACTGTTGATATATACAGCTTATATAAGCATTCATACGTTATGGTCATAACTTTAAATTACTCCATGAGGCTCATGCCGTATTTTAGTACCAGGGATGTGATTATAATTGCAATTCACGCTTGTCTTCTATGTCGACAATGGAGTCGGTATGAATTTGACGCTTGAATCAACACCCTGATGAGGTCACGTGATGTATTGTGTTAATGCGATACGTGGATATCTGCTAATAAGCAGAGACTTAGTTGGCCTGGTCGCTTTGTAGAATTTAACATACGAGTTCGCATGATGACATCATACGTTGGAAAAGAAATTGAATAAAGTGTCTGCTTTAGTGCAAAAATAAAATCTGTATCATTTAAACTGCTCCATAATGTATTCTATTTATTTATTAGCGTGAAATCAGAGCAAGGATTGAATGAAAGCATTGGATGGTTTAGAACAGCGGTTCCCAACCTATAGCCCGCGGCCCACTTGTTTGCCGTGGATAGCTTATTGGTGGGGAGCGAAACGCTAGTCACGAGTCAAAGTTAGGAGTAAAACCATCAAATGAAGAAGACTCGTTTAACGCTGTAATGACGGTTCGTGTGGTGTCGGGCGATCAGATGCTTATCATTGAATGGCGAGAAAAACAGTGTCGTTGTTAAAGAGTTACCAGACCGACCGACCATCCGACCAGACTTTAAAATCGTTTTTAGAACAATATAATTTGTCTCGTTCTGGATGAACGTTCGGCAACAGTATCCAGCAATTGCCAAACTTGCACTCAGATATTTTATGGTGTTTTCGAACACTTATCTGCGTGAACGTGTTTTCACAATTTTATTTTTTAAAAATATAAGTACAGAAACAAAGTGAATGTAGAAAGTGACATGAGGCTGAAAACTGTCAAGTTTTAATCCAGATATTGACTCTCTCGTGGGGCGCAAACAATGGCAAAAATCCCACTGAGCTTTTATTTTTTTGTTTGCAATCTTAACCGATTATTTTTAATTTTTTTTTTTTTTTTTTTTTTTGCATTTTGACAATAAACAGTAGCTTAGCTAATAATTTAGCTGAGTAATAACAATACAGTTTTTTGGTTCATAAATAATATATTTTTAATCCTTTTACAATAAGCTTTATAAATTACTAGCAGTACGCGCACGGCGTTGCCCGTAGAATCAGGACTTCAACAAAATGGGGGGGGGGGGAAATGCCCACAATGACACTAAAAAGTTTTGAAAACAAAATAAAAACAAAAGATACACATTATTGATTTTCGACAATGACACGAATGTAATGACGTCACCGGAGGGAATCAGATTGTAGAAAGCATATTACGTCACTTCCTGCGAGGTAGGTCACCGCCAGCCAATGAAATTGCAACAATGCATTCTGGGATGGTCCGGAGAAACGCTCGCTGTCAAATCTCGCTAGCCAAAAAACTATTTGAACTGATCAGGAAAAATTAATTTAAAAGAAACGGAATAAGATATTTTAACCGTTCTTGTTTTGAATCCGACAGAAACGTTCCAGTTATAAGCTGAAAAAAATGAAAATCATAGAGTTGTTAGAACGACAGTTTCGAGAAGTCCTTATCAAAAATTACCATAAAAGTTACTATTATTTAAAAATCTCTCAAAATTCAGTAAATTGCGTTAGAAATTCAAAACAAACTTCATTAGAACGAAAATTGTTTTTTCGATCCGATGGTGCATTGATTGTTTTTCAACAATCATTAGGAAAGATACTACAGCCGTAAACGTGCCAAAAATGACCCAAAGCAACACAAAACATTAAATAAAAAATTTTCTAGAATAAATTCTAAAATTCCGGCTTCGCGGTGCATTGAGTCACCATTACGACTACCTGTGTGCCAAATTTCATGTCTGTAAGTGCGATAGATTCATCTGGACATCGCACATACACATACAAACATTGACTTTTATAAGTATAGATACAAGCGACCAGCTTGTTCGCCGAGAATATGATTTCAATTGAATCTTGCATCATTTTATATTCATGGTTCTCTTAACAACGTAATTTTGAACTTCAGATTGTGGTAGATATTTATCGAATGTTTTATTAGTGACTTTGGACCTCTTCTGTTCATTGTCTACATAAATGTTCCTAATAGAGTCAAATAACTGACCATGTCATGTAACCTCTAATTCCGTATTGTCGGCAGTATCTGAACTTTCTTATTACTGTGCTAAAATATGCATTTGATTTCAATAAATGACGTAGCACATTTTATGGCCAGCGGCATGTTAGCTGGATTAAAGAATGATAACATAACAACCATTCAACTTATAGGATTCTTATATATTCTCTATCTATCACGTCTTTCTTAATGTAAGCAAAGCAATATCTCGGAGAGCTTGGTTTACAGATTTCACAAAAATTTTGATGAAATAAAATATGAAAGCAAAATGCATTAGGATATTATCTCAGATTACAACAATGAAAGATAAATATGAAATTAAATATTTGTTTCAACAATGAAAACGGTTTGAGTTGCGTTGCAACAATGAAAAGTATTGTCGTAATTATGCCAAAAAATGTTTTTTTTAATTTATTAAAATTCAAGAAAACATTGTACTGCAACATCATTGATATCATTGGAAAGGTAATGTTTTTTACTTTCAGATGGTGTAAAAATGATTTTTGTGCTGTAATATTTTCGGAAGTTATTAAGGAAAAACGTTAACATTTCGCTTAATTTTTAATTAATTAAACTTTTAATTAAAAGTTCAACGAAAAGGGCTCTGAGGTGCACATTCCCACCCTCCAAGGTATATTTGTGCCAAATTTTGTAGCTTTAGGTCAAGCGATCTGACCTGTAGAGCGCCAACGCACACATTCTTTTTTATTATTAGTAGAGATTATATGCGTTTGTATTTTTTTACTTGTATATTTAGTTAGTGGGCCTCAAAATATTTTGTACACCACAGGCGGGCCGCACAACCAGAAAGGTTGGGAACCGCTGGCTTAGAATATTAAAACTTGCTGAAGGGAATTCGATTCAATGAATTCCTTCTGATTCGACGAAATTCTTTTTAGTTTTTGTCCTCCTCCCGATCCCAACGCCGAAACCTTACCACTAGGTCACCGAGACACTAATCAGGAGGTTAAAATAAATCCATAGGGGATTAACATTATTCAGTGAGGAAGATATAGCGTATGAAAAGTTTTTTTATTTGTTACTAGCTGAACCCGGCATTGTTTTGCTATTGCTAGATTTCAGAATATATATAGATTAAATGAACACAATTGAAAGTTTGATATCAATTATTTATTTATTTAAAATTGGATATATATATATCTAAAAGACAGTGTTCGTACTTGTGTTTAGATGTGTGTGTATCGATTTACTTGATCACTTGAATTTCTAATGAAATATATTTGCTGAAATTTCTGGTCGGCATTCGTAAATGGAAACAAAGAGCCTGCTGTATGGTATATTTGTCTTTGGATCTTGAATGTTGGCATATGATTCTGAGTTATTATATTCGTAGTACCAAACGAAGTCATTTGAAAACATGTGCTATAATTTCGTATGTTATTCAAAAAATACTTCGACTGTGTTATAGTACCAGCGACCAATGAGAACAATGGTTCAAGTGGTGTTTTCACTGGTGGCAATTTAACTTTACCATTCAAACAACACATCTAAAGTGCTTCATTCGTGAATTTTAATGCCTTGAAACTTGTACAAACTTTATTCATACTTCCAACAACCACAATTGGATGCAAGCTATATTCAATTTCGAATTATACTGAAATGCAATACGATCACGTTTTACCAATTGATTTAATCGATACATTTGCATGCGTAATCGACTATTGCCACGTTGTTCATTTCGATCTAATGCAGCAAAATCATCACAATTAATATTGAACATTAAGAAACTCATAAAACATGAAAAAATTGAACATTATGTAACTTTACAAAATTTAACAACAGCACTCGAGCTTACTTCTACACATGCGCGACAACATTTCTTACCTTGTGAACTGAAATGTTCTATATTATTTTTCAATGTGATTACAATAAATTAAAGGTTCTTTCATACTCATAGTAAATGACTAACAGTAAAAAAAAACCCTTAATATAAAAAAAAACTGATTTCAGACTCATAATAGATGGCTGAATTTCCAAAACGTGATCAAAAAAATATCAAAAATGCACTGCTCTTAGTTTCGATGCTATTTAAATAGTTGACACCCAAAATTCAATATGCTGCATCGTTCTAAATATTGTTTCTGAAAGTTTTTTTCTATCCCTTAGATTTGACATTGAAACGTTTGTTAAATTGCTGGAGATGGGTATTTCAAACAATACCGAAATTACAGATATTAATGCTTTTTCTTCCTTTTTTTAAAAAAATATATGTAATGTGATGTCCTCCTCTCTCTGTTTGAAAAGAAAAAGAATATCTTATGCTTTTGTGTGGAAGTTTTGTATAAAAATTCGATCATGAAAAGAAACGAATAAAAACAGAAAGTGATTCTTATATGCTATGCAGAGACAAACATAGTTACCGCTAGAGGCATTCTGACTAATACATTCTGAAGGAAGGTGACAGAAACCTTTCTTGTTCTGGAATTACTTCGTTTGACAGCTCATTGTGGGTCATTATAAAAGTGTCATATCAATAGTTTATTTTAAAAAATCGTAAAATTATTTATTAAAAATCTTTCTAAGAATCTTAATCAGAAATAAGGCCAAAAATGGATTTAAGGCCAAATGAAAATTTCAAAAGCCAAGGGCTTTGAAAAAAGACCCGATTTCCAGAATTTGGCCTTGAAAAGACCTATATGGAAACCCTGCCCCTGTTCCTGAGGTCTACGCGACGCCGAAAAACAACCCTTTTTACAAAAAGCAACCCTGCGTTAGGAATTGTGCCAAGCCTTTTATCAACGACCGCCAACGGTAGCCAAACATTAAAATATTATTAGGCCCCTGACATTTTTTCTAATGGTCAGATCGAGGATTTCAATAGCTTTAAAAGTTATGTGCAAAATCTATTTCACACAAGCTTATCAGGAGAAAATATTAATTCCACTATATTTAGACTTCAAAAATGCATAAATGATAGTGCACTTATCTGTAATCCAAATGATGACATGCAGTATGGGATTCAACATCTTTTATTGCATGTCGACATGGAGATCATGTTGTACACATAATAAATCAATAAATCATGCTCTTATAATCAGCAGATATAATGATACATTAATCACTCCTAAATATATTCATATTACGATAATGTGCCTCTCTCTTCAACATTCAACAGAGTGCACATGAGTTCTTTACTTAAGCTCCCAAAATGTGTTTTGAAAAATGGGTGACACCTCACAGTGGGAGCGTCGCTGAGAGAACTAAATATCTAGCTTAGAGCAAGAAGTTAACTGACAAGAAAGGTTGAAGGAGGGTCCTCTCCCATCCGGCCAGGCCTTCACAGGGTTCAATGGACAGATCTCTCTTGCTTTTGTGGGGAAGTTCGCAACAAATTCCCCTGACAACGCGGATAATTTTGCAAAAAACAGTGCGTAAATCAGTCTAATAGAGTTTGAGTCTATAGCGAACTTGCATACGAACATTGCCTTTTATATATAGAGATATCATGCTTTTAAGATATGACTGATCATCCTCAGGTATGGCAACCTTCTATGATTTTGCGCATGCTCCAGGCGGAGTCACCAAAATAAGGGTGAAGTGAAAAATGAAGAGGGAGATGTTTGCATTTTACTTAGCAGTACAGTAGAACCCCGCTAATCCAAACTAATTCGGACGGGTGCCTGTTCGGATCACGAAAAATTCGGAATACCCGAAATTCCGATAAAAAATAGAAAAGAAAAAGAAGTGTACTAAAACCAATGTAAGTTATAAGTACTCAGTACTACTATTTCTTGAATTCTTTTATTCAAAAGCAATAGAAAGAGAATATGTCTCCCCTTTTCATGAGAATAATGGATGTGCTCCTGTATGAAGTGACCTTATAATACCGCAAACTCAAGAAGAGATTCATTCCGTGAAACTAGTGAGCCGTGACGGCGGAGGCTAAAGAATAGTTTTTTTTTTCTTTCTTCCTCCACGTGCAATCTCTACCATTTCAACCCCTAATTTTCTGAGAAATGAATCATCCATGTCCTGCTATCTCATTCTCGTACGAACACGCTTCCTCCTGACACGTCAATCTCTTCTTTAAAATCGAAATCACTTGTTTTGTGTAGATCGTGTTAAGTTTATTATTTCATTTTAATTCATATTTTAAGCATTTCAATTATGTCAAATAAACGGAAACATAGTGTATGCTCACTAAAAGACAAATTAGATGTCTAGCACGTTTAGACAAAGGCGAATCAGCCACGAAATTAGCTGCTGAATTTGACATCGGCAAAGCAACAATTTGTGATTGGAAAAAGAATCGCATCAAAATTGAACAGTTTAGTTCAACGACATCGGAAAGGACGCTTAAAGAACGTAAAACATTGAAAAGTGTCACATAATGAAAATATTGATGAAACTCTTTTTGGTTTTCACAAAAGCGGCAAAAAGGGATGCCGATAAGTGGTCCACTTATCCAAGAAAAGGCACATCAACTAAACACTTTAATGGATGGAGACCTACATTTGTTGCAAGTAGAGGATGGTTAGATCCTTGGAAAAAAAGACATGGAGTTCACCAGTTGTGCATAACAGGTAAAAAATTATCCTCTGATTACATGGCTACTGAAGAATTCATAAAAGAAATAGATGATTTGATTTCATCCGAAAATTATTTAGCACAGCAAGTATACAACTGTGATGAAAGTGGCCTAAATTTTAAGCTCTGCCGCAAAAAAAATCTTGCTTGTCAAGAGGAGTCTTGTGCTCCTGGCTTTGAAATGGGTAAAGAAAGAGTGACAGTGTTAGCATGCTCTAATGCAACAGGTGATAAAAAATTACCGCTCATGTTTATAGGGAAGTCAAAGAACCCTAGAGGCATTAAAAAATGTGAACATGAATGTACTTCCTGTATTTTACAGGAATCAGAAAAAAAGCGTGGATGACCGCCCAGCTTTTCACTCTCTCGTATAGGAAGTATACAAAGAGAAAGTATTGTAATCGTCAAAATATTCGAACTCGAGATTTTGACGAATCTCCACGTTTTAGACCTCCCTGAGTCCGAAAAACACAATTTTGGAATTATGTCTGTGTGTCTGTGAACATGATTACTCGAAAACTATTAGAGCTACGGGGATGAAATTTGGTATGTGGTCTTGAAACATAATTTGTAGGTTTCTTTCAAATTTTGGACAAAATCCGTCCACGGGAAGTCTGTCTGTCTATCTGTCCGCGGTCATGTGAACACTATAACTCAAAAACTTGAATAGCTAGATGAATAAATTTTGGTACACATTTTTATCATCATGAATGTAGGTCCGTATAGAATTTTGGGCCAAACCATGGTCTGTATGATCGCATACTTGTAAAAATTATATCTCCTTAACCCTTTGGCTTAGATAAATAAAAATTGGTATGGCGTTTGCTAATATTAATTATAGATCTGTGCTCAAATCTCGTTTCAATCCGTTGAAAAAAAGATGTCCAAATTGCCCATTGCGACTGTGTGTTGGCGAGCGTTTCGCTTATTTTACTGAAGTCAGTATAGTTGGCTTTTGACTTTGGCGGTCTACGAAGGAAATTGTAGCTTCGGACTCGCTACGGAAATTATGGCAACCCCTGAATCAAAACCCCGTTCTGACATTCTCCAGATGGAAAGTTGCGTGATATCTGTAGTAAGATTTCGTAGTCAAAAACGATAAATAAAGTTGCGGTACTTTAGAGCGCGTAAAAATTGAGAACATACGCAATTCTTTTTGTAAAATATTAAGTTTTTGGGGATTCATGAATTTGATATGTTTCATTGTAAATCACCATTCATAAGTTTTTTCTGAAAATAATTAGGCCTTGGGTAATTACCCCAAAAATATTTACCTACCCACTGGGTGTTTACCCACCCCACATTACTGGTCGTATGCGAGAAAGTTTCGGGGAGGCCACTTCCGCTGGTTTTACTTTTGATCTCCACGCGCATGTGTACTGGAAGCAATCTCTGTTCATGATATTCAGCGACTTCGTGACGAAAGGCTTATGCGCAAAGACTCCTGCATGGCGCTTTTTTCTTTCCTTTTAGCTCCTTTTTCTCCCTTTGGGGCCGTTCAAATATTACGTCAGCATGTTTTAGGTATTTTTTGACCCACCCTCCCCCCTTGTCAGCAAAAATAAGCAAATCGCAAACCCCCCCTCTTATAATTACGTAAGCAAACTGCAACCGCTCCCCCCCCCGTTCTTTTTTTTACAAAACGTATAACAGTAATAATCTAATTTTAAAAATTTTGGGACTTATTCAAATAAAAAACTCCAACTGGGCTTAAAATGAATAAAAAAAAATGTAAGTTTAATTTCCTTATAATTTCAAGTTTAAGTTTACAAAAATCAAGTTTAATTTTCTTTTGTCAAATTTAACTTTTTTTTCAAATTTAATTTTTTAAATTAAATTATTTGTGCAAGTTACAAGAGATTTTCGAAAATAAAGTGATTTTAATGTCTTACGTAAGCATCACTCATACTCCCCCTCCCCCCCTTGTCAGCAAAAATAAGCAAATCGCAAACCCCCTCTCCCCCCTTGGGTGCTTACGTAATATTTGAACGGCCCTTTTTAGCGAATTCTGATCCTGCTCGGATTATTTCATTTCCGTTTGTTTTGTTGTTTTTATATGTCCTGGAGAAACTTGTTGCGTTCTGGGAGTAGAGCAGATTCGAAATTTTTATCCCATCGAGGGTGCGGGGGACTGACACGCTATACGAGAGTTTTTGAGAAGTGAGTATACGAGAAAGTTCAGGGGAGGCCACTCCCTCTGGTTAAAGAATGGTTCGAAAAGCAGTTTGTTCAAGCAGTAGAAAAATTTAATAAAAAGAACAGTTTGTCAAACCACGCTTTACTAATTTTGGCTAATGCTCCATGTCATCCAGCAGCAACATCATTGTGTTGCTGAAATACAGAAGTTTTTCTACCTCCTAATGTAACAGCTTTATTACAGCCCATGGACCAAGGAGTGTTACAAAATGTAAAATGCAGCTACAGGAAGATGCTTCTTCGAAAACTGATTGAAAGCGATGGTAGTTCTGACTTTCTACTGCAACTTTTAAAGAATGTCACAATGAAAGATGTAATTTACTGGGTATCGGAGTCATGGGACAATGTGACACAAAATTGTTTAGCAAAGTCCTGGAAGAAGTTACGGTCAAGCATAGCTGATTCTAGCAAAGTTGAACAAAACGAACAAAAGCGAAATTCTTCCGCTTATTAAATGTATTCCAAGCTGTGAAGACGCAACTGAACGCACTGGAACTGAGTTGTTGTCTTGTGATCCTGAAGCCAATCAGTTATAAACAGATGAAGAAATCATTTCTTTAGTTCAGAATAAGCCACAAGATGACTCTGATTTAGAAGAAACTGATGAGCCAAGAATGTTCTCGTTTCCCATTCTGAAGCTGCAAATGCGCTAGAGATAGCACTGCGATATATAGAGCGGAGTGAAAATCCGACATCAACAAACATTATGTTTATGAGACGTTGGCATAATATTGCTTCCACGTCGAGAATAACATCACTTCGTCAGACAAATCTGACAAATTTTTTCTCCCCAAAAGATCGTTAATGTAAATGTGTATGTGATGTGTTAATGTAATGTGTTTTTATTAAATGTAAATGTGATCCTTGAATGCATGCTGAAAAAGTACTTTCTTGTTTTTAGTATGTATATTTAAATCTTTTCAATTACATATAATTTTCGAAAATAAAATCGGTTCGGATTAACCGGAATTTCGGATAACGGGGTTCGGATTAGCGGGATTCTTCTGTATATAGGAACATATTATTGTATGTTCTAGGATTCCGAAACCCTCCGCGCTTTTCCGTATACTCCAGTCGGAGTTATTTTCACCAAAATAGGGGAAAAGTGAAGAATGGAGGGAGAGATGTTTACATTTTACTTAGCCTGATCTAACAAAGAACACCGGAAATGCGCTCATCTCGCTCATTGCCTGACACCCCTTTCCGTAATAAAAGAGACCAAAAGTGCTAGTCTCGGGTTTTTAAAACGAACAGTACTCTTTTAATCAGAAAATATTAATTCTATTATTTTTATCTCTGAAATATTAGCGTCCTTTTCCTCATGAAAAAGAAGACTGACAATGATTGCCTCTCTTTGCTATCTTTACTACAGCTATCCAAATGCATAAAAAAAAGAAAGTGAATTCATCATAAATTGAAGCAACAAAACAGAAAGTCGATATTTAGGCTTGCTTTTAGTTTCTGTTGGTGATACTCGTTTCGCTTGGAAATTACCTACGTATTTTTCTTCAAAGTATTCATTACAAAATCTTTCATAACGTCATTATCACCATTTTATACGCACAAAAAGTGAGAATGGTGAAATGACGTAATTTAAAAAAATCGCATGACTGAAACATTCAAATCAAAGGAAAGGACTCTTTTTATTACAGTAGGGGTGCAGACGTATCTTACTCCTCCTTACAGCGAAACTTTTCTTCGTTCTTTTCTGCAGTTAATTTAACCCGAGGTGACAGATCAATAAAAGAAAAAAAGATGAAGTGAATTTTTTATTAGAGGACAGTTATTAGCTGTTTTTGTGGCAGAAGACTCGGTGACATCCTTAAAAGTAATGAAGCTGATTTTCTTCACTTTTGCGCGAATGGACATCTTACTTTACTTCATTTCTTGCGGAGTTCATAGCTTTTCAGAACAGCTCAATTATTCCTTTTTCCAATCTGTATGAATAAGAAGGGAGATGAATTGAGAACTAAAGGAGTTTTTAAGAAAAAGGAAACGCTTCGAAGAAAGCTCAGTTTTTCCTTAATGAGGCGAAGAATATAATGCTTTTCAATCAAAATAATGTTTTTATTTCTTATCAGCTTCTTTTGAATTAAGACTGTAAGAGTAATGCAAGCGATTAACTTGTAATAGCAATTAAAATTCAATTAAAAATAAATAAATGCTATTTTTAGAATTAATAAGTAATATTTTTAATGAAGAAGTAATGATTTTTTAAAATTAAAAGTGTACATTCTACAGAAATGCAAATGTTAGTTAGAAAAAATAATTAAAAAAAAATGCCATTAAAAACCTTTTATTCAAAATACGCTATGAAAAATGAAAGTTATACAAAGCAAAGTCTGTGCCTTTCTCATAAAATAAAACAAAATAAAATATGAACCTACTTGTTTCATCAAGAAAGAAAAGAGTTTCATTTTGAATTGCACTTTATTTTATTTCGTATAAAATCGAATAAGTGATGTATTTCATTCTTTAGCATTTGTCATTGTTTTATCATTTGATATAGTAAAGAATTCCTAGGAAATGTATGGAATATTAATCGTTCCATACTTTGCTTAAAAATGCGTAGATACTCTGTAGAATGCAGGATTTCAAACTTCGGTAACGTATAAATTAATGTATTCAACGTTCTAAGAAATATTACTTTTCTCACGTCATAACACTCAAGGAAGGAGACAATATTTTGAGAAAAATGTTCTGAAAAGGTACTGACGGTAAGAGATCAGTAGCGAATCCAGGATTTGGGTCGGGAGGGGGGGCTGAGGTCATAAAAATTTTGTATTGTCGTGACGCATGTCAAACCTCATTGCTTATATAAACCAAAACAATTAACTTTACAGGCTTTCCTCTCCTGACAATAAGAATCATAAAGAATACTACAATACTTCCGATAATTTAATAAAAAATACATTGAAATAACTAGTGAAAAAATATTTTCGACCGCGTCTACGCTGGAAGTACGAGTGGAACTACTGGAAAAGTAGGAAAATTTTCGAGGCTGTCAAGCCAGAAGGCAATGTTATTACGTTTTCATTATTTTTTTAAAAGGGAAATTAAGAACAAATAGTTGTAGTGATTTTAAATAAAATCAAGAATTCTGGTTTAGCTCGGGGGGGCTGCTCCCCCAAAGATCCCCCTCCGGATTCGCCACTGTAAGAGATTACTGGAAAATTCGAGATAAATTAGCGCGATTGGCTTTCCTTGGTGATTATAACTGAGTTTATAAAATTATACCAAACACTCATTTTAATTACTTACTCCAGTTTCATAAATCTCTTCATCTGTTTAATTTTAGCTTCGTTTGGTTCGATTAAAGCCCTATTTTAAACGTTATGGTTATTTTAAAGGTTAAGGTAAGCCAAAGATTATTTTCGAACAGGTATCCTAATTTCGGTCAGATCATGAGAACGACATATCTAGACAGCTCCTATACTGCGGAACGTCCACAACTTATTCATAGAAAAGTGCTGAACAGACAGATATCTTAATATAAATAAAAGTCATTGTGGGTATGTGGGTGGGTATGTATGTGGCTATGTTCCACATCTCCTCCTAAACCAATGGACGGTTTTCAACCACATTTTGTACACTTATTATTTAAGAGAAGGGGAAGACACTTATGAACTTTTCCAAGTCCCAAAGTTAATTAAACAGTCAGTTAATTAGAAAATAACCGAAATCGTTTTTCCGCCGTAACTTCGGAGCAAACTGTCCGACAAAAAATATTTTTATACCATCTTAAAGTTCAAATTTTTACCTTTTCAATGATACTAATTTTATTTCTCTGACATTTTCCCTTCGATTGTTATTAATTTTTAAAAGTTCCAAAACTTTAAAATGCGTGCAGACGATTTTGAAATAACGAATATTTATAGCTACTCCGTTGCTAGGCAACGGTTAGACTTTGAACTAATTCACCTTTATTTCCAGCTTGGCGCTTGATACAGTTGCCAAATAGATTTGGCGATTGCTTAAATCGGAAGGTTACCGGAAAACGGTCTATGAATCCAAAATAAACAAACCAGGATCGTCCATTGACGTATATGATATGGTTGTCAGAGTTTTTATAATAGGAAGGTATATTTTGTCTTATGTATTCTTTTAAACAGTAGAAGCAGATGACATATAGCATGGTGGATGATATATTCCAAAGAGCAGATGATACCATTGAGTACAATGATGTAATTTACAGTAACAGAGAATTAAATTAGTCGTCCAATTATGTATTATCAACCGTCAGAACTTTTGACTTCCCCTTTCTATATATAACGAAACATTTACATTCGTAAATTTAAAAAAAGTAGCAATTCAAATTCTTCGCGCACGAAGTCGCGGGTAACAGCTAGTATTCAATAAAGTTCGCATGATTCAAAGGAAGGGATGCGAAAGTGTTTGAACAATTCCACCCAACAAATTTTGATTCTCAGTGTTTCATTCTGTCGTTTTTGCGGTGTGTTGTAGTTAGAAATAAGTGCGAGCTAGTAGGCTTCTAATCGACTTGAATATGCCTGACACGTATAACTAGGGTTAGCATACGTCCGGAATTCAAGCTCACGTCCGTACTAGTGTCCGGATCTACAAACTGTCCGTATTTACGCCGGTGAATTCGGCGAGAGAGAAATTTGGTTGCAATAGAGAAAATCTGACGTTTTCGGAAAGCTGACGTTATTCCGCTAATGAAAGAAAATTAATTGCTTACACTGTATACATCCCTTATTGATGAGAAAGCGGATAAGCTTTCTTATCCAGGTCCAAGTTTAAACTGAAAATTAAAAGTTTTGACAATTTTGTTTTAATCCTGTTTTTCATTGATATAATTTTGAATTGCCAAACATTAATAAAGATGTTATCTTTTTTTTGTTTTCGTCTTTAAGATGTTGATGTCTTAATTTTTTTTCACTTCATTAAACTCTGTACTAGTGTTCAAAAAGAGGGTCGTTAGTAATCTGCTTTTAAAATTTTATACTATACTTTGATCCCCTAAGACTTTTCAATCCCCCCAGCATGTCCGAATTTTAACCAAAAATATTGTGGTAACCCTACGTATAGCGCATGCCTAACGTGGACATTTATTTTTTCCCTGAAAACGGGATGTATGCTAATTTGTAGGTATTACTATTGCATTCAAGAAAACGCATATTTCTTCAGTTTTTATTTATTAATGAGAAGAATGGGAGTGATCATGTAAAAATTTTTTAAAAATTCTATGATCTTGCATCTTTCTGATGGACAATTTTTTTGCTTTAGTATATTTGGTATTGACTTTTAAAAAGAATGAAATACGACAAGATTTATTAAAATTTACTTTCGTAAATAACGTTTATTTAAGAGTTGCGACTTCAACCTGTTTTTTTTCTCTCGTCGAAAACTTATTCATAAGAGAAAAGACCCTCCTTACGAGTGCATTAGTACCAGGCAGACAGAACGCCGCCTCATGCCCCTGTGCCTGTAACCATTACACTTACTACGAGAACTGTGGTCGCCAAAATGTCTAGTTTACGGCGGTCGCTATAGGAACAGGTTATCATAGGAAGTTTCCATTTCTAGTAGGTAGAAAGAAGTTCATTCAAATGTTCTACATTGGCGCATTTAGCGCCAAATGGCCTATGTATGGTAAGCGAGAAGACGAATGACCAACTACTCTTTCTCCCACCGCAAACTGGCGCTAAGAATAAATAAAACTCCGACTTCCGTCGGATTCCTCCTATTCGAAATGGATCTTCCTTAACATATCCAGTTGCTACAACGACCGCCGTCAACTAGACAACTTGGCGAAGGGAGTTCTCGTGGCGGACAGACAGTACGGAACCAGTTGGATAGACAATGTGCCAGGCAGACATAGAATAAATTCAATAATTATACGAAAGTTCGCGTGATTCGTATCATTGGTGTGAAAGTTTTTGAACAATTCCACTTAAAGATTTTTGGTTGAAACATTCCCAGTGTTTCATTCTGTCACTAGTTGCAGTGTAATGCAGTTAGAAATAAGTGTGAGCTAGCAGGCTTCTGACCGACTTGTATATGTGTGAGACGTACAGCGCATGTCCCGTCGCAACATTACTGTCGAATGTTTTGATATTTCGTGCTATATTTGAAATTGTAATGGCGGGTTGCTATATTTCTGAAAACGGGACATTTGGCGTTCCGAAGTTTTGCTTGGGGAAAACGGGACAAGCTACTTTGTGCGGTGTGAGGTACTTTGAAATAAGTGCGAGGTAGCAGGCTTCTGACAAACATATGGGAGTCTCGAGATCTGATCAAGTCGAGATCTCTCATCGCCACGCTGCTAAGCTTTACCGTCGGATTTCGTAAAACTTTTCGCTCCTTTTTTTGAAATTCTTACCGTGAGTTGCTTTCTTTCTGAAAACGGGACATTTTGGCGTCCGGAAGCTGTGCTTGGGGACAACGGGACAGGCTACCTAAAAACAGGACTGTCCCTTCCGAATCATTGTTCCTATAGGTATACAATCTAACGAAAGTTAAGTGCAGAGATTCGCCGTAACTGTTGGTTAAAAATATCCAGAGCTTTAGATTGATGTATTTGTGTTTCAATTTAAAGATATGAGAGATTAAAATAGAATTTTGCTCTCTGTTTCGGAATATTGAACATTTAGAATGGTACCAGAGAATTTTTAAGGTATACGTTTAAAATATATAAAAATTCAACAAAGAATTAAATTTTTTCAATTTATATTTTTGAAAGAAAATACTACATAGGCAATAGAAAAATACAAATCCATCGTTTCTTTTTTTCTTGCCTACAGTTTAGAAACCGCAGAATCGCCCTTTTTATAAATTCATATACATATCATTCCTCATTAACGTAGCCCAATAAAGTTCTGTACATATGTCTTTTGCGCGGATTTTTCTTGAAATTGTCATGGCTCGGTATTTTATGACTAGAAACTTGAAATTTGGCAGATGATTGCTTCTTGGGTAGTATGTGCTCAGTAAAAAAGGATTTTTCAACATTTTAATTAATAAAAAATTACCCTAAATTTTAACATTTTTCCGCAATAACTACGGAGGATATTATCGCACAAAAATCATTAAACATAATCTTATAGCTTAAAAAATTAGCTTTTCAATGATGTCAGTTTCATTTCCATGCAACATTCAATTTAATTTTTGAAAGTGTTTTCAAGCACAATTTCTGATTATGTTTCTATTGTTATCGTCTGTAGCTTTTTTCAGAGCATGCGCGGACATTTAAAAAAATATCAGTTTGTTCAAGAACCCTAATAGTATAGGCAAATTAGACCTAAATTTGGCTCGAGACGGAAATAATTATTATAAAGCTAATTTTTTCTGAAATAGGTTCCTTACGTCCCCCTGTACTTTCCCAGAAAAATCCCAAAAAATCATCCTTGGGCAACACCCTTAAATTTTGAGTAAATGTCCGCTATCTTGGATTTCCCCCAAAACGCCATAACTCAGCAATGGACAATCATAGAGAGATACTGTTGGTATCAAACGTTTCTGTTTTGCAAGTAGAACTCATTACTGCAATAAAAAGTCTGAAATAGAGAGTTTATAGAATTTTATTAACATAAAAATGTTTTAAAACATACAAAAAACAGCATTTTTTCACAAAAAAAATTAATTTGTTTGAAAAAATAAAACTTAATGAAAATAATTTTAAAATCAAAATATTCACCCATACATAAACAAGTAGTGTTCAATATCATTCATTAAAATCATCTTCAATATGAATAATCCTCTCCAGTTGAAGAGCTGGTACGTTTGACTTGGACATGCTCCTCGGTATCGCGTTCATCCTCGGATTCCGGAATACTCCGATTGAAGCAGGACTCTCCTACATATTCCCTGCCAGTACCTGCTATCGAACCTTAAGGAGATGCTTTTACTTTTCAGTGCTGGGAGTGACAGTTGTATAGTGAAAAGCGTCTGCGTGAGCTTTTATCAGGGCGCTACGGCAATGCCGTTCTTATTTCAGCCAGAACGAAATGTTTCGGGACTGTTGTTTCTTTAATGCCAGTTGCCTTGAAGATTTTAACGGACAATTGGCACGCCGACAGAAAAAAAGACGCCGTTGATGAAAAAAAAAAAAGATTATAGATGCAACTATTAGCATCCTCTATTTCCTACAGCGAGATCTGTAAGTATGAAACTTCCATGACAATGAACATTTTAAGTGAAGTTCAGGACAATGGATTCGTTCAGTTTGTCTTCGACAATGCAGATCAAAACACTCGAACTATGGATGGAATGGAACTTTTCATGTGATGGGAGGAGTGCAGTGTGTTACTCCTGTTTCAGCTGTTCAGACATGTTTTTTTTTTCCACCGTGGATTGGCGCTAGACTTTGCCCGAAGGGGAGGGGGGCGATTTGCCCGACAAAGGGGCAAGGTCTGCCCGACAGGGGACACGACCTGTTGTACGGGGCGACGAGTGTAAAGAAATTGGTCTCAAATTATCGCTAGATTATTATTTATCAACTACAGTTGAATACCCCGTACAAAAAATTTCCCCGACGTGGGGGCCTGGCCCCCCCGTTCCCCACTCTGGCGCCACCCCTCATTCCACGACAAAAGATTATACTAACGACAAATATTGTTGGAAAGTTTGTATTCATCCCAATCGTTTCTCTCGACTGGCGAAAGAACCATGGATTGAATCGCCTTTTAATGGAAGGCGTCCCCTCCCTGAAATTTCCCCGGAGCCATATACCACTGGATTTGGACGGCGGGTCCCAAGTCAGCTGAAGAACCTCATACGGGATGGAGTGGTTTCATGAAAAATGTAGCAGGAAAAAGATGATATGAAAAGTCAGCAGTGATACCCTTGCCCTTCGTCAATCTTTAACCTTCTAACCCCACATCAGTTAATACCTGTCGTTGTTTCGCTGATGAAGAATGCAGGAAGGGGTAACAAAAGTGTATTATGACATTTGTTCAGCCGCCTTTCATTAAAGCTATGGATATCGTTTCTCAGGCGGACGATACTGATGAGGTGTCCAAGATAATAGTGCTAACATACTATAAACAATACTGTTAATTTGGCGATATTTTTCTTACAAAAACAAAAGTATTAAAACAATCATCTGTTAAAACTACTCTACCAATCAACTATAAACAAGATCACTGAAAACATGAAGAAGGGTACTATTCACAAAATTATTAATTAAAAATATGTAACATAATTTATCGCATGATTAAATTTTACACTTATTATTAAGGATAAGGTTTAAACAAAAATTGGTAACGATGAATATGTTTAATCAAAAGTCTCAACTTTTTCCTTGCGACTTGATTACTTGCTACACTTCTAAATCATCCTTTTTCATTTTCACTGGACGGAGAAACCATGTGCCAGGATGATGTTAGAATACACTTTGTAACATAATGAATTGTTGAGTCCATTTCCCCTCAACTGACAGTATAGAGAAGGTGCCAGAGGGAATCTGTATAGATATTCTGCGAATAGGCCATGACCTGCAAAGAAAAGGATCCCCTCTCTGTACCAGCCTATTGAAGCGTGTTTGACTGTTGGAATTATATTGAACGTTGTATTATGTCCAAGGTAATAGTGAGGTTAGGTGGATTTGATCTGCTTATGAGTTACGTGGGTTCAGTGGGGAAAATCATGGGTGGCAGTGGCCTGGAAGAAATGTGAGGTATTTGCTAAAAACGATGTTTTCCACATGGCTAAATGGACATGCTTATGCAATAGCATTACGCAAAAGCATTCGCTTTCTCAGGCAACAATCGGTCTTTTGATTGTGGAGTATTGCGAGGAAAATGAATTTTTAAGCGGTCCTGACGTCGAAACTCTCAGAGAAATTCACAATGAGTTGATAAGCTTGTCTTCCTCCAAAATTTTTTTCTATCAAAGGTCAAACCTTTACTGAGTGCTGTATGCAGCGCGGTGAAGACACTAGAAGAAAGAAGCCGTAAAGCTAAATTATATTTGCAGTATTTCAAGGAAGTTTCCGTAATGCATTATTTCGTGAGAGCGGAAAGAACAGGTGACTGAAATCTTCATCTCTACTTCGTCTAACGCAGCGGTCCCCAACCTATGGACCGCGGCCCACTTGCGGGCCTCGGATGGCTTGTTAGTGGGCCGCGGAACGCTAGTCAAGAGTCGGGGAAGCTTCAAGAGTTGTCACTTGTTTTTTTTTTTTTTTTGCTTTATAAACGATATATTATTAATCCTTTTGCAGTAAACGTTACTAATTATTGAGATATACGTGCATATAATATATAAATGTATTATATATGTTTGTATTTTTTTACTTATATATTTAGTTAGTGGGCCTCAAAATATTTTCTATACAACAGGTGGTCCGCACAACCAAAAAGGTTGGGAAACGCTGGTCTAACGCATGTTAGTTCACCTCCATGCAGCTGGGAATATTCATTACGCTAAATCAGCTCACCTGTACCTCCAGAATATGTCTAATCTTAAGACTAGTTTGTCGGATCAAGAGTTTAAACGTTTCGTGAGTGAGGGTTATTTTACAGTTCGGCGATCGGATAAGTTTTGGTGCGGCGTTTGGACGGACATAACTATAGAGCAGGTCAAATGCGATCTATGAAAGTTTGCGGTGGCTTGACCCAAGGCCGAAATATGTCGGATGGCGTCGTAGCGCGTTGGATTTGCACCATGCCGGGAAGTCTTCAGGTGACGGAACAATGGAGGCTTTCGCTGATAGAACCATAATATTAATTGTTTTGGTTCTCAATTTTTTTGATTGAATCTCCAGTAAAAACGGGCAAGCTCAGCACACACACCAAAAAAGAAGGAGGCAAAAAAAATTTTGTAGGTTATCATTAAAATCAACAAAAGGGGCATTAAAACAGATCCCGCGATGCCTCACTCAGTCCAGAAAACAACAAAATCACAAAGTCCACGCAGTCAACAACAATAAAAAATACAAGAATAAAATGATTAATTTAAAAATAAGAAGGATAAAAAATAGAGGTTACAATTGGATTCCGTGAATGCTCAACAAAACCCAGGACACCAAAACGATAACATAAACCCAAGATTAACCTAAAACAATATAATCAGTTAAAATTAACTACGTAATAAAGTGTTAAAAACTTAGCAACGGAGCAGAGAGCAACCCACCTAAAATTTTCCTAATCTCTGGTGTTGAGGTTAAAGAGTTAAAATATCTTAATATCTATTTAAAAGCAATTTCACTCTGGACCCTTTAGTGAATCATAAATGTTGTTTCATCATTAGTATACGCTTTAATTAATTTATTTCTTTGCCATTTTATTAAGCATTAAATTGTTAAACCATATCCTATTATTTTGCTCTGCAGGATTTTTGGGGCGGAATTCTTCGGTGAGCGTAAATAAATAAGTAATACGTAACTGAACGAAGTACATCA
>BGPR01001498.1:167769-194516 GCA_013235015.1 Araneus ventricosus | reverse complement strand
TTTAAGTGTACTATCGATTGATGGCTTTTTTTGGTTGGTTTTTTTTTCTTGTGTGTGTTTTGATTTACTTAATTTTTACTTTTGTTGTTGCCCCTTTTTTTGCTATGTTTGTAACTTTCTGTGCTGTGTTTGTGATGCTTTTGTGTGTATCGTGTCATATTCACTTTTTTGTAATCCTTTTGTATTTCCCCACCGGTCTGCTAAAGGCCTCGCACCCTCTCGGGTAGGCCTGACCAGTGTGGGTTTAAAAAAAGAAAAAGTAGATAAGAGCAAATGAATAAGTCGAATGCTTACGAGCATTGTTGAAACAGAAAATAAAAACACATTTCTCACAAGGGATATATGCGAAAGCACGTATGCAATGGCAAAATCAATGTTAACTTTCACATCCTCGCCTAAGAAGTACAAAAAAAGTATTGTAATCGTCAAAAATTCGACCTCGTGATTTTGATGAACATACCCGTTCTAGACCTTCCCGGCTCAAAAAAAAATTATTATTATGTCTGTCTGTCTGTGAAAACGATAAGTCGATGTTTTTACACCAAATTTGTAGATTTTCGACAAATTGTGGATGAAATACGTCAAAATGAAGTCTGTCTGTCCGCCCGTATACATATAAATACTGTAACTTAAAAACTCAGTGAGCTAGATGGATGAAATTTGGTATATTATTTTATCACTAGAACTGCAGACTTGCATCAAATTTTAGAAGGAATCTTCAACGAATTAACTGGTCTGCTATTCATTTGCTTGATAACTCAAAAACGCAACAAGCTGGAGTGATGAATCAATGTGTATAGAGTTATTCTCATTATACTATGAAAATAAACATAAAGTGTGGCATATAACATAAGTGTGGCAATAAACATAAAGTGTGCGTTGCCACAAGAGGCTCTATTGGAATAATACAATATCTTTTCGATGTTGTACTGAATTACAAAACATTGTGAAGATATCGTATAATATCTTGTGCTTAATAGGGAAGATAATGATTTGGCAGCCCCACTCCACTCCCCATTACAAAGACTCACCGTATTGTTTCCCTTAGAATAGCTCGGTGAGAAATTTATTTAGTTAATTGCGAAGGGTACGTATTTTGTATTGTTGGGTTTTTTTTTTCTTATAAATCTTTATACGCTAATGGATTTTGTGGTATTAAACAATAGGGTGGGCCGAGAAACATTTTTTTTCGAAATCGCTATTCTAATAGTGCGGAAAGGGTTCTCTCTGGATTCAATAAACACGGTGTTAAATATTTTTTGATTGGATAATATCTTCTGCTCCCGCATCGCACTTGGAGTTTGGAAATTTGGGTAAAACATGGCAATTTTTACTCGGCGTAGAAAATATATTTATTTTTCAATATTGCTCTTCTGATAGTGCGGAAGAGGTGCCCACTGGGTTTAATAAGAAAGGTGTAAAATATTTTTTCAATCGAATAATAACTTATGTTCCCGCATCGCAATTGAAATTTTGAAATTTTTGAAAAAAAGTGCATTTTTTTTTGTCTTTTCATACAGGAAGTGAAAGGAGAGGAGGGAGGAGATTCACATTCCTCCGCACTTGTTCGCAGTCGTGTCTTGTGGTGTTATTGAGTCATTTGGTGGGCTTTATCTGTGTGCGCGCACGCCTGGGAAAAGACCTCGTTGTGCCTTTTGCTACTAGTTCGCGCTACGAAATCGGAATTGTGTGTGAGTTTTTAAATTAGGTTCTTCGTTCTTTTGGTTTGATTGATTTGTTAATAGACATGACATCAAGCGGAACAAATTTAAATGTCCTATATTTGGAAGCCCCGAAGATATCTCTCAAATCAATCTTCCTACATACGAATATATGCTACGTTGCTGCTTCTTTGAGGGATTAAATCTTGCACCCAAAACTGGGAACAAAGAACCCAGTTTCTCGAGAATTGCGGAAAATATTGCAACTAAAATTGAGTCTGTATGAGCAAAAGCAAGCACTGCCATTCCCATTGTGACCCATTCTCGAGTAGTACTGCAAATTATCCATACCTACCATGGAAAACATACTAATTTTAAGAAGTCTTAAGAAAGAGATAATACCAGTAAGGCGCACAAAGTTATTTGACAGTGCGGTCGACAAATGTATTACTTTTGAAGATTGCACATGCGAACGTACTAAAAAATTACCTCGAAATGAGCATAATTTCCTGAAAGATCAACGGACAACGAGACTTTTTTACATCGGCTCGCTTGCCATTAATGAAACAATATGACTTCAGAATATTGCTGATAATGCTGATAGACAGACTCACAATTTGTATTTAAATCATACACAAACACCGCCTAACGCAGGGTATGTAGCTTAAGAAGATGAAGAAACGGATTGTTCTTCATATATATCTGAGGTAGATTTAAATCTGGACACTTACAAACCATTGACATCGAACCGTTTAATCTCTCTTACTGATCCTAAGTACAAACAATTAACTCCGTTTGTATCTAAATCATCACAAATGCGACTTGGCCTCCCTTCAACTGCTGTGGTTGGCGACAGGTTTGGAGTCTCGGACCGGGCTGTGGCTGCAATTGCTTCAAGTGTTCTTCACGATGTCGGTCTCATAACTAGCAACAACTCAGATTTGGTGATTGACAATAACAAGCTGGGAAGGGAAAAGGCTTAAAGTTTCAAGCTTTAAGTGAAGCTCAGGTATTACCGTTGAAGGGCTGTATTTCGATGGCCGTAAGGATTCTACATTGATAGAGGAGAGAGTAGATACTAAAAGATACACGAGAAAAACAAAAGATGAACATTTATCTCTTATTGAAGAACCGGGTTTACGTTACAATACTCATTTCAGCCCATCATTTGGCACCGTAAAACAGATTTCCGTGACTATTATCGGATATTTTGAAGGGATCTCACGAGATCTTTCTCAGATTCTAGCAATGGCTGTGACGGCACATCTGTTAATACCGGATGGAAATCCCGTGTAATTCGGTTCAGTTACTATTACTTCTCCATCAATCCTCCGTGATATATCCACTGCCGTATTTAGTTCCATTGTGCGTGATAAGAAAAATCCAGAATGGGACTTGTTCACTTCCCATGCCACACACAGTGGAACGGTGTGTCAAGTTAGTGACAGACGCATCTGCTAAGGTTTCTGGGTTTCAAAATAGAGACGGGTTCATTAGATCCACATTCATTTCCCAATCAATTATGCCTGAATTCCATCATAAGGCTGATTTCAAGCCTCTTCCTGCTGATTAAGTGTAAATAAACTTTTGGTATTGGCATGTCATAACATTCTATGGTTACAATATTCTTACACATATTATATTAATATATTGTGACTCAGCGATTATTTAATAATTTTCAAACAATATAATCAATTGTACAATACAATACAGCAATAAACAGTGCTTGCACCCATCTATTTTTCATGTTTGATTTATTTCTATAACGCATAAAAAAGTGCATTTTTCTCCAAAAACTGATTCGATCGAAAAAATATTTTACACCTTTGTTATTAAACCCAGTGGGCACCTCTTCCTCACTATTAGAGTAGCAATATTGAAAAATAAATATATTTCCTACGCCGAGTAAAAATTGCCATTTTTTACCCAATTTTCCAAACTCCAAGTGCGATGCGGGAGTAGAAGATATTATCCAATCAAAAACACACCGTGTTTATTGAGCCCATAGAGAACCCTTTCCGAACTATTAGAATAACGATTTCGAAAAAAAGTGTTTTTCGGTCCACCCTATTAAACACATGAATTGTACTAAAAAATGGTTATGCTATGGTAATTGGTTTACAAAAAAAGACAATGGTTCTTCGTTTTAAAATCCTTTAACACAGTAAAATCAACATTACATAATTTACATTACAACAAAACATGTACAACACGTGTTTTGTATTTTCACAATTGAATATTAAATTATTAATTTATTATTGGAAATTAAATACGCTGAAATATATACTTATAATTATATAATTTAGTAAACACTTGTTCAAAACTGATGAAGGAAAAAACTACAAAAATAGAAATATTTAAAACGCATTTTTCTGGCCTTTTGCTTTGCAAAATCTCTTAAAATGGTCGCTGTATCGATGGCATCCGGCACCTCGCTTCCTATAGCCAAGGTCGCAAATCTACTCGGACGCTCTTGACAAATAGTCAAGTTCAGGTAGTTTTTAATTAGTTTCAAATTGGAAAATTTTCTTTCCTCACCAGCAATTAACCGAAGAACGATAAGAAAATTCTTAGACACGAAAAAAGATTGAGAAACGTATGCATGAAAAAATTAACTGTGAAGAACTAACTGACATAGAATCGTCTCGTTGTATCTTTTGTGGCAGAATCGGAGCTAAAAGTGAGATCTCATCTAGCACATCTAGAGATCTCATCTAGCGCATCTAGAGATCTCATTTAGCATATCTAGAGATCTATATCATATCCAATTAAAACTGTCATCAGATTTACGCAGCACTCTATCGGTTTGTTTTCCACTATTGCTAAAGACCATGATCGTCAAAAGAAATATGAAGTTATCGCTATGCTCCTGCATTTGATCAAATCTCTCTGACAAAAAACTGAATTCCTGATTTAAAAGCATACAGAAGAGATTTCATTGAAAGATGCATTTCCTGCCTCAAAAGTTTTATCTTCACCCTTCGTAAAAAAATTGTGTCTTTATTTTCCTTGGCCTGATTTGAGTTTCAGCTGAGCATTCTGGATCAATCTCTAATCTCTCTGTCGCAGTTATTTTTCATCAGCTATGATACTATTTATAACATTCTCCTATCTCATGCTTTCTAAGAAAGTCTTGATGTTTTCAATCAGGTAATGTAAAGCAATCTGTAGGTTGACATTTTCCCTCTGAAATTCTTTACTCATAAATTTGATTATAAATATCTATGTCGCACAATGCGGTCACGCTACACAAGAACCTGAAATCTTTCAGCCTCATTGCGAAACCAGAATCGGTTATTTTACCAAAAACATCAAATTTAGGGTCAGTTGTTCAAGGTGGCGGTATTCGTATGTAATTAATAATTGATTAAATTAATCGATTGATTGATCTTTAAGTTCTGAAAATATTAAAATAGTGTATTGTCACTGGGAAAACAGAAATGTACAAAATTCTGAAAATGTAGTGCGTTAGGATGTGAGTGAAAAATTGATTGCAAAATGAAATTCAAGACTGATTTTTGACTCGAAAGAATTGATTACTAAATTCCTTATTTACAAGCATGAAACAAGTCAATTAAAAGAGTGAAAAAATAACACCAAGAAGATTTTCGCATTACTTTCCCAAGAACGTAAAATGGGATTAATAAATTAAAAAACAGAAGCTGAATATTTCGCACAGAAAAAACCATGATAATAATTTGACTGTTATCTCAACAGTACATTTTGATACTTTTTTCAAAAAATTCTTGACTTAAGAAAAAGCAACTGATGAATATAATGGTAAATATTCTTTTATTGCCATAAATATAATTAATCCCGAAGGCAAAAATTATTTTCATTTATTTGGCTTTAATGAAGTTCTCAATTAGTAAAGGAATGCCCCCGAGACGAACAAACACCTGTTGTCAAGAAAATACCCTTACTCATTTGTTTTTGATTAACTAGTCTATTTTGCATTTTCACATAGAAAGAGATATTAGAGAGCCTGTTTTTTACCCAAAAAATATTTCGCGTTTATCGTCTAACGCATAAATGATTTTTCCCCGAAACCTACGACAACAATACGTATTTGCAGGAATATTTCTCGCATCTTCATTAACATGAAAAGAATAGGAAATATTTGCGATCGCGCCTATCAGATTAATAAGTACGTTCATATGAAGTTTTTTAGTGTTTATTGTGAATGAAGTTGATGAAATTAACTTAATTTTTATTAACATGAGTATAATAGAGGGTATTTTCCTAATAAACTAATTTTTCTTGGTGATTTTTGGAAAGCGTCATGTTAGAAACAAAAAAGCAAAAAGTTTAAAGCAAATTCAATTTATTTATCGTAGCGAGAAATAATTTGAATTATAGATTTTTTGTCATTGCCATATGCATGTCATGTATATAAAATACAAATACTTAGCAAGATTTTATTTTTTTTAAATCGAATCTTTCTAAAATATTTGTTTTATCTAGATTGTATTGTTACTCAATATATGTTTGAGTAACACAAATTTTGGAAGCTATGTTTAATTTATTCCTAAATATTGCTTACTCTCAACTTTGATCGCCATTTCTTTGCTTCTGTGTTTGCTACCTTCAATTCATTACCATGTAAGCAGCAAGATATCTAAATAAAATATTTGAATAAGCGAATTATTGTTTAATTCATTTTCAATGCTGAAGTATTTAAGTTTATTTATAACTCGTATTAGTACTTACCTTATGTTAAATCTGTTAAAAATATCCGCGTTTTCTAATCCATGATTTCCAGATAATAATGGATTTGTTGATCTTAAACGCGATGAACTTTCATGCTTCGTAATTACGGACCTTTCTCTACTACACGTTCTTGCGCGTTTTCATTTTTCTTAAGCAACTTTATAAATTATTTGACTATTATTTCTTTGGATGTAACGTCAAATTCTTCCCTTTTCATTCTTAAGGTATGTGAGTACTCTAAATTCCTCGTTTTGCTGAAAATTTTCGAAATTTGTTTTATTTGTTCATTTTATAGGCTATACATTTAGGTATCTAAAAATGCTTTATTTTTGTTTCTGCTATAATTACAAGTAAAGTTATAACATTAATAATAAACCGGAATTGACAATTCTGATACTGGAAGTGGCAATTTAAAGAGCCTTCAAAATACAAACAATTAGTTTGAACAACTATTTTTCAATTCTCAAGCAATATATTGTCTAAAAATATAGATTTAAGCTTCCATTTCTTATTTTTATCGTTTTAATGGTTTTTGGCGACGCTTTTTTTTTTAAAAAAATACAACACAACAGTAATTACAACAGTAAAAATTACTTTTTGGCTCTCAAATTGCAGTTTTATAATTTAATTCCATTTATTTTGAACTATTACCTGTTCTCAAGTGTTTTGAAATGTAAATTTATCCATAGATGCTTAAAAATTACATGGGAATTTACAAAAAGCTAATACAGATATCGAGACGCCACTCACTATCTACTACACAAAATCATTCAGAAAAAAATCTAAAAAGCTAAAGGAACACAAAAGTCGTTTAAAATCATGTAAAAGAGGGTTTGACTTGTAAATATGGCGAGTTTTAAGATTCTAAGGTGTGTACAAAATTTTTTGTACTCTATGAGAATCTTTAAAAGCGTTTTCTGAGAAATTGGAATTTTCGATATTTTTCTTCGCGGCAAACATCATTTTGGAAAATGTTTTAAGATATTAAAATGAAATTTGGCCAAAATGTTTTATTTGTTTCTAGCTATGTTATGAACTAGAATCTAAGCTCTCTGCCTATATTTATTTATTTTAATGACTTTTTAGTAAAAAAATGGATGATTTTTTTTTAAAAAAATCGAGTTTGTTCACAAAGTTTGGAATATCTCCAAAACCTTTCGAGGTATTAAAAATATTCTAGTTCATAACACAGATAAGCATGTTAGCTATATACTGTGCAAATATTGATGAAATATATTCAATAGAACTTGTTATAGGAGGTTTGGCGTAAGTGCAAATTTTCACTAAAATTTTGTTAAAAATTGCCAATATTTTGATAGTCAGTGAAATTTCCAATGAAATTGCATTGGAATTCTTAGTTTTATAACTTATTTTAATTAAAAACATAAATTTTTCATTAAAAATTTAAAAAAAAAGTGCTCCGAAGGTAGTCACATACCTTAAGTTAAAACTCTTTTCTTTTCACACTTTAAAAATTTACTACCCGAACGCACTCGTAAATATAGGTATAAAATTATAAAGATATTTCGAAAAATAAGAAATATGGTAGACGGCGCACGTTAAATCCTGTATGGGTCAAGCCTTCTCGAGTGGGACGTTGCTGGAAACGTGGAAGAAGTTTGGAGAGGGTATGTCGGCTCAAGTGTCATCTTCATCATCTAATCGCGTTTCAAAATTGGAGATCCGTCACGAAATAGTTCTCCGGTAGCTTTAAAACCGGACATTCATCTAACTGAACTGAACTATTGCAGACAAATTGAAAATGAATATATGATGTGAAACTTACAACGCTCACTTCCATATTGCTGTTTCCGTATATGGGTTAAAAATGAAGAAAACTGCAGATAGAGAAACAGCAAAATGAATTCAATCTAAATTGAGGTATTCGAAATACACGAGGGCTCGACCACAGTGAATATTTACTGTGAAAGATCCAGTTCCCCACTGCCCTTTATACAAATACCTTATGGTGAGGTACGCATCAGTATGGAAATCTTGACTTTTGTTATTGTACTTGGTCTAGCATATTTAGCCAAGTCTACGAGCCAAAGACGCATGATAAAAAGGAATTGTGGAATCGTCTATTAGTAAAAAGGACTCTGCAGCATCTAGGCATCACCTGCGATAGAAGTCTGATTTAACTCCAATATATTAGCGTATAATACGTATATTGGACTTGTAGAGGAAACTGGTGAGCATTTATTAAAAACCGAGTCCGATCGCTGCGTGCATTTTGTTGTTAAGAGAACATAGGTCTGCCAATTCTTGAAAAATGCTTGCTAACGACATATTAGAGAATAGAACCTATAACCTTCTTTCTCCATTTCGTGTTCCTCAGCTTGCCTAGAATTTATAACACTAGGCCACTGATGGGCTTTGAAGTCGTTCCGTACATAGACGCATCTTATTGTACATTTTCATGAATTGTCCGATACTCAAAATACATTACTACGATCTTAGAATTGCTGTATAATATAAATTTTTCATTTGTCATGTTGTGGCTCAAGTTGTGGATCCAGTGTTCACCGAACAACGCCCTCTGGCGCGTACACATGACGCTTCTGTCCCTAATTTTCTATTGAAACCGACTGAAGGTATATCTTATTAACATTAAAATTCGTCTAAAATCTTTCAAATCATGTTTTAAATCAAAAATGTAAATCAATTTTCATAAAAACGTCCTAGAAACAAGATTGTACTATGAAATGTAAGTTAACTCGAATTATTAAAGGATATTTCACTTAGTAAAACTGGAAAATGAAGAGTCCGCTTCTGAATAATGCAAGCATTCCAATGAATTAATCTATACTTATAAAAGGCAATGTTTGTGTGTGCGCGCGATGTTCAGACGAATCTATCGAACTTCCAGCCATGAAATTTGGCACACAGGTAGTCGTAATGGTGACTCAATGCACCTCGAAACCAGAATTTTAAAATTTAATCTAGAATTTTTTTTATTTAATGTTTTGTGTCGTTTTCGGCACATTTACGGCTGTAGTATCTTTTCTATTGATCGTTGAAAAACAATCAATACACCATCGGATAGAACAAACAATTTTTTCTAATGAAATTTGTTTTGAGCTTCAAACGTAATTTACTGAATTTTGAGAGATTTTTAAATAATAGTCAGTTTTGCCATCGAAATTTTATTTTTGTTTTTCAATTTTCTGCATCCAACGTTCTAATAACATTATTATTTCCAATTTTTTTCAGCTTATAACCGCAACGGTTCTGTCGGATTTAAAACAAGAGCGGTTAAAATATCTTTTCCCGTTTTTTTAATTAATTTTTTTTCTCGTCAATTGAAAGATATTTTTCCTCTAGGGAGCTTCCTCCCTCGACACTTCTCCGGAACGTTTCTGGCAATTTTGATTGGCTGACGGTGCAGAACGCAGGATACGTAATAACCTTCAACTGAATGACTTTTATTATTTTCGGTGTGTCTTAAAGTGTTTATGTCTCGCATATTTCACTTGCTGTCTGATAATCATTTTCACGTTGCACGTTTTTAATATTGTTCCGGATTAACATACTCGGTATTGTTTTTCTACAGTTGAAATATCATTATCGCGAAGAAAAATAAGCGGGAAAATCAATAATGTGTATCTTTTGTTCGGTTTCAGAACTTTTCATGTCACTGTGGGAGTTTTTTTTTCTTCATGTTGTTGAATTCCTGATATTGGCTGACGGTGCAAAGCGCAGGATACGCAGGTTAAGATCACAGCCAGAGGATCGAACCCATAAATTTCTTCCTATGTTTCACGTTCGTGAGCCATCCCAATCCGTATCTCACTAGACCACTGGTTGGCTTTGAAGTCGTTCCGAAACATAGGCTATTTCCATGAATTGTCCGATACACAAAATACATTATTACCGTCTCAGAATTGCGGTACAATATCATTTTTCGTTTCACGTCTTTGAGTGGAAACACTATGCTCATGTTGCCCATCCATTCCAGGTAAGCAACGCCCTCTAGCACGCACACAAGACGTTCCCGTCTTTATGTTCCTATGTAAAACTGACTGAGGTTTGTATGAAATCTTTCAAATCATGTTTTAAAATAAAAATTGAAATCAGTTTCCATAAAAACCCAAAAGAAATAAGGTGGTGCTATAAAATTTCAGTTTACTCGAATTAATAAATATTTTACTAAGCACAAATGGAAAAGGAAGAGGCCGCTTCTGAAAATTTGAAATAAAATGCGCCATATAGGAAGCAAAGAATATACAATTACACACCCGGAGAAATATCGCTACACGCTTAAGTTTACTAAATTACATGCTAGCAGGAAATGTCTACATGCAGTTTCCGATAAATTTTCCTTCTTTTCAATTTTCAACAGAAATTTTGAACCTCCTCCAGCTTATTGATTGAGATTAAATTTGGAAAAGGCACTTCAAAAGTGGTGTCAAGTACTGTTGTGAGCTAACGAGTTATTATAGATGTCGCTATTGCGCTACAGATATTATTCAGTAAAGCCATGTAAATCGGCTTAAGAGGATGCTAATCTTGATGTGGGCAGTAAGCGGGCATTCACCGCTGTTTCACACTGGAATTTTTGGGACACGGGAAGGAAAAACCTTTCGTCAGTGAGAAATTCCAATGAAAATTTCGATAGCGGAATGGAAGTGTTGGAATTCCGAATAGTTTGAAGTCTGACTGAAATGGCTGAATGGCCTTTTGAGGACCTCACAGCGAGGCTAGCCGGAAAACAATAGTTGTGCCTTGATTGGGACACCGCGACGAGGCTAGAAAATCGGAAATCCGCTGTGTGGGGAAGGAGGGGATCGAAGAGCTGCGGTAGCGCACTTTGGAGTCTACGTGAATGACGTGCCTTATATTTTGACTTGAATGACTTGAAAAAAACGGTCTTAAGACAATTGGCATAGCTTAGCCTTCTCTTGAATACCCAACTTTAAATGTCTCGCCACGAAAAGACACAAATCCTGATGCGTCAGTATAAAAGGAGTTAAATCATGTAACTCGATGTGACTGGCACTAATTCTTAATGCGACACTATTAATATTTATGTATGTTCCCGTCCAAATATGAAAAATCCAGTGTGTGTTGTGTTCTGTGATCATAATAAATGCTGTATGTGAAACTTGGAATAGTTCTTGAGTAAAGAACAACACACACCAACTTGCAAACACCCCTTTGGGTTATGATGAGGTAGTTCAAGACCCGTCAAGTACACTTACCAATTTTCATATTCCTATTTCGATGCGTTTCTGAGTTATTGCGTTCACACCCACAAGAATCAAAGATCAACAGATAGTCAACTCTTCGATGGATTAATTCCAAAAGTTGATACAAATCTACGATTGTAATAATAAAACCAAATACTAAATTTCAGCTGTCTAGCTAATTTTATTTTAGGGATATTATGTTCACACGCACAGGGCCGTCAGATACACAGTCTTCAACTATACGAATTTTATCCAAAATATGATAGATTTTGGTGTAAAAACCGGAAACCATCATCTATATATTTCTTTGGATCTTTGAGTTATCGTTTTCACAATAGGCTGACATAATTCCATAATCCTTCGGACTCGTGGAGATCTAAAACGTGGAATTTTATTAGAATGCATCATTAATTTCTAAGATTAATCGATAATCAAATTTTTCTACGTTTATAATATTTTATCTTATTGTACTTAGTAAACGAAGAAGTAAAAAAGGATAATTCTGATGCCAATTGAAAACCACTTGCATGTTTCATTTAACTCTGATATCATGTTTGACGCATAATTTCAACAAATGGAAAACTCTTAAATTGTAAAATTGATTAAATCTACGGAAATTTTATATTATTATTGAATTTTTTCCATATTTTATTATTTTTATTAGGCTAATTAAATACTAACGTTTGTGAAGCATTTCAAAGATATTCCTTTTTTTTAGTGGCCACTTATAGGGATTTTTATCAATGAAACTGCTGCAGTTATTTGAAACATTAAACGATAAGATATTTTTACGATTTCCTATAAATTCTAAATCTGAAAGCTTATAGAAGATCACGCATTTTTCCATGAGAATTATTGGGAACTAAAACACATGTTCCATAAAGACATGTTTAAACTCTAAGCACTCATTTATCTGCGATATTTCTGAGACTAATCGATGATTGAGTATTGTTACTTATGTACGAGTAACAACCATAAACTGCAAATAGCGTGACAAATAATTTTTTTCAAGACATGTGTAGAACCATTTAAATATTCTTTATTGTTGCTTTCTTTGTTTTTTTTTATATATATTTCTACCTGTTTCGTGTTTGATAATTTAAATTTTTTTCTCCTTTTCAACTTGCTTCATTCGAATCAAGCCTGTGTCTTGATATTTTGCCTCTTGAAATTCCGGTCCAGATGGTGTTTTGAAAAGCAATTACATGGAAGATAAGATTTCATTTATTAACAACTTTGGAATTCATATCAAGATAAATAAATCAGCCCTTTTTTAAATTTCGTAGAAGTTTTCATACGCTTTTATTTAACTTGGCATGTTTCATGTTTGCCTCCACACTATTTTACTAACTTTAAACTTATTTATCCGTTAATCGATAATTATGATTAAATTTTGAATCCATAGCAGTGGTGCCACCTGGTAGTGAATTTGAAAAATATTTATTCCCATAGTATTATAATAACGAATTATAAATTAAAGACTAAAAAGTAGAAAATAATAAAAATAACTTCTTCTTTATGTCACGGTAAAAATTTATTTTATATTCTAAATAAATTAATACAGTGACCTCTCACTTATACGCTCTCTTTTATGCGCGTTTTTCACTTATGCGCGTTTTTTTCGCGGTTCCGGTTAGGGATATAGGAAAACAATGATAACTCTTATTCATTTATGCGCCGCACTAAAAAAGCACCTCACAGTTATGCGCGTCGCAAAAATTTTCTTAGTTCAAAACGTTTTTTTTCCCATCAGAACAAGAAAGTAGAATAAAAAAAAACCCTTTTTGTTCTGCTTTTAGGAATGCATCCCCTCTCCCTTTCTCTATTCTTTAGATTCCAGGAACACATTCCTCTAACTTATACACAGGGGTGTACGAGGGGGTTCTTGTGATTGACGTCAGTAAAAGTCGCATTTATACAGCAGCCAATTAGAGAGGTTAGTATTTTATGTACCACGTGGCATTGATCGCTAACGAAAGAACAGTCTTTGGAGTTTTGGTTATGGTTAGATTGTTACGTTTTAAAGTGGCAAAAAGAACGAAATTATCGCTTTTTTTAAAAAAATGGTTGTTATTAAAAAATTCGAAGAAAATCCTTTTATACACGTATTTACATTTTGAAGCATCTTATTTACATTTTTCAGTAGTATATACAAAGTATTAATTAACAATACATGTACACTGTATTGATGCTTCACTTTTAAGCTCCCTTTTGTGGTTTTTCACTTATGCGCGTTTTTTTCGCTGTCCCCTGTGCCCGCGCATAAGTGAGAGATCACTGAACTTCTCTTTCTCAGAGGAGTTCTCTGATTTTGAAAGCAGAGTTTTGGTTTGAGTTCATTTATTGTTTACATATAAAAAAAATTAGCATGTTTCTTATTTTTGATTTTACTGCTGGTTTTTATTTTCTAAATCTCTAATTTGATTCCAAAATAATTTTAAATCTATCATCTTTTGCGCAGTCCTCTTAGTAAATTATATTGGTTTGTTCAAAACCCAGAGTACAGACTACTAAGGGAGGTAGAGAGCACAAAAACAAGCCATTATTTAGGAATGTATGACCGAAAACACTTGGTGGATAAGTTAGAAAATACTAGAAGATGTAAAAATGGCAAGCCAGTAACTGGTGAAAACTGTTTATTTGCCGCTACTTACACACGTCCAGTCTTCCAACAACTGCTCAAATTTCGTAGCATTCACAGTTATAAACGCCCAGCATTTCAGGTATTTGCAGCAACGATAAAGATTCCTGAAACGAGGTCGGGACATGGTCGCCATCTCATTTTTCATGAACTGTTCCCCATACACAGTTTTGAACTTTAAATGAATAGCGTTGAAATTGAACGACGGTGATGCCGAACAGCATCCTCTAACTCGGAGATTCCCAACCTGTGGTACCCATACCCCTGGGGGTACGCGAAGGAACAGTTCGGGGTACGCGAACTCAAACTCGGTAAATGGCGGACAAAAAAAATCATAAGTGATTAATATAAGGGTGAACTAATACTATTGCAAAAATGGAATAAAATGTAAAATAAAAAAAAGTCCTGAAAATGTTATTAATTCCCGTCACTTGACTCACGCTTGCCCGAGCTCTTAACATTACTTATAAAAGCTTCTTTGCATAGACGAATGGTTGGAGAGAGGGGGGGATATGAGAGTAGGGGATACGCGCTAATAGAAATGCTAATCAAGGGGTGCGCGAGGGGAAAATAGTTGGGAACCCCTGCTCTAGCTCATCCGATTGGCGTTTCTGGCCATGCTTTCCTATGTGATTTTGGTTTGTTTTTGTTTTCAACCATTACTAAGAGTTTGTACATTGAATTTTGAATCACTCTGTATTAATTTATGAACTATTCAAATAAATTTGCAGGATTTAAAAAAATCCATAAGAGGAGTGTAATGAAAATGCTTCCTTAACCTCTGTAAATTTTCAGAGCTTCTGAGAATAACTGGAAAATTTATTTCAGATCCGAATTAGAAAGAGCATTGTCAACTTTCAGAAAAACATTCCATAACTCAAACCAGATATGTTTTATTTATTTAATAAGATGTATTTTAATAAATGTGAGGAATCAAACACTTTTAGTAATTTTCATTTAAATTTAGATTAATATTAATTATTTTTATAAATCCCGAATATAATGATTTTTTTTATTTAAATAAATATTTCTATTCCATTTTACTAGAATATTTTAACTGAATAAATACTTAATATTCATGCTATGAGGAAAAAAGAGATTACATTTTTGATTCTCCAAGGAAGATGCTTTAAAAATGCAATATACATAATTTTTTATTCTTTCTATAAAGCCAAAAATGACCGTCTAAGAATAGTTTTAGAACTAGTTTTCTATGGATAAAAAGTGCTGGAATGTTTTTTTAAATTTCGTAAGTAAACAAACAAAAAGATTTTTGAATTGCTGAAAGTGTTGCTAAAATATTAATAATCTTATTACACGCTTGCATAACATTTCTCTTTTTGAAAAATCATCGAGCTCTTTGTTTAAATACCTTTCTGGAATTTATAAAGTGTTTTAAAATTACTCTTAGAATTATAACTATTAAATGATTGTAGCTTAGAAGAATATGCCTTCATGTCTTTATTTCAACAATAAAATTAACTATATATATATACTGTTCCGTAAAACAATAAGAAAAGCTTGCGATATTATAATTTGAAAATGCTATTTAATTTTGCGTTTTAAGTATTCCACATAAAAATATACATTTTCTTCAGAACGAACGAAACGATGAATGATAAGCACTATTATTGCTTTTGAAACTGTGTTAAGGCAAAATCACATTAATTTATTACTAGGGATGTAACGAATAGTGATTTGACCGAATACCGAATATTCGACCAGATTTCAGGTCGAATACCTTCTCTTTAAAAACATTTCACTTTTGATTCTAAATAAAATAGTTCTGAAATTTTAAATGAAAAAGAATTAAAGATTAATAAAATTGACTTTTTTTTATTATTTGCATATTTTAAAAAATAACACTTTGATGAATTTTTGAAATATTTTAAATACCTGAATTCCAATAATAATTCGAATAATAAGGAATGAGAAACCCTCTTTAATTTGGGATTACTTCATAAATAAAAAAAAAAATACTATTGGAGAATTTGACAATTACAAGCACTAGAAGAAAATTCAGTGGATAAATTAATTCCTAATTTGATAAAAAAAAAAAACTTCTATTAATAGATAGGATCAAGAGTCCACCTAGTTGGTGGGGGAAAAATGTGGAACAAATTTCTAGACTTGCAAATTTAGCAAAAAAATATCTTTCCGCTCCTGCAAGCATAGTATTTAGCGAGCATTTCTTTTTTGAAAATGGTAATATATATGAATCCAAATGGAATAAACTTTTTCCTGAAAATGTTCAAAAATTATTCTTGTATAATAATTTCAGACTTGACAATGATAAATAATATGTTAATATACCTACACTTATGTACCTACTGTGGAACTTAAAATTAAGTAACTATTAGGAGATTTTTTGTAGTAAATGTACTGAAATATAATTCTGAAATATTCTTCTATACTTATAAAAGGCAATGTTTGTGTGTGTGTCTGCGATGTCTAGACGAATCTATCGCACTTACAGCCATGCAATTTGGCACACAGGTAGTCGTAACGATGACTGAATGCACCTCGAAGCCGGAATTTTAAAATTTAATCTAGAAAATTTTTTATTTAATGTTTTGTGTTGTTTTGGATGATTTTTCGAACTAATTTCTCGCTAGCATGGTTTTGGATAATTATACGAAAAAAAAAAAATAGATACACCATCAGAAAGAGCACTTTTTTTAAAAAATAGTCCCTTTTCTCTGAAATTTTTCCTTCTACATTCTTACTTTCATTCATTACATTCTTACTTAATAGTCACTTTAAAAAAATTATCTGGAATTCTTAAAACTCTTGCATCCGACGTTCTAATAAAGATATCATTTTCAAATTTTTTTTAGGTAGTAAATCAATTATTTTCCTCTGATTTAAAATAAGGACGGTATATTTGATTTCTCCGATTTTAAATTAATTTATTTCTGGATGGGATCAGATAATTTCTCTCGAATGCCGACAGTGAAGAAGCACGCCGTTTCGCCCTGGTTACGCCATCTGGCTTGAAAAAAACAGCCGTTATTTATTCCCTTCGCTGGACGCTGTCGTAAAGCAAGCAACATCAGAACGTTCTGACTTGAAATTGTGAAATTATGAAATGACAATGCTGAAATAAAGCAAATTTTATAAATATATATATTTATTTATTTTTGATTAAAAATAAACATTATGCATATTTAAAAGCATATTTTTTAAAAATTATTATTCTGAAATTTGCTTAGTATTCCTTTGCTGAATATTCGGCAAAAGAGCCAAATACTTGCCGATTATTCGTTACATCCCTATTTATTAGAATTAAGCATTATATCTGCCCGAAAGTTTAATGCTTATATAAATTATATGTTCTGATTTTGTGCATAGAATTATGTGAAAACAGAAAAACGAATTCTGTATAAATATAAATTATATAAATGGTCATTTCCATACATGTACAGTGAACAGATTTGCATACTACTTTACGAGAAATAGTGCAACTCTCAGCCTTTCTGTATGACGTTTACACGGAATCTCCACAACGTGCTTCGCGATGAAAAGCACAGACAGCACTTAACCGGAAGATGTAGTGCATGACATCGGATTATAGCGCCAAGGGAATTCTTCGCTTTCATCGAGTTGTAGACATTGCACTCCGATAATGAGTAAAAACAAGACGCATGTTATATCACTACTTTACCTTTTTTCTCTGCAGTAGAATACAGATAAACAATTTGTTTTCGCCTCCAAGAGGTCGTTTATCTTATAAATAATACATGAATATTTTTTTAAAAATTACTGGTTGATCGGGTTACTAAGGCTGATCGGATAATCTATACTTATAAGAGTGCGATGTTTAGACGAAAAATATTGCACTTACAACTCTGAAATTTGGCACACAGGTAGGCTTGATGGTGACTCAAAGCACCTCGAAGCCCGAATTTTAAAATTTAATATAGAATTTTTTTATTCAATATTTTGTGGTATTTGGGGTGATTTTTCGTACTCATTTCTCCATTGCATTTTTTCTAATAATCATAGGAAGAAAATCGATAAGTCCATAAGAAAGAACAAACAATTTCCGTTCTAATGAAGTTTGTTTTAAACGAAAAAGTTGCCGTACAGTATTTTCTCTTATTTTAATAAATTTTTTAGCATAATTCACAGCAATACTTTTCATTGATGCAAAGCAATTCAAACCGTTTCCACTGTTTGAACAAATATTTAATTGCGTGTTTCTCTTTCATTGTTGAAAGCTAAGTTAATCTATACTTATAAAAGGCAATGTTTGTGTGTATGTGTGCGATGTCCAGAAGAATCTATAGCACTTACAGACATGAAATTTGGCACGCAGGTAGTCGTAATGGCGAATCGATGCACCTCAAAGCCTTAAAAATTAAAATTTAATCCTAGAAAGAATCCTAGATTTTAAAATTTAATCCTAGAAAATATTTTATTTTATGTTTTTTGTTGTTTTTTGGGTGGCTTTTCGAACGTTTTTGACCGATCCATCAGAAATAATGACCATCAGATAGAATATAATCTAAAAGAGCAGAGAATAATCTTTTTAATGATTTCAAATTAAATGCTATGCGTTCTTTTTCTTATTTTAATAAACATTTCAATATTTTTTTCATACACAATTTGTAACAATGCTTTCTGTTATTGTAGTTATTTCCTGATTGAAACTTTCAAATCAAAAGAAAGGGCCTTTAATGAAAACTGATTCAGACGTATCTAAACCCTCGTGCATCTGTTCCTCACCTTTTCCTGCTGATAAGGGTATTTCTTTATTGAAATTCAATTTACTGCAGCGAAACCTTCTTTCGTTCTTTCCTGCAGTAATTTAACCTGAGGTAATCATAACAATAAAAGAAAAACGAAAGGGATTGAAGGATTTCTTTTATTTGAGGACAGTATAGTGTCTTGTAGTAAAGGACGGTGAAATTCTTAAAAGTAATGAAGCTGATTTCCTTCACTTTTGTATGAATGGATGCTTTCCTTTTATCTGACTTTTTGAGGAGTTCAGTTGTTATTCCTTTTCTAATCTATATGAATAAGAAAGGATGCGAATTGAAACTAAATGAGTCTTCAAAGAATGAGAAAAAAGCTTTGAAAAGGAAATTTAGTTTGCTGAATCAAATTATTATCATAGTTTTCAATAGAATCAGAATTCTGCTTTTATTTTTTTATTTGAAAGACCAGCTTTTTTTTAAATTAAGATTTCAAGACATTGTATATGATTAGCAACTGAATGTATTTGAAATTTGTTTTCCTGTAAATAAGTAATATCTGCCAGAGGCGCAATATAAAGTAAACAAGAAAAGTAAATTTAAACTGTTAAACTATTCATTTTTTATAAATAAAAGGATAAGACCAATAAGACCATGACCCACGTCCAGCGACTATCCTTGCGTTTATAGCCCAAGGATGGATGGGAAAGATCAAACTCAGCAACAGGGAGGCAGCAGAGTACCTCAGCAGTCCCCTGGGAGCAGCATTTATTAAACATATAAAATAACATCCAGATACACACCTTCCATTTGAAGGCATTTAGCTACTTGCAAGTATACGGAAAGCAAAATTAGTAGCAACACAACAAAACAAACTAAACACAAAAAAGCACCAAAAGAGGTAAATACGATTACCAGCTAGGTCTTTTTAAATCATTTAAATCGTTATAGACACAAGAGTGGTCACGGATAGCCAGCTTCCTCGAATCTTCCATCGAAAACCCACCGTGTAAGAGGGCCTGATGCACTGCTAAATCTGCTCGGTCCAAATGTCCTCTCACTGGTGTGGCTCGGAAGTTTGAGGGGTGACTCAGGTGTCGTCCTCACCATCTAATCACGGTTGGTAATTTCTGAGGGTTCAGCTGTAACAATACTTACTGCTGCAAAACGAGAACGCCAAATGTTCCATATAAATTACATTCACTAGACATAAAACACATATGACATACAAGGGATAAACGTTTACGTTGTTGCTTATTATTAACAAGATTTTTAGTTTGGGGAAATGGCATAATTCTGACAGGCATGCTGCTAATTGAGCTTACGTAAACATGGTATGCGCTGTTCTTGGTGCGCATCTCTTTTGTCAACATTAATTATAATGAGAATTTTAAATTACAAAATATGACACACTCCAAAAAAATATGACACTTGAAAATATGACACACCTCGATAATGACTCTTTACAACTCTTGATAACTCTAAAATTACTTTTAACATTAGAAAACAATTTTCATTTATAGTGTGAAATTTTTTAGAGGTCATAATTTATTTAAAACTCGTTTACGTAAGAGAAATAATATATTTACCTCAATAGTTTTATATAAATCACTTAAAATTAGGGCGAATAATTTTTTTAAGCGTAAAATTTCGTCATTCATCAAAAAGCAATTACTATTTAAAGTTTTATTTTTCATTTCTTATATCAAGTTTTTCTTCTCGAACATATTTTCATTGGAGATGGCATGTTATTGAGTTTCCGACGTCAAATCACCGTTAAAAGTTATAATCACTTTAATCCAAATATAGCTTCTAAAAGACGAAGAAGAAAGTTTAATTAATCCATCAAGTTGAAGGAAATATATCAATTGCTTTAATAATTAACTACCATGACAGAAAGTTTGTCGCTTTCAAGGAAATGGTTCTCTAATAATAGGTTTCAGGAGCTTTTTCTGCATTCACATTCTTTTTGTGATTTTTTATATTTCTGTTATCTCATCACAAATGACTCTTAATATGTGAAAGAGAAGATTCAGAAATTTAGTGTTTTGAGAGGGAGCTTCTGAGATTTATATGTCCATTTCCTAGGAATTAATATTTCTCGAAAATGCTCACAGAAATCCAATCCAAAAGTCAGCTTAGCAAAAATCTCTATCTTTAGTATAGTATCACGAAATATTCATTCTTGAACAACTTTACCGTATATTCCTATAGCAAAAAATAAATATAAGGTAACACTCAAACAAGAATTAAGAAAAATAATTAATAAAGCATTAAATTAGTAGTTTTAGACCAAATTACGCTCTGATCAGCACTGTGATTTACAATATCATCACACAGAACAATTTGATTTCAGAAAAACCTAAGCTAGACATATTTACTGCTTAAATAGTTTACGAGATGTGTTTCATGATAGATTTTGAGTTTTAAACCACATATGCACTTTCTTTTTCTGGATAAATCAAAACCTAAAAAAATTTGCACTGGCTTGCTTTATTTAGCTACTCATGCGATTGAATTTTAGACTAATCATTACATTCACGTAGCCTGATTCTCTAAGATTGAGAGTACATGTTGCAAAATGTTATCTCTTCCCCTAGACGGTCCAAGATGAATATGGCGCATTTGTATTTAATTTCGTTACCTTGTGCACTCTCGTCCACACATTTTTCAACCCTGTACACAAACGGTATTCCCTACTGTCACGTGCTTCAATCGCTTTCTTTTCTGAATATTTTATATAGTAGTTATCTCTCTTTTGCCATTCGGCATTTTAACGCAATGAGTTCTCCATCTGTACATTAAGTAACATAATTGTGATTTTTTTGATGTAAGCTCATCAAGTTATTCTCACATGCTATTTTACATTCTTGATAAGTAATCAAGAAATTATGTATTTTCCTTTATTTTGTTGTCAATTTTATGAGCAATTATCACCACTCTTGATTTTCTTTTCACATCCATTTGTATGCTGTATTTTTCAATTTTCTAAGAGGCACCACACCTATATCAAGCCAGATATAAGCCACATGAGCTCTAGAGACGGCGGTGGTGTGGTGTTAAGTGTCACTTCATTTAGCAATTTTGACCTATTACACCGCAGTCAGTGATTAATATTCAGTCATTAAACGCTTCAAATTTGATCTTTCATTACAGATCCGGCTCGTTGACTGTGGTAGAATCAAAGTTAATCCAATAAATGCTGTCTTACTCGTTTCTATAGAAACGGCGTAGTACCACTCATTATACAAAACCAAATTTTCATTCCAACCCTGCCTAGTCACTGAATACATCAATAAAGTCCAAGCGACCAGCATTAATCTGATCTCAACTAATAACTGTAAAGGAATACTGCATAAGCTTTCTTTTCATAAATCAACTAAGACAGTTATGCCGGCTTTGCTCTAAGTTACATATATTTTCACACGTCTAATATTTTTGATGTTAAAAACTACTTTGTATAGAAAATTACAAACTCAAAATTTCTTTTATCTTCTGAAAACGTTTTATAATTAAAATGGAATATCAATGGTAACCAGACGGTTTTTTTAAACCCTCGATAGAATAATTTTTCTACATAGTTATTAATATTGTTCATTGCCGTACTTCAAATTTTGTTCATAAATCTTGCAATATAAGAAAGACTTTAACGAGATGTTTTGGGACACCATCATACACAGTAAAATTTTAATTAAGAAAAAGCTGAAATAACTATCAATAAAAATAATAAAATTAGTCTTCATCAGGAATTCCCTATGTATTCTTGTTCTTCGCAATAAAAAAAAAGTGTTTCAAATTGTAATGTTTATATACAATTTAATTTTTAAAATTTTTTAAAATAGGCAAAGAATTGAACGGAAATGACAACCTTGACCATGAAAGATAATTTTTTAAACTTTAGAATATGTAAAATAGTTTGTGACATCAGCATATTTTCATGAAAAAAATCGATCACGGAAAATGCTCATGATCTTAGCAATTTCAATTAATTGAAAATGTACAAAGATTAGGGCTTTTAAAAGTTGATGATGATCTCTCTCGCCTTAAATAAATATATTTATAAAATAAGCAATAATTTCAGAAACTAAAGGTATATTAGTTCGAAGTCTAAGCTTGATTTGCCTAGCAACGGAGTATTATAAATTGAGGTTATTTCAAAATCGTCTGGGGTAATCAATTATTCATTAAATTTTAAAATTAATAAAAGTGAGTGAAAAATTTAGAATATCAATTGGAGATGAAAAAGTTTTGAACTTTAAGATGGAATAAAAATATCTTTTATGGAACAAATTGTGCCGAAGTTATTGCGGAAAAAAAGCAGTTAGAGTTAATTTCAATTAGCTGACTGTCTCAATTAACTTTGTACTTTGAAACGTGACAGGTATCTCTCTTGTCATTAAATAATAAGGATTATGCAAAATTTGGTTTTAAAACGGTGCTGTGTGGTTTAGGAGATGTGGAACATTAGCACTACATACCCACAATGACTTTTATTTATATTAAGATTTAGCATATAAAATGCTGCTTGTATTCAATAGACTGAGAATCTCTCTGCATAAATAATATCATCAAATTTGGTTTGGATCTTAATGTTTGTTATAAATCAAAATATGTGAATGCGCAAGTCTACGTTTTTTTGCCATTCGATGGATTCAATATTTACCAGAACCAAAAACTTGACCTTTATCAACAATCTCTGAATTTTATTAACTTTTGCCCGAAAGTCCTTGCAAAAAAATCATCTATCAGTTTGTTTAATTGGCCATTAGTCACATTTTAAGCCATCTCTTTGAATCTTTGATTGAAAGTGTATGTGATGAATAGTGATGGCTTTCCTCCATGACGAACAAGTTAATCATAGGCATCTTAAGCTATCTTCGTGATTATTCGTGGACAACTTCAGTAAAGCTTGAGGGTAAAAATGCATGACCATTCCCATGATTAGCTGGGAATCACTATCATTTTAATTGCCTTTCAAATGAATATATTCATCAACACGCAGCTTCTTTTGGATTCGTCGGATGAATAATAATGCTCCGCATCTCACATTTTAGGAAAATATATCAAAGCTAAATTTGATGCAAAAAGTTGTATGTAGTTCAACAAAGCGGTTCTCTGTCGATCGCAACATTAAATGATAGGCATAGAAAACGACTTATTGCAGATGCCGTCTTGTTAATTTAGATTTGATGTTCCTGGCTGAACTTGATTGAAATTAATTGGGTATCCCATCCTCACCACGTGGAAACATAAGCGGATACTCGCTGTAAGGCACTGTAATTGTGTGTCTGCAAATGTTTTTCAATTGTGCTGCATTAATCAAGACAATGTCATGTTTCTCAAAGTCATTTCGGCAATGATGATGGCAACTTCATTTAGTGCCGAAAAGTGTTAAAACACGTTAGGGGGCCTTCTATAGATTTCCCATCTGCCTCAATAACAATCTGTAGTTCTTCGGTTAGGTTATCCCTAACGCATTTTAAATTTTTTAGGAACTTAATGATTGTTTCATGTATAGCATCTTTTTGCAAAGGATTAGATTAAACTTTTGGTGGTCCAGAATCAACTTTACAGCGACGTTTCTGCTTCAGTTCTGTTTCAAGGAAGTATATTTTGGAGAACTTTGCTTCTTCATTGAGGAAAGACATAGGACCGGGCTTGTAGGGTAGCATACTTGACCCTGAATTCGAAAAAAGTTGGCATAAATACTGTAGGAGTCAACATGGGGCAATGAGGGTTCAAAAAAACTGAAACTGCTACTTGTTATTTACGGATCATGCTGAGGAACTCTTTCGTTTTTGATGATTCCCTTCCCATCAAACCTATTTAATGAGTTCTGGTGATTGAGGGAGTTCTGTAAACCTTTCCATTGGAACAGCACAATCCTGGATGCCTCGACTCAAATTTCAGAGCACCATAAAATGTGACTTGACGACTATACTACCAATGTTCATATCTGTAGAAGCCTATGATGACTAACTAGGTTCATATTATGAGTACTTCAGGTCGCTCAAATAAACCAGTTACTTGCCTTCTAGAAGAGCCTTGTCTCACTCTTTCTAGCTGAGCTCTATTATAGTCGAGCATCAGAAAGTTCGTCAAATCATATTCGATTCTGGTTTCCAAGTGCACTGCCATGTAATCCTTCGCTCTCGCTTTGCTCATTCGTTTCAGTAGTCTCGAGTTTAAAGTCTCGTAAACGATCTGACGCTTGGAGCTTCGGTTCCTACTGCTCAAAGGCTCATTATTTCGTCTTGCAATGTTGTCCGTCAATTGGGTCGTCCAGAACGCCCGCTCTTCAGTTTCTTCAGCAGGTCATGTTATTTCGTCTTTGCACATTTCGTAATTCTATCCTCAGAACGCTCGCTGATTCAGTTTCTTCAGCGGCTTTCATTAGCTCGTCATCAGCCTCGATATTCTTCTGTCAATTCCAGACGGATATGTGATTTTTGCTCTTCAACTCTTCTCCCGCGAGACTGTTTTTTTACGCATTGTGCGGACGATTGAAAATTAAATGCCTGCTTTCTTTTGGGCATTTAAAAACAAAATGTTATCAGATGTTTAAGAAAATCGCAAACTGATTATGTATTTTCTTTAAACTAAATAAAACAATTTTTCTTATAAGTCTGTTCTTTCTGTTTCTCAGCTCAGATGATAAATGCAGTTCACGTGTTTTTTTTATTTTTTGTTCTTTAGTTTCTTGTACAAGACTAATTTTAATGCATTTTGGTTAGACTTTTCAGAATAAAATATCTTTGTCTTTCTATGGCATTTATAGCAAATAATTTAAGAATTTAGAAAAAAATCACTAACTGAGTTAAATATTTTCGAAAAACTAAATAAAAACAATTTTTTCGCTACGCTGCATTTTCCTTGTTCGAGGAATTAAAAAACATTCAACGGCCTTACACATAATTAGGATTAAAGTTAAACGCGAAAAACTATTGTAATCAAACTAACGTCATTGATTATTGCACTTGCATAGTAAAAAAGTTTATATGCTTAAATAAATAAAACGAGCAGTAAGAAATTGACTTTGAGTTAACTCATAATACTTAATCTATATAATATAACAAATGCGAAGCGTGTCTGTCTGTCTGTCTTTCTGTGCTTCTGTCTGTCTGTCTGTCTGTCTGTCTGTCTTTCTGTCTGTCTGTCTTCTCTGCTCTGTCTGTCTGTCTGTTTGTTAGTTTGCCACGACCAAACCACAAAACCGATTATGAAAATTCATGAGTTGTAACTTGAAACCCAAGAACGGACATAGGCCTAGTGAAATCACAAGAATTAATTATTTTTACTACAGATTAAAATAGTTAACAAAGAAATCCATTGACTGCGCGATTCAGTCGATGAAAATTTTATTTTCCAATCAACTGTCACGTGATTCTTCAGGAATGCGAAAACATGTGGAATAAATTATTTTATTAAAATCAATTATCACGTAATCCTTTTTCCGCTGTAACTTCGAACAAATTGTCCGACAATATTCTTATATCATCTTACAGATAAAACTTTACTCTTTTCAAGTGATACCAATTTCATTTTTCTGTGACATTTTCATTCAATTTTTATTAATTTTTAATTTTGCGTGCAGACGATTTTTAAATAACGCAAATTTATGTTAACTACTCAGCTGCCGAAATGGTTAGACTTTGAACTACTTACCTTTATTTCTGAAACTTTTGCTTATATTTATAAGGTATCCATAAAATAAGGCAGAATTTTTACTGTATCTGTCTGTCGTCGGTCGATCGAGTCGTCATAAGAACTCCTCCTAAAACAGTGAACGGTAGCGACGTAAAATTCCCCACAGCAATACGTAACTGGAACGAAGCACATCGATGGTTGA
>BGPR01001498.1:113246-165677 GCA_013235015.1 Araneus ventricosus | reverse complement strand
TTTTTTATAAAAAGCGCGTATCAAAATGAAGATAACGGAGTTAAGAAAGGTTTTGTAATGGATATGTAAGGGGGAAATATTTGGTTGATTTATGACTGAAATGAGCAGCCTGTCACTAAAAGATGAAAGCTAATCATGGATATCGACTTAAACTTTCTGTTTTGTCGCTTAAATTTATGATGACTTTTCTTGTATAAAAATAGCAAACAGAGCAAATCAGTTTCCATCTTCATCTCTGTGAAGAAATGAGAGCTGACATTTTAGAGATAAAAATAATATATTCATGTTTTCTGATTAAAAGTGGATGTCTCTTACTTAGATATATAATTCGAGATAACAAATGGGGGAACACTATTGATAAGCTAAATTAATCTCTCTGAACAATGCGAAACAACTAAGTTTAGCTTATAACTTCACTGCACTCTTATAAATCGTAGAGTGAGTGAATGAGACAGCTAGGTAACTAAAACTCAGTTGTTTCAAACTAACCGCTGCTGACTAAAGTGAATGAATTTTTATGGGGGTAGATGTATGTGTGTGTATATACATGCATTTCTGTGTCTTTGTATGTATGTTTCAATGTATTTTCATGATTATCCTGGACTTATTAAAATGTTTTAGTGTCCTAAATTTTATTGAGCATTCACTTTTGGGGAATCCCAATTGGTAACTTTGTTTTTACCCTCCTTATCTTTAAAATTTGATCATTTTATTCTTGTATTTTTATTGTTGTTTGACTGACGTGAACTTAGATGGGGTTTATTGTTTTCTGGTCTGGTGAGAGACCACGGGGTCTGTTTTTGATGCTCTTTTGTGGGAATCTTAGTGATACTTTACAAAAAATTTTATTGCCTCCTTCTTTTTACTGGTGTGTTGTTCTGAGCTGGTGCTTGTGTTTTGCTCATTTGGATACATTCTGGGGGCTCCTCGTTTTGAGTGTTTTGAATATTTTTAATGTTGGTTCCAGATCTGGTGATAAAAATCAAACAAAATTCAATTAATTTATGGTTCTCTCCAAATGTAATATCGATTCAGTGGCGTATTTTTTTTTTCTTGTGAGTGTGTTTTAGGTTACTTTATTTATTTTGTTGTTGTCCCTGTTTTGCAATTTTTGTAACGTTCTGTGCTGCGTTTCTGATGCTTTTGTGTGTGTCATGCCATATTGATATCCCTGTATTGCTTTTATATTTCATCGCCGGTCTTCTAAAGGACTTACACCCTTTCGAGTAGGCCGGTCCGGTGTGGGCTTTAAATAAAAAATGATTTTAGGAGAATGTTAATAAACTCATATATTTTTGAAAATTGTGCATAGCACGATCTCGATACACTATTTACAATATCGCTACATGGAATACTGAATTGTAAATAGCGACTGAGGTTGGCGCTAAATACAATTCAGGCGTTAACAATTATACAGTTCTAGCATGTTGTGACCCTAGCCTTTTTGTACTTTTCTGTGCACTTGTCCATATTTCACATATTTTGTACTTATGTACTCAGTTGTAATATCCACCTCGCGAATGGGTGTATGAAGTTCGTTTATTTTAACACTAATAAAGGGCAAAATAGGAAACAGCCTTCAGTCATGTAATATTAATTAAAAATTTATCAGATCAGAAAACGATCGATTTAACCCTCTGTCTGCCGAATGTTTTAAATTACTATTTAGATGCAACGTTTGAAAACATGTTTAAATACGGTTGTACCAAGCGAATTGTTATTTGCTTGCGCGGCTTATTTAGTATAATATAATTAAACGTTTTAAAAGTACTAAGCAAACCCATTAGCTTGCGAAAATCGTAGGATGCACCAGAAAATAGACTTACTTCCAACCCGCGTAAATCGCGGGATAAGCTGTAAGGGAGTTAACATGCGAGATACAAGGAAATAAATTCCTTTTCCAATATTTGTCTGCACAGAATATCTTCACTAAATTATGCAAAAGTGGTTTGTTTGGTCTAGCACAAACTAACTTGTAACGAATTAATTGCTGAAGTTTTGCTGATAATTACATAAAGCTATAAATAACATCATTACTTATTTATATAAAAGTAAATGAAAGTATTACACTTCCAATTTTTCGACATAAGACAGAATTATAAATAAAAAAAATAGTAAAAGTCACTGAAAATCTCAAAGGCCTTTAATTGCATAATATGCATACCGTTTCTACATTTAAAAATAAATGTTTTTAAAAAGCTAAATACAGTTCGTCATTCTAGCATTTTTTGTTAATCCACTATTAAAATACGGATTGTCTTTCAGAGAATAAACTTATGGTTCTCTACATAAAACAATTAAACATATTATTCGTCGGAGCAAACTACTCCTTATTATATGTATAAGAATCATTTTTCTTCCAAATCTTAGAACATTTTTTAGAGTTTCTTTTCAATGAATATTCTCACGAATGTAGATCTGTTTCTAAAATTTCGTCACAAATCAAATTGTCATTAAATTTCAGACACTCATAGCTGTTCCTTTATTGATATAAAACCAGCGGGAGTGGTCTCCCCTAAACTTTATCGTATACTTCCCCAAAAAGGTGCTGTTTCCCCGCTTCCCACGTGGATAAAAAAATTCGAACCTACTGTAACCCAGAATCCAATGACTATCAGAAGGTTTTTCATTGTAGATTATAGTGATTGTAAAATATTTAGGTAAAGAATCAAATTCAAAGAGATGCGTACCGATTTCCACTCTTGCCGGTTCAAGGACAAGGTGACGTAATCCTTCCGCGTGCACAGAGATTTCTACCAGTACGCATGCGCATGGATAATCGGATTTAAAAAATTAAATATGCAATTTGAACGCCTTTTTTAACCGATTGAAATGAAATTTGGGCACAGATCTATAATTAATTTTAGCAACCGTCATACCGATTTTTATTCATCTAAGCTAAAGGGTTTAGGAGATATAATTTTTACAATGCGATTATACAGACCGACAGACCATCAACCCTTCGACGGATTTGGTCCAAACTTTGATACGGACCTACATTCATGATGATAAAACTGTGTACCAAATTTAATTCATCTAGCTACTCAAGTTTTTGAGTTATAGTGTTCACATGACCGCAGACAGACAGACTTCCCGTAGACGAATTTTGTCCGAAATTTGATAGAAACCTACAAATTATGTGTAAAGATCACGTACCAAATTTCATCCCCTTAGCTCTAATAGTTTTCGAGTTATCATGTTCACAGACAGATATAATTCCAAAATTGTGTTTTTCGGAATCAGGGAGGTCTAAAACGTGGAGATTCGTCAAAATCTCGAGTTCGAATTTTTTGACAATTACAATACTTTCTCTTTGTATATTTCGTATACGAGAAAGTAAAAAATAAAAGTTACCGATACTTCAGATAATTTCAAAACGCAAAATTATCTTACAATAGTACTTATTCTTTGTAGTTTTTTCAGGATTGAAACTGTACACGCCGATTTTCTTATTGAAACGTTTAATGAAAGTTTTACATCATTAACTATTCAATGTTTCTTCCAATCCTTGATTTATGTCTCTAAATATAGGTATATTGATCGATATATATAGAGAGATTCAACCCAATCTTTCTTATCTAATGCTTTCATTTCATATTAATAAATAAACAGAATACATTATGAAATAGTTTATATGAAAGAGTTTTTTTTATTAATTTTGAATGAAAACAGTTACTCTATGCAATTTTTTCTGAGGTGTGATATATCATGCGAACTGTAAAGTCAAATTCTACAAAGCCGCGAAGACCTTTAAATCTGTGTACATTAGCAGACAGCCACGTCTAGCATCAACACAATAGATCACGTGACCTCATCACGGCTTCTATCCAACCTTGGAAGGACATAGGATGCAATTGTAATCATATCCCTGACACTGAACACACATCACGATCCTGATGGAGTAATCAAGCTTATGAACAGAGTCTGTGAATGTTTAAATATGAATGTTATGTGTATGAATGCCTGTCTAGTTTATGAATGTTACGAACATAGACTACATCAACATTATATAATCTGTATGAATCAACATTTAATATCTTCAGCTATGATCATATCACGTCGTACAGAAATATAAATTATAAGCAGGTTTATTCGGAATTTGTACAAGTATACATATTCTTGGTTACCTTTCATATCTCAATTGACTCGAGTAGAATATAATATTGTACGTAGACAATTTGCAAAAGTAATATTTTGCAATATATTTTCCAATAAGGAAATAGTTTAAAATGAAATGACTTTTATTATATTATAAAAAATGTTTTTCATAATACTGTGCAATGTTAGGTAATACATTCTAATAATATACACTATTGAACAATGCTACACAATATTTAATCAAATGCAGTTTTGAATATTATTATACAGTTTTGAATAATATTATACAATTTTGAATAATATTATACAGTATTGAATATAATGCACAGTATTTAAAAATATTATAAAGTATTAAATGTTATACAATATTAAAAACTACTTATTAGAGTATGGAAAAAATAATTAAAAGCTTTATTCTTTCATATAGCTTCAATTGATGATTCTTTAGTCAAAATTGGCTGTTTTTCCATCTATTTTCTCATGTCGTTTAGTTCACCCCTAGAGTTTCGAACCTGGAACCGTTATGTTAGCTCATCGCCATTTTATCCATTGGCGATATACAGTAACACCTCTCTAGTACGTCTCTCCACTCCAAAACTGCGTTCTAAAAGGAACAATTTACTATAGAATCTTAGTTCAAAATGCAACACTTTAACCTACAATATAATGGTGTAGATCTATGTTTTTATTAATATCTATTACAGTACAGATCTACGTTTTCATTAATATATTACCGTACAGGTCTATGTTTTTATTAATATCTGTTACAATACAAATCTATGTTTTTATTAATATTTCATCATCACATAGAATATTATTATGCTTAAATTGTCAGAAAATATTAATAAATTTAAAAACGTTATAATTTTTTTAAATTCCCAGTTTTAAATAATTGAACAACTCTAAATGGTACAAAGCTTATAACAATAAGAGTTTATTATTATTATGGGATATATCCAAAATTTAATATCCCGACATCTTATTCTGCATCCCATAGGTAAAAACTACGGTTAGTAATTATTTTAACATTTTACAGGAGTTCCAGAGTGCAATGTAGTTTTGGAGAGCGAATATTTTTTGTTTTGTTTCTTCTCGACCTACAGATAGGCCATTTGCCCATCCGAAAACGCGGTCGGGTTTAATGCAAATACGATAAAAACATCAAAAATCAGCAAAATGGGAGTTATGATGGTTTACCTCTGAGGCACACTACTGTTCCCTGCAACGATCTCTGGGTCTTTTGAATCTCTTATCTGTGATTGATTGGATCCAAACCTGATACAGATCTTACATTTTGATGTCGAAACTACATATTATATTTCATGTATGATGTATTTTTGATTTATAGCGTTCACATACATAAGAATAAAAAGATGGACGTATAATCAAACAATTGACTGCAATTCAAAATTTGATACAAATCTACATTTCTGGTGGCAAAATCTGATCTCAAATCTCAATCATCTAGCTCGTTGTTTGTTTGAATTTTCGAGTTCAGTTGCATATGGACGGATAGATAGACAAATTTAATTACAAGAATCGCCCTTTTGAATGTAGTGAGGTATCTCTATTAGCAGAAGATATTCTGCGATATCTTCGTGATGTTGCTACGATATTCTGAATGCCACACAACATCGTAAAAGTATCATATGAACATTGTAGGGCATCTTGTGCCGGTAGGGAACTCATGGAGATTTACCAAAATCTTGAGATTTAGTTTTTGACGATTACAGTAATTTCTCTTCCCAAAGTTTGTATACGAAAACTTAAAATAATCACATATTGAGCCATTAATAGACCATTTTTTTACAGTAGTGTTTCAATAAAATGGCTTTGGTATTGAGACTCATTTAAGAAAATAAATTCATTTAGCTTATTCGATGAACATTAATTTTTTAAAATTAATTTTGCTAATTAATAATTAATTATCAAGTCCAGACACTTCGTTATGGTTTGAGAAAAGAAATTGGAACATCTAGGTTTTTGTTTCGTCGTACAACTTGGCGAAAACTTATGCCAACCTTAAAAAATGCATTTAAAAATTAATAAATTTGGTGGTAAGTATACTTACCACGGCCTTATAAAGAGTTACAACACCCGACGGTTACAGTGCTACTGGTTTCCTTTATCTGTCAGTGGAGAAAATAATATTAAAAGAAGGGGAAAGTACTGCGATAGACCTTTACTTGGAAAGATTTATCTTATTACTTATTCCAACAAAAATCCTATAATTCATAGGGTAAAAGACCTTGCAATCCCATTTTACCTTTCATTTAATTTGTTTACTTAATGTACTTCCGAACACGTAAGTTTCTGGTTTGCATTTCCTCTCTTTTATTAAACCTCACCCAAGGCAGTAGATCAATCAAAAGTAAACAACTGTCTGAAACCCGGAGATTTATCCGATATCGGCTTTTCCCTTACTGTGTACAGATAGCCATCAATATGTTTCTTTCTGATAAGTTTGGATATCCGAAGGTGATATAATACTGCCTAGATTTGGCTCTTTTGTGTATTGAAGCCTTGTTTACAATCGAAAATGTCTTCCTACATTGGCTTGTTTGATACCTTCAAAAATATCAAAATTTTTTGATGCCAAGTTTACCAATCTTGTGCCTGCCATATGTATTTAAACAATGTATTGACCAAAGCATAAACAGGAAACCCTAAACAAACAATGTCCATTTTTCACCTTTTAAAAATCATTTTTTAATCTACCGACTGTGCAGGTTCCAGTATTTTACAGTTGTGAAATGACAATACATCTTAGTACTGAGATCAGTACTCAAAGGTAACAAACTAAACATAAAATAAATGGCTTTCGTCAAGGATTTATTACAGACTAGCCGTCTTCGGCGAACAGCTCATTCGCCTGGAATATAATTTCCACGGAATCTCTTATGTATAAATTAATATTCATGGATTTAAATTTCAAATTGTGATAGATAGTTAACCCATGTTCTTTAAAATAGCCTTGCACCTATTCTGTTGGTTGTTTGCATGAACGTCCCTAATGGAGTCGAGTAACCGTCATGTAGCATACAATTGCCCGTTGTCCGCATCAACTTTACTCTCTTATTCCTCTTGCAAAATATGCATTTCAATTTAACTTTAAAATGGTGCAGCACATTTTAAGACCAGAAGCATGTTAGCTGGATGAAAGTATGCTGATTAAAACATTTCATTAAACATTAAGATATTACCTTAGCTTTAGACAATGGAAGAGAAACATGCAAATAAATATTTCTTCAAGCAATGAAAACGGTTTGAATTGCGTTCCAACAATGAAAAGTATTGTTATAAATTATGCTAAAAACATATTTTTAAAAATTTATTAAAAATTGAGAAAAATTGTACGGCAACTTAATTGATATCATTGAGAAGGTAGTTTTTTGCTCTTTCAGATGGTGTAAAAATAAGTTCTGTGCTGTAATATTTTCGGAAGTTATTAAGGAAAAACACCAAAATTTTGCTTAATTTTTAATTAATTAAAATTATAATTAAAATTTCAAATAAACGGCTCCAAAGTGCACATTACCACCCTCCAGAGAACGTTTGTGTCAAATTTTGTAGCTCCAATTCCAGCTGTCTGTCCTGTAGAGCGCCAACACACAGACACACACATCCTCCTTTATTATTAGTAGAGATATATCTATTACAACAGTTAGTTATATTTTTAATTTTTATCTCTGTGTAATAAAATGATGATTTATTTTTCTTCTGTTGATGCATATTTATTTAGTTGTGCATTTTCTTAGTACTTTTTCCCGATTCATCGATTTTAGCTAAATTTAAATATTCGACTGCTCTGTGGAGGCCGCGGTGACATAGTGGTAAGGCTGGAGGGTTCCAGGTTCGAAACTCGATTCCACTAAAGATCCGTCGTGTATTGGGCCTGTTGCACGTTAAATCATACGTAGAGGGTCGAACGTCCTTCCGTTACTGTGGTGTAGAGAGGAGGGTGCCAGCTCAGGTCTCGTCATCTGACAGAGGTTCAAAATTACGAGGTCGGTCCCAAAACAGCCTTCGTGTTGCTTCAAAACGAGACATTAATAAAACTAAACTCCGCTGTTTTGTGAAGAGATTCCGTATCTATACAAAATAAATTGATACTTATTTTATTTCTTAACTTGAATGAATGAATCTTATAAAAAATAGTTAGAATTGACTTAGGTAGTTTTTCTCTAATTTGAAAATGGATGCACAATCTTTCCTGCTTTACTTACTCCACTTATCAAGATTAGATTATAGGTAGTGTTTGATTTTATATTTGATAAAACCTTTATGCAGTTTTTAAGCTCTGAGCAAACATTATTAATGATTGTTACATATTTAATTCAGAAAAATTCGAGTGTTTAAAAACAAATGTTTAATTAATCCATATAATTATTTCTAAATAAGTAATATTTCTTTTTGTTGATATCCTTTCATATTGGAAAAAAATTATTTTAATCTCAATTTTTAAGAATTTATATGGGTAAGATAATGATATGATTCTCTGATTATAAGTCTATGTCTAATTCTATGTCTGTTCTTAAATTCAGGTAATTCCAATCATCATTACTCCGGTAAAAGATGAATCAAAGATGTCTAGCAGTGCTGTGAAATATGTGTAATTCAACTTACAAACTGTTAAAGGAGATTGGAACAGAAAAGAAGCCAAAATAACATAGTAAGAATGGTCAGAAAGGCCAACCGAATGAGTTAGAGGGCGCTGTTTGCCAGAGGTGTAGTTGGATTGCAACGAAGGTTATTTAAAATTCCTGGGAAGCATGTTATAGTTTACGGATAATGAGATGAAAAAAATATCGACATCGCCAAAAGAATCTCCGTCGCCTCTGAAAATATCGGTGAAATGTCGGGTATTTTCGGAAGAACTCGGCAGTCCATGCTCAGCCTCTGTGAAGCGTGCATAACTGTGATTTCAACGAAATTTGATCGGTTGATGTAAAACCAGGTGTGTGCGTGTGCTGTCCAAGAGTAAAATATTGACAAATAAACAGTTTTCATTCGATACTGGCATGTTATTTCTGCATCATTGTGCATCCCATGGTGGCGTTTCCGTTCCTAGTGATTTTGCTGTTTCTGAACTTCCTAACTCCCTTAAGAATTTTGAGACCCTCTATATGACAGAAGAAATTTCTCGCCAGCAAACGTAGACATATTTCTTTACGATCAATTTATTAAAAAAATATTTATAAAAGCTTCAACACATGGATTTATAAAAGTTCCGAGACGTCACTTTTGTAACATGAAGGACTGACGCTGTCGTATTCCGATTTTCATCTGCGAGAGACAAAAGTGAAAAAAGTTTTCCCGTCTTATTACTCCCGAATTTTTTGAGGCGTCACCTTAACCACAATTTAATTCCCTGCAGTTCGTGTCAAAAAGTTCCCGTCATCCAGCCTCCATAAATGACCACTTTAGAAGCCTTTACAGAGAACGTGTTTCAAAGATAGATCTGAGCATGAAAGGAAGACCTTCTAGCGAGGAAATGAACTTTTATGTCGTGTCTAGCAATTTAAAAAAAGATCTGCGAGAGATGAAAATTCGCGAAAGAACAACGCTGTAAAATGTAGAATTGTGTGAAAGTGGCAGCTGGAAAATGGCTTTATCAGAAAAAGTTAACTGGAACTTCGTGTAGTACTGAAATAAATTCATCAGTAGCGGTTAGAGACAGCTACTTTTCTTCGAATTGATTGGCGAGAGATGATTTTCTTGTCAGACTAATGGGAAATGTGATCGGCTGAATTTTGGTTGTTATAGGTCCAAGTGTGCAGCAAATTGGGTATTTATCGCATAATTTAATGAACGAAGAAGTTTTATGAAATTAGACCCTGTATTAAAAGGCCATTGAAACTAAAATGTCGATTGAACTGTATTGGAGGATGTTTTAAAATATGTTATTCATTTCATTTCCATTCAACTGAGTTTACAAAAGCACAGTCTTCTCAATACAACATTCACTGTATTTTAACTTCAGGTATGGGCTATGATTCTTTACACTCCGACCAAACGGGCTTTATTTCGTTTTTCATATTTAGACCAAAGTCAGATAATTCATGTTTATATTCACGGTTTCTTAAAATTACGAAGATAAAATATTCTTAAATTCCAGAGATTTGATTCGGTACGAAAAAATTCTGTTTGTTCTCTGAAAAAACTAATTTTTCCGACCTTAAAGCCATTAGATAAAAATAATTGGCCGCTTAGAGATTTAATCAATGGAAACTCTCATAGAAAAATATTGTGAATTTTACCCTGGGTATTTATTATAGGGTAGAAAATAGTATCAAATTTTATGCTTGTTTTTATAAAACCAGAATATATCTTGAGATATTTTTATTTGTAGTCATATGCTCTTCTCTATAAAATTGCTTCATTTCGTTCATATTGATTTTTCTCAAGCTATGAAACAATCTTGTTTAGATATTCGTTTTAATTTTTTCTTTAGCTTAATTTTAAGTAAGATAAGACTATGAGTTTAATATGCTCGATTGATTGTTTTGCAAAAATACGTAAAATTTCCATTTAGATTTAAAATTTAGAATTGAAAAGTGAAAAAATTGATTAATCAAAAACTTTTTTTGATTTTTCGATGTTGCTACTTGTCTTTTTTTTCCATTAGATGTACTAGCAGAACAATTTTTTTTTCATTTTGTCTTCTCTTCTTTAGATGTAAGACACCTCTGTAGAATTATTACTCATGCATTACTTCCAAATTCTGCAATAAAATAAAAAATGAAAGGATTAAATACCATATAAAGTCAGATGTTAAAGATAAAGAATTAAACATTTTTTGCGATGAGTAAGATGTAAATGTGAAGCAAAATGGCAAATGGTTTCAAAGCATTAAATATGAATAAAGAATAATACACTAATAAATAAAAATGAAAGAATCAAACGCTATGAGATCAAAACCTATAAAAATTTAAAATATCTGAGTTGAGATTTTCTCCCACCACACCTTCATAATTATAGGTAATGAATTAAAAACACACAATATAAGATTGAACTGCAGGGCATTCAACTAAAATATGAATAATTGTGCATTTGCATGGCATTTTGAGCATTCCGTTGTGTTCTTACGAACAAAATGTTGCTTTTGAGTGAAGCTAGTTTGGCTGTCAACTTCACACAGGGTACTAGTATAACTGTTATAAGAATTTAGAGAATGAAGTTTATTTTTGATCTGATTGCTTAACTTCTTCTAGTTTATTTCGTGGAATTTTTTCAAATTTCAAATTCTGCAAAATTTTTCATCTGAGGATTTCTTTTAAAAAGTCATTTAGTTCATTAATACCTAAATAACAAAAGTTATGTGTAAAAGAATAGATATAAATATTATATTTCTTATGTACTATAAATACTATTTTAAGATCGGAATTATCTAAACATTTCAGAAATCAGATAAAAAGTTCAATAAAGTGTTACTATTAATTCATTAATACCCAGATAACCATACCTATATGTAAATGAATCGATATGAAATTGCATTTCTCAAGTAAGATAAATCCTACCGTAATAAGTCAAGGATAGACAGAAATTACCTAAACATTTGAGAAGTCAGATGTTTGCGGATGAAAAATTCAATAAAGTATTACATTCTTTTAGCCATGCACTGTATTGATTTTTCCGTTTTCATTGAGTATTTTTCTCTCTTCGTAGAACACATTCCAGACATCCTACTTAACAGACTAAGTCATTATCCTTTATCTTTAATTAAACGCTTACTGGGATAAAATAAAGAACTTTGTCTCTGAAGATAATGGATAGCGGAAGCTCTGTAATTGGTTATGAACCAATATTCTTTTAATCACTCCAACCATTGAAGCATAAGAATTTCATTCAAGTAATTACCCGAAATAAATTATTTTTGAAACAAGTTGCTGTCTTTTAATTGATTCGTCAAATTTAGCAGATCAGTAACAACAAGTTACTAAAATGTGTTACATTTTCGTGATGTATTTGTATACCTGTGTGTAGCAATAAGAATCGATAGAAAACATTTAATGTATCGTAGTTTAATTTTAAACATTTTAAGAGATTGAAAATTTAAGTAAAAGAGAAAATCTTGCTAACTTTTGCTTTTTTGATATAATTTACATTTGATTAATGTGTTTTATTAGGATTTTCAAACAGGATTTCTGTAATTATAATTTGGGTGAAAATTTTTTATCTGACAGCAATTATTAAGAAATAGCAGATTTCCGTGTTTTAATCGACTTTCTATTGACAATTTTTCTTCTCAATTATTGCCTCATCGAAAAAAAACTGCTCAGCTCATTATTAAACTCGTTATCAAAGAATCATGAAATTATTTTTTGAATAACAAAATTATGAAACTTTTGATCACATACAAATATATATATATATATATATATATATTTGGTGGTCTTTGGTGACCAATTGGTTCGTCGACGTTGATGATTGCGAAAAATTTCAATAAAAGAGTTTAGGTGTAATTTGACCTTAAGCAAAGTATTTTTAAAATTCAAATTTTTATAGACATGTAATTTGCACTAATTTAGAAGCCTTATCTTTTGTTTATTGTGCTATGGGTTCCCAATTCTCTCTATCTGTCATCTCACCTGAAATTTCAGCTTTAACCTGAAATGGGAAATGATTAACCTCTTAACAGTGTAGCTTTTGAGCCGTCTAAATAGATGGCTCTCCTGTGTTCGGGGACACTTTATCGTATTGATACAACTACACGTCCATAGAACTTTTGAGATGTTAATGGACTACCGGCTATTTTTTATATTGAGTTATAACGTCAATGAATGACTTAATTTTAGCTTATACGTTTAAAAATGACATAAATTCGATACACGAGTCGAACTTGACAAAAAAAGGGTTAAACGTAAAATATCCCAATAACCTGTATGCTGAATCAAAATATGTCCATAAAATATATAGGGATAATAAGTGAAAATATTTATAGTCGAAGTTTTCTTTTGTATATGCATTTCCTAATATATTTCATAATTTACGAGACGTTGTGGAGCATTTTTGTTTAAAAATTCGGACAGAAATCAGTATTCTATCGTAAAAAAGCAAAACTTCAAGATTAAAGAGCGATAATATATTTTTATACATCAAATTATTTAAGAGAAAAGAGTAGTACTGTTAAGAAAAATGTGTAAACTGTACACAAATTCACCATTGATTACATTTGAAGTTAACCTTATCTGTAATTACCGCGAAACTAAAATATTTCAAAAATGTTATTAAAAGCATTCTTTAAAAAGAAACCTACTAAATATGCAACAAAACGAAAAAGCAAAATCTTCATAAATTCACTATGAACAATGGAAGGAAAAGCAGAGTAAAATATTTGTAATAACAATAAAAATTTATTTGAATTTCATTCCTACAATGAAAAGTGTTATTGTAAAATAAACCGAAAAATTTCTTTTAAAATTTATGGAAATTAGAAAAAAAGGAAGGTAACTAAATTGATATCATAAAATAGATAATGTTTTTAATTTTCAGATGGTGTAAAACTCAGTTATGTGCAAAAACGTTTTCCGATGGCACCAAAGAAAAACGCCAAAATTGATCTTAATTTTTAATGAATTAAAATTAAAAGCTTAAAAAATCGCTACGAGAGACACATTTCCACCTTCCAAAGTAAGTTTGGCCAAATATCTGCCCGGTTCTAGGGCGAACGATCCGTCCTGTTCTAGGGCGATCCGTGCTGTTCCAACACACACACCTATTAGCTTTTATTATTAGTAAAGATTTTACTCCTATGTCCAGTTAAGTGGACAAGCAATACAATGTATCCCTTAGAAGAACTTGACAGATATCGAAAAACTAAAAGTTTACTAAAAAATGAAAAATATTATGTTTGCAAAGTTACTAGAAATATGCAGAAGAATCATTTTAAAACTTACCTATCCAAAAGGGGTGCAAAAAGTATGAGGAATGTTGAAAGTCTACCCAAATCCCACTCCGACAACTAAATTCTGGTATAGCACTCTTCTGTGCATCCATCCGCGGTATAGGAAAAGAAACATCATATTGATTCAAACATTCAGTCAAGCGAAGAAAAATGTCAGGATTCCAAAAATAGAAGAAATGCAAAGAACAGTTATATGAAAACACACATATAAAACTCGCGTACGTCGAAGTAAGAATAAAGTCAGAAATCTCTCCAAATTTATTTTCTACACCGTCATCTGCACTCCGGTATTGCATTCGTCTGCGTGTCCATCTACTCTTTAGAAAAAGAAACATCATAAGTGATTCAAACCTTCACTCTAAGAAGGAAAAATATCATGTTTCCAAAGTAACTAGAAATTTAAACAAAAACAACTCTCAAACTTATCTATCCAAAAGGGCTGAACCAAAGCATGAAGAATGCAAAAAATTTTCAAAATCATATTTCCACACCACAGTCTATATTCTGGTATAGCACTATTTTGTGTATCCATACGCTGTATAGGAAAAGATAAATGATATTGATTCAAATATTCTGACTAACAAAGAAAAATATCATGTTTCCGAAAGTATAAAATGTGCAAAGAACAGTTATAAGAAAGCTTACCTATCAAGCTAGGGTACACAGAAGACCGAAAAACTCCCAAGATCTCTCCTAATGTAATTTCATCACCTTCATCTACACTCTGGTATTGCATTCTTTTCCGTGTCCATTCGCCCTATTCGAAAGAAACATCATAATTGATTCAAACCTTAACTGTAAGAATGAAAAATGTCATGTTTTCAAAGATAATATAAATATAAAGAAAAATTACTTTAAAACTTATCTATCCATAAGGAGTGCACCGAAGCATGAAGAAAGCGAAATTCTTTCAGAATCATATTTCCACACCGCCATCTACTCTCTGGAAATGCAATTTTTTGTATCCATCTTCTGTATAGGAAAAGAAACATTATATTGATTCAAACATTCAGTCTAACAAAGAAGAATGTCATGTTTCAAAATCTACGGATTCCACAGGCAACGCCGTGCGCGTACTGCTAGTTTAATTATAAATTTGTAAAGATCAAAGAAAAACTTTTCAATATAAAATTTATATTTTTAATTATGAAATTATTAAAAACAGAAGTATTTGTTATCTGATAAAACGTGGACATCTGACTCTTCAACTGTGTGATTTTGCTTAATCAAATGCTGAAGTGAATGACGCTAATACTAAAGCACCTATTAGTTGAATAGTGTGCTGTTTTGGAATATAATCCTCAGCCACGAAGAACTTGCAGTGGTCTTAAGAATGAAAGTTAAATCAGAGTAAACGAGTCTCTGATATTGTAGTCACTGTTATTTATTTTGCATATTCTTTTCTTTCGTCGAAAAAATAGAGCGACAGATAATGGCGCACAGTCTTGAATTTACAACAGATCCGATTTAAAATTTAAATGGAGGTCCAGAGCACATAAGCTCCAGTGTTCTTGGTCAAACGTCTTTAGACTGTTCTGGCGTGGAACTTTAGAAAACTGGATGATATCTCATGTATAGTCCTCGTCATCTAAAAAGGATCAGAATTAAAGGATGCTTTTCGAGAAAATATTATGTAAATTCAAAATAGAGCACCGAGCTATGATGTTAATTTAAATTCCACCATAATGATTCAAATAAAATAATTTCTACGCGTAATTCAAGTGCTCTTATTTTTAAACTAAACGAAGTTTCTAATTAACACGTTACTGCTTTTAAATGAAAGAATCTTAAAAGACTTTATGTAAAGAAAGCCGGATCTAGTGAATTACCCAAGTTGTTACATCAAGTAATTTAGCGGCCTGCTTTTATTGCCATAACTAATCCGAGTCACATAAAGTACTGTTGTTCGCACAAAAGTCTGTTTTGCAAAATTAATTAAATGTGGGCTCGAGAAACACCTTATCTCTCTTCCGCAGTGGCTCGTGGGAAGGGTTGGAAGAGCTGGAAATGGCTCTTGGCTGCCTCGTTGATCGTTCTTATCGGGCTCTCGGCTCTGTTTGTTGAGGCATGTTTCACCTGCAAAAGGGTTGGTTAAATAAGAAGGTCACAAACGTTTGCCTGCTTTATGGTTTAAATTTTCTTTGAGTTCGTGTTCACGATTATGTGCTTCAGTGTATGCGATTGGATGGAAAAAGTGGGTGGGAAAAAAAGTTTATAGACATCTAAAAGACCCTGGAATATAGGGGGTAGGCAATAAAATTTAAAACTTTAGTTAAAAAATTGGCTATTTTTCCCTAACACAGTTGCTTTTTCCTAATTCCTAGTTTTAGGCGACTAAAATGAAATAAAAATTAAATTTTTTTCCTAAAAAAAAGTAGGGGGCGACTGCCCAAGCCATCCAGTGAAAACATTTGAAAAAGTCTGATTGCTAAAGCTTTTGTACCTTGTTTGGACATAACACCACAGCATACCCCCGAATTCGGAGCCTCGAGGTCTCCCTGTCGGTTGGATGAGTATGTGTGAAACTTTATTGAAAAGCAAAAGCAAAAAAAAATACATCATTAGACATAAAAACACTTGAAAGGGAACATAATTATACATGAACAAAGAAGAATAAAATAAAAAACACATAGAGGATTACAATCCGAGTATAATATAAAATGTTTACAAGAGGATTTATCATATTTGAGTGCAGTGAAAGGGTTGAATGTTTCCTTTAGACACATTGTTTCATACAGTTGCAGCTCCATGATGCGGGGCTGATAGTGCTCTTCGATGCGACGAAAAAGAAGAATTGAATAACGTATTACCACCGGTTATATTGATGAAAATTGTCGCAACCATCCTAAAAATCGTGGAACTGTTTTTTTTGTCTTGTTATTTACACTGAGGGATCGCTGGAATTGTTACTCAAGGGTTGGCAGTGATGTGAAGGGTGAGTTTTTCGAATGAATTACGGAAGAATTGGTGGTGGCTGGTGGCTGCTTTTAAGTCAGTGTGCTCTGCTGCTCAACTGGGTATTCATCGAACTTCTGATTCTAGGAGGTGAATCTTTGGAAGTATCTATTTCTAGTCTGGAGTATGTGACGGTGTTGTATTTTGACTTTTAATTAGGTCTTCGTTAGTCGCCAGGAATGTGATTAAATGATCTATATTTCGTCTTGAGAGTTTTCTGGATAAGGCTCTCTTCCACCAATGGACTATGAATTGTGGGCTTGGTTCCTTGTGGTGATAAGATAAAGTAAGTGGACATCTCGTTGCGTAGTGAAGGGGATTCCCTATTTCCCCACATCCGCAATAGTCTGTAGAGTGGAGACCGAATCTCTTGAGGTAGCTGGGGAAGGGGCCATGGCCAGTGGCGAATTGGATGTATTCTCTGGACCAGTGCAGCTGTTTGTTAGATATTTGCGGTATAATGCTGTAAACCGATCTGCCAGTCTCGCCATTATCCCACTCAACTTGCCAACGCGAGAGTGAGAACTGTAGTAGTTGTTTCTTTAGGAAACTTTTTGGTAATGGAATGCTCCCTGGAATTCCATCCGTGGTTGCCTCTTTCGCAAGGGTATCTGCTATTTCATTGCCTTTTATGCCTATGTGTGCTTTAACCCAATCGAGCCCGATTCTGGCATTTTCCAGAAGGGTCATTTGTGCCTCTTGAGTGATTTTGTTCTTTACATTAAAGGATTTAAGAGCTTGGAGGCTAGACTCGCTGTCGCTCCAGATGATGACTTCGTCGTTTTCAGAGGCCTTGTTTGAACAAACCCGACCTTGTTTGGACAAACCCGACCTTGTTTGGACAAACCGGTCTGTGTTTTTGTGCGTTTTGCTAATAGATAATTATCTCATGCAGTCAAGCAATCGTCAGACAGTAACAAGAGAGACAAACTCCTAATGAACAACCCTAGGGAAATCTGAGAAAAATAAAAACTGCTTGAATACAAATTCCCTATACATCCTTAGATTCGTGCTCCACTGAAATTTTCATCGTACATATGGTACGAGTATAAGCACGGAAGAACGTGGATTTTTAGGAACAAGTGTAATCAACTGCTATAATACCAACAGTACAAACAATTTGTGTCAAAATTTATATTATTATTATTTCTTTGTTCATTTTTTATTCAGAACAGTTTTTTCTGATATTTGTGTTAAATTGTGTATATTTTCCAAACTTTTTTGTGTGTTTCCTGCATGTTTTATATGTAATGAAGATCTATTGTTTAAATGTTTTCTTATCATTTCTGTCTGTAAATGTCAAACTCTTTAAGAGTGTCTTGTCCAGACATGGCATATATTTGTTCTGATTCAGTAATTTCTCCAGTTTAAGATTTGGATTTTTTCATAAATTTAAACCATGGGGAAGAAAGAATTTAAAGTTGTTCGGGGTATGGCATTCGCTTGGGTCCCAGGGCCCTGTGGTCGAAACTGTTGTACTCATCCACTCTGCCCTCACCCAACTGGTTAGATAACCCTTGAGGTTATAGGCACCAGGGGTGTGGGGTGGCGTCATGTCATGTCATGCCCCCCTCGTCTCCTCTACTCTCCTATATTGATGTGCTCAGTAAATAACATCTGTTATATATCAAATACATCTTTTATGTATGATATGTGTGAAAAATAACTGGAGAAGCCTTGTCTTAATTTTATATATTTAGACATCAGGATCCTATATTATCCTTTCCAGTTCTTCAGTTTTTGGTTTTTATCGTAACATCCAGGTTGAAGAGAGTTTGAAGTTGTCCGATGTTATCCACTGAGATTATTATTTTTAAGTTTTTCATTAAATATTAAAATATTTGAATTAACTTAAGCTGTAAGAAATGGAAATATGAATAACAGCGAAGATTTAAAGTTTGACCTTAACTTTCGAAAACTGATAACGTTGAATAACTTATTTCGCCTCGATCGGATCATCGACTATTTCGCGTTTCGAATTTCGTGAGCAATTTGATACTTGAGACGTAATAAATCTATCTTTTGTATAAAAGAGATTACAGAAAATGTATAACGTTTTCATATCACGAATTAAATTTGAAACTGAAGTCTAAAAGTGGCAAACGGTTAAGTGGCAAAAAATTCAAACGTAATTTTTCACATTAAAAATTAAAATAATGAATGCCTTATAACGTGGTAAATATGTAGAATACCTGGTAGTTCTCTAAGAAGCAGTGAATATTTGAGTAGCAAGGTACTCAACGGATATCTTCTAAGACAATAGCCTCATGTAACGAACCTACCAATCATTGGGAGGTATGGCCTGTCAAGGGATAAAAATTTTTTTAGAAGCTTGTTCTAAGTATAGTAAAACCTCGTGAATCCGAACTAATTGAGGCTGACTTCTGTTCGGATTCTGGGAAATTCGGTAAAATACTCTTGATATACCAAAAGCAGGAGGGTACTGATTTTGGGTGCTCTGTGAAAGAGTACAGAAAGATCTAACTGCGATGATAACCGATTGTGTTTCTGCTAATTAAGGTGCCGTATTCATTTTTAAATATCATTTGAAATGTTTCTTCTAAGTTAGGAATAAAAATTAACTTTGTTTCTGATTCCTAATTGTTATTTCCCTTCATTCTTTTGATAAAAAAAATTCTGAAATTTAAAAAAAAAGATGTTCAGATTATCCGAAATTTCGGATTTCTGGGGTTCGGATTCACGAGGTTCCACTGTATAGACACAGACCTGAAAATTCAAAAATGATGATTAGCAATTCATTCATGAAAAATGCACAATATTGTGTAAATATCAAATATTGAGCATGCGCAATATTGTGTAAATATCAAATATTGTGTATGCGCAATATTGTGTACAATCAAAGAGACCCCCCAATGGGTTTGTCTTTATATTCATTAAAAAAGCAAACTAATTGGAGTGAATGTTTTGTTAATCCATTTTCCGATTCATATTAAAATTAGAGAACAGTGTGGTTTTACTGTAGAGTCTCTACTGCGAGGTAAATGTTCGAAATCTGAAAACAATGAAGATTCATTGTATATGTGGTCTGGTGATTGTCAAGTCGTGAATCAAGCATCTTAAGGTTGGTGTGATGTGGAAATTTGAAGAGTGGGCTTTCGACTTCAACGTCGTTCGTAACAGCCTATCATGATTCAAAATTAAGACATTTGTAGAAAATTAGAGTTCCTTTAGATTCAACGAGACAACATTCTAGTTAATCAATTTAGCCATTTTAATGCAAAAATAATGTTAAATTGATAACGCAGTGAAGCAACTGAAATCATTCATTAAATGATAATGTTCTAAATAAACAACTTGCTTTACTCATCTCAGACTTTGAAGCGGCCGGCGTCGCTGCACAACGATAGTTCCTGTGGTTTTCTTTATTTTACTGAAAAATTACGTGTAATGATTAGACAAAGAGTGGTATACATTCGTACAGTAAATAAACTAAAATAGATCTGTTTAAATCTAAACTCAATGGATCTATTTAATCAATATGGTAATCTTTAAACATCGAAATCCTTCCGTATTGCTAGTAAGATACTTACGAAATGTTTCACGGAATAAAAATAATTCAGAAGAATAACGCCAAGGCGGAATAGTCCATGGCTGATTATAATTGAGCATCGACGCGAGCTTGTTATTCCGTGGTTGGAAATAATTGACAATCGTCATGTACAGATTGTTCCGCTTATGGCTGAAAATGGATTAAGAAAATGAGACGAAGGAAACTAGCCCAATGAATACTTGAATAAAAATAATTTAATTTTGACGAAAGGTACTCGTATATGCTCTTGTGTTATCTTAAAACAACCAAGCAAAAGTAAATCTTAGGTTCAATTTATTGGTTTTAAAAAGTTGGCATAAGAATAAGAATTTTACGATAATTGCTTAAACAAACATGGCGAATATTTTTTTAAATGTCTGAATATTCATAGAAGATTTTACAGCATAAAATCTCATCATTTCATATTTATATTAATATCTGTCCTGTTCACTTACTAACAACAAGATTACACTCAAAATAAATATAATTATTGATTATTTTTCACTTTTCGAGAAATCATATCAGCTAGAAAATAACTTACTAACTTCTACAGCTTCCTTTTTACATTGTTTCATGCGATATTCACCACATCTCTCCCATTTCCACATCAATCAACGAGCATAATTATCTCCGCTTCTTAATAATAAATCTCTCGCGACATTGCCTTCTTCAAATATACAAAATCTTCTACCTACGAGAATTACGAAAAGAGTATTTTCTTTGCTCTTTGCGCTTTACGAATCTGTTTCGGGAAAATTACTTTTCCGCAAACAATAAGCAGCCCTTGAATGGACCGGAAATTAGTTCTATCATCTAAAAGACGTGTTTGATTTATCCTTCTATGGTTTTTACATCTGAAAGCCTTGCAATAATCTTAATTATTAGAAGATCAATTTCAATTTCCAGCTATGTTTATTTAGTTTTAGCCTTTTCAGGGGCATGTTCGATTGACTTTTCTTCGTGAAAACGAAATTAATTCGTGCATAAATCTATAAAAAAATCTTGATTATTTCTGTCCTCTGTTGGCTTTATTAGATATTAGAAATTTATTTTTTACTTCTTAACAGGTTAAAAACCACCTCCTGCCTAAGGAAAAAAACCTCTTAAAAAGATGGTTTCATCAGTAACAGTCCTTGAAAGGAGATAAAATAAAACCATCTTGACTGCATGTTTTTGTCTAAACATAGCAGAGAAGGATTGGATATTTCTAAATGGTAAAAATGACTGGAAATTAATGATACTTCAAGTTTTGCTTTTATTTTTAATTAGTTATTTAGGGCAAGCATTTTATAAAATACCATACAAGGGGAGGGGTCACCATAGATGTATGTCTATGGCGACCCCATCCCCTCGAGAAACTTTGAGGTCAAGCCACCTCTGTTAAACTATATCTGTTCAACAAAAAAAGCTACGTAATAAAAAGAAAGAAAGAAATTGTACAACTACGATTTTGGAGCTGTTTATAAATGTATCTTAACTTAATATTAAGGCTTAATATTAAATCAAAGATCATCGCAAATCTATAGCAAAATAATCTTTATAAATAAAACGCTTATGTGGACGCAAAATCGGGATGAATTTCGTAATCGTCTTTTGGCTCGCAATTTTCGATTGTTTACTTTCGGATCGGCGATTATAGTTTGATTTGATCGGAGGCAACGAAATTTTTGCAAAATGAGTTTAAGTCGGCAATTTCGATTAAAAATGGCGAGGAAATTTGATCTATTTGTAGCATTTACTTGCAACCCAACATGGGTAGATATTTTAAATGTGCTGGAAGAACAACAACTCCCAGAAGATACACCAGATCTAGTTGTACGTGTTTTTAAAATGAAATTTACTGAACTTTTAGATGTATATTTATAGTATATGAGTGCAGAGCTACCAGATCCCATTGCAGATCCAACACTTCTTCATATATAATCTCGCCGTGAATGAGAGAAGGTGTGTGTACCAAGCAATATCCAAAAGAGTTTAGAGAAAAAACAGAAGGGAATATAAATGGATACCCCGTGCATCAAAGAAAATGTACAGAATCTGAAAGAGTCGGCAGGCATGATTTGGATAATCGATGGGTTGTACCATATAACTCTTGGTTTTCAAAAAAATTCAATGCTCCCATTAATGTAGAAGTATGCGCTTCTATAAAAAATGTAAAATATCTATATAAATATGTGTATAAAGGGAATGATGCAGCATCAATAAGATTTGAGAATGAAAACACCCTAGATCATGATGAGATTTTATCCTTTCTAGATGGGAGGTATGTTAGTGCACCAGAAGCTATGTGGCGTTTGAATGAATTCAATTTATCGGAAAAGTCTCACACTGTTGTACGATTAGTTGTTCATTTGCCAGATCAACAGGATATTGTTCATCAAGATGGACAAGAAGAGGAAGCTGTTGCAAGGGATGCTACAAGACAAACAACACTTACTGCATGGTTTGAGCTGAACAAAAATGATCAAGATTCTCATAATTATTTATATACAGATATTCCTCATTATTATACTTTTAATAAAAGTGCAATGAAATGGCAAAAGCTGCAACGAGGAGGTGAACAGGTTATTGGAAGAATACCTGTGGCTAACATCCAAGATTCTGAAAGGTATTATTTGCGCTCATTGCTTTTAAGAAAATTGGGGCTGTAAGTTTTGAAGATTTAAAAATTTTTGATGGAATTGTGTGCAATACTTTTCAGCAGGCATGTAAAATGCAAGGATTACTTGAGGGAGATCAACATTGGTACGACACATTAAATGAAGCAATACAAACGCGAGCACCGTTTCAGTTACGATTATTGTTTGCTACAATTTGTGGTTTCGGAGAAGTCATTGATATTCCAGAACTGTGGTTTCGATACAAAGATGCTCTTTAAAGATAAAGCTGATTCATATATATATATTTACAGTAACTGTTCTAGGACACACAGTGTCTTCATTGTAGCGAGCGAAGCTAGCAGGGTTTGCGTAGCAAACCCGGGAGGATTGCAACGCAATCCTGGGGGTTGGCGGGCTTTAGCGAGGAGGGGACAAAGCCCCCTAGTCATTAATAAATCACTGTGAAAAATGACAATATGAACCATTCAACTAAAATCAGTCAAAGTTAACTAACATATTACCACATAGATCAAGTTAATATTTCTGGATGAGAAACTCAAAATTTGTTAAAACTATAAATTTTTGAATATAATTTTAAATCCAATAAAATTTTACAATTCCATCATTATTGCATTCAGGTTGGATACATTCTGAAAAGAATGATATCAAACAACTATGTCTAAGAATTATAATCATCTCTTTGTAATGCATTTTATAAAACGTTACAGACTTTTGGTTATCTCTTTATAAGGAGAGTAGATATCTTTTATATTATATAGCTCTTCTATTCATATGATATTTTTCTCTTCTTACACTAACTGTGATTCCAAAAAAGTCAGAATTTTAATGGAATAAATTAGAAATATTATTCATATCTTATATAAATATATTTAAACGAATGAGAAACCAAATAAAATACATTCAATACAGTTAATACTGAAAATTTTGAAGTCAACAGAAAGATCGGATCTTTGACATGCAATTTCTGTAGATACATTTTATTCAAACAGGGTTACTTCAACAAAATTTTATTTATTATTCCCTTGCGAAAAAGCTTTTAGTAGTATACTGACTTTAGATAGTCGAGTAAAGTCTTTCGAAGTAAAAGGAAAAGAAAGCGAAAGAAGTAAGTGAACTTAGTTGACATACGTCAAATCCGTTTCGTTTCCGGAAAATAAACTTTTTTGACGTCGAACAAGAAGAAAACTTTGTTATGAAAGCACATATTTTTGAGATAAATTTAATATTCCGGATTTAAAATCTTTTATTCACTGATGGGGGATAAAGATTAAAATTTAAGCGTTTATCAAACGATGTTGCATATGATAGAACATAAAACTGTTCGTAACATTTGCTTCTCCAACTCTTCAATATCCAACCGTTTTTACGAAGCTAAAACGTCTTTTAGGCAAAATCGAAAATAATTTCATTGCAACTATCTGCATTTAGGTAAAAATAAGGCGGAAATTCAAAGTTATAAAACTGGAAATTTTCCTTCTCTTTTCCCACCTCTAAGTAGTAGAAGTTAGATAAATCTGAAATCAGAATAAAAAAATCTGATTTGTGAAGACAAAGTTCTACATCTGTCAGATGACAAGAAATAGATTAGAAAGTTTTTTTACTCTTCTTCGCCATATCATTAACAAAACGTTGGGTCCAAGATCAGTTTTAGCGTGAACGAGGTATTTATGGCATTTAATGCAAACAGTACTTGGATCCGATATAAATAAGCTTTCAGAAGAGCCAATGCAATGCAAAGGTGCTATAAACCTAACTACATTAACAGTAAGATTTATATTATTCTTGAACCATACAAAAAAATTCTTATAATTATAGTATTGTATTATAACAATCTTTTATGTTTTAACAATTTAGATTTTTCTTAATTGCAGTTGATTGGTTAACAAGAACGACTGCACAAATTTAGTTATACAGAAATCAAAATGACATATACTTGAAAAAAAACTTCACAAATGACAACATACAAGCATACAACTTTTATGCCTACTAAAAACACATGAATGTAGAAGCAATACTCAAAATCAATTGCGGTATTGTCACTAAATACAAAGCATTCGGAATTCTTTTGGCAGATCAAGTTCCAAAGTATCTGAGGTTCTCTACCATTTGCCTTTTAATCTCTGAACACAACAACAGGGCATCTGAAGAATTTTCTGATAATTCTTCAACATGATTCTCGATTATAAAATATCACTAAAATTTTAATAATTTTTTGTTAAAAGAATTGCTAATAATTCTCTTCATCAGCCTTTTCCAAATGCTCACGAATCCTTTAATCATCAAATAATAGAAATACTAAACAAAAAGTTATCAAAGAAAAAAGTATAAATAAGAAACAGAAGATTTAAACAAAAACGATAACAATACACCTTTTAGCGAGCTCAACGCAGCAGCCTCAAGTGATTGCATCAGCAAAAATTTACAACGATTAATATTTAAAACACATAAAATATAATTTAGAAAGTAAAAGCAAAATATTCAAAATGGAAGGAATGAATTAATTTTTGATTAATTAATTTATATTTAATATCTTTATGAAATTTTTTTAATTATAACTTTAATCAACAACAATCATTTGCAGTACACTACGTTGAAAAATTGTCTTTTTCTTCATAATTGGAGAGAAATTGCTCACCTCCTTATAGTGTTTATAAAGTTATAGTAACAATAAATAGCAGCTTTTCAATAAAAGATTGCGTGTCTAAGCAAAGTATCGGTAAGTTTAGTTTTAAGTCCATTAATCTCAATCTTTTCTAATAATAAAACAGAATGTGTGTGCGTCGGCGCTCTTCAGGGCAGACCACTGGATCTACAGCCACGAAATTTGATGCAAACATACTTTGGAGGGTGGGAGTGTACACCTCGGAGACGTTATTTTCTAAAATTTTAATTAGAATTTTAATGAATTAAAATTTAATTGGAATTTCCCATGATAACTTCCGAAAATATTATAGCACAAAAATGATTTTTATACCGTCTTAAAATTCAAAAACTTATCTTTTCAATGATATCAATTAAGGTGCCGTAAATTTTTTCTAACTTTAATAAATTTTTAAAAATAGTTTAGTCATAATTTACAACAATACTTTTCACAGTTGCAATGAAATTCAAACCGCTTTCATTGTTTAAACAAATATTTAATTGTGCGTTTATCTTCCATTGCTGAAAGCTAATCTAATGGATTTTACTATCTTTTTTCATTTCATCAATTTTTCTGTGAGATCTATAAATAAAGTCCTTTAAGATAGGAAATATATCCAGTAAGCTGGATGATTATAGTTGCTATATTTTAATTCAGCTATCATGATACTGGATGTAAAATGTGCCGAGCCATTTTAATGTAGAAATCAAATTCAGATTTTGCATGAGGAATGAGAAAGTGAAGTTGATCGACAGTATGCAATTAGATGTTAGATGACACGGACTATTACTTGACTCTATTAGGGACTTTCATGTAGACAATAGATAGAGAAAGTCCAAGGCTACAAAAAGAACACGGGTTAAATGTCTATCACAATTTGAAGTTTAAGACTGCTTTGCTAACGGACCATGAATATCATACTACGCATTTAATTGAAGTTATATTACCAGCGAACAAGATAGTCGAAGAAGGCGACTAGTAATAACATAAAATTAACAATAAATTACAATAAACAGCAAAATCCGCTTAGGTATAAATTAAAGAAAAATATTGAGAATATGTAGGAAATTTTGAAGCATTATTTTGGATGAAACCAACAGATAAGCTTTAAGCTTAAGCATTTTAAGCTTTTAGTTACATAAGATCTTTATGGAACAATTTTGAATCGATTACAATGAATGTAAACAAATGTTTTAATATCACTTTGAAATCCAAATTCTTCTTTAAAACGAATAATTTCCATTAAAAGAAAAGCGAATTACCATTCGAAATAAAAGTCCTTCAAAGTTACAAAACCGAACACCCCAGCTCTCTATTCAAATGAAAAAAGCAACTAATTTTGTTGGAAACCGCTTAAAACTCACAAATAAAAAAGCTCTATAAAATAAGATAGTTTCAAATCCTTGCTCGGAGTATGTCACAGGTATCGAAAGGAAATAAGTTTTAAAAGGTTTTCCGAAAAACTCTGCCTCCAGGGAGTCAGATCTTCTGTTCGATCGTTGTTGAATAAATACTTAAAACTCTACTCCACCATGCATCGAAAGAAACTTTGTTGCATTGCTTCTACTAAGAACGGAGCGTTATTCCCCACGAAATTGAAAGTTGAAAAAGCAGCGCAGATCCCATCAGAAGAAATTTATCTTTCTGTCCCTAGAGATAATCTGATGATAAATCGGGTTTTTTTTCAGTCAGTCAAATTTTGGCTGAGGTGAGTAAATACCTTCGGGTAATTTGTTTCTATTGTAGTTGTTGTTTGTTAGTATTTTAAAATGTATGCATGTGTATACACGAAAAAAAAATTCTATTATATTTCAAATGTCCACCTAATTTCGTTACTTGGAATTTTCTCAGCTTGTGCAAATTTTATATGAATAAACCAACCAAACATTGGTTTAAAATGTTTCCTATGCTTCATTTAAAAGATACTCTTTGAGGACAAATCAACCCGCAGGTCAAAATCTTAAAGACTGCTTTCTTATATAGAAAATGATATATATATATATATATATATATATATCATTTATGTTCGAAGCTCTAACATTTAATTGGTCATCTGGACCATCAGGTTACTTAACATTACCGCAGACCTGAAAACTATAGAGGAGTTTTCTGATTTGTTTATTTGGGTTTCACCGAACGTCCGTGGTGAGGGTTCACTTCCGTTTTCCAGTAACCCTCCAAATTAAGCGATATCCAGAACCAATTGGATTCCATAGCAAGCGCTAAGTTCGAATAACTTCTTTCTTGAGTACACAAAGCTCCAAAAAGAGCGATAAAGAAAGAAAAATTATGGTAACCTTTCCACAAAATTAGGCTCTTACTTTTAGTAGATATTGAGAGCTACAACAATAGGAACATAAAATTTAATATTTTCAAAGTATCCTTAAGCCATAACATTAGAAGACTCCCCTTCAGACATTAATTAATATCTTCAAATAGAGTGTTGAAATTTTGAAGATTCCCATTGACTTTACATTATCACCGGAAGTTGCTGACTGAAGTCCTACTTTACCGTAAATAAACAAAACAGAAAACTAGCCCACAGCATTAATTTTCATTACAATACACAACCCCCAATACTAAGCCTACACTATTGGGTTTTAAGTAACAAAGAGCCGAAGAGGAAGAGTTTTATTAAGATTTCATAAAAAGTGTACAAACTGCACTCATGATATGAGCGGAAATTAATTACAATGTATTTTTTATATCAATTATGTACAAAGTCATTGCCATACAAGACAGCACAGAACAGGTTTTCCATGATATTACAATAAAAATATGTCAATTTCCAATAAACAATGTCATTAATCATTACATATATGAGTCGTATAGATGCAAAACTGACCATCTCCAAAACAGAAAATTCTTCAGAAAAGGATTTTTTATCACACCTAGCCAACATGAGTTTTAAAAAAAATACTGCATGGCATTCGATGCAATGGTAATGGGCAGTGTGATTCAGTATGCAATTTATAGTAATGAGGCACGAAGAAGGGGGGGGAGGGATTATTTAAGCTTTTGTTTTGGAGATGTCAAGTTTTGCAACAATCTGAAATCTAAATAAATACTCCAAATTGTATAGAAAAGGGAATACATAAAAATTTTCTCAAAATATTATTAAATTAAGGTGTCATCACATAAAAATAGATTCAATCATAAAAAAATCAAATTCTCATGGCCATCTTCTCCAGGGTCTCTCTATAATGATAGAAATTATGCTGTTGATCTTCGGTCACTCCCTCTCTTTTCTGAAGGCACAGCGGACATTTCCGTGGTCTTTACGCCCGTCCCGTCTTAAGGTCGTCTTTCACATCCGTTTTTATACATAAATAAATAAATTATTTTCAATAGAATCTACTGTTACTGCTTCGCCATCTCTCGATTCCACCCAAACGGATCTATTTTACAATACCGTATCTGATGAGGATAACTACAACATTTTTCTCCATCTTCTTTAAAAGTGCAATAATTCAGAAAACCCAACTCTAACTTATAGCAGTATCCATATTAACAGCTGTAAGACTAAGTTTGACCAAGTTTCACGAAACTACCGCTACGCTGCCTGGTGGATTTGTGGGTGGCTGTTTTTGAATCCATATGCATTAGCGGAGATGGCCAGTTCTGCAGCACACCTTTATTTCGAGCGCATTTTAAACATGCATAGGGCCAGGTTTTAAACATTTTCGCGTTGTCAAGTGGTAGAAGAGATCATATAGACTGAAAATCTTTGAAGAAACGTATTTGTGAAAAAATGGGGATGGCCACTTTTGCAACTACACGACAAATATATAAAAGCCACGCGTGACAAAGAAAATATGGTAAACTTTTTAAAATTATACGCAATTAAAAATCACAAGCAATTCAAACTAAATGAGCATTCATTCATTTTCATTGATTGATTGATTGACACCCTCACTAACCCAGCCTACCCGAAAGGGTGTAAGGCTCAACACGGGCCAGTGGGGAAAATAGACGATCACTGACAGCAAGACAAGGCCTTGGGCTCTCCACCCCTTCAGGGCAAGGAGAACACCCCTAGAGCAAATACAGGATTCCCACAACCTTAACCAATCCGTTTCCTTCCCTAAAATGTATACAAACTACACCCATTAACAAGAGTGGGAATAAATTACACTATATAATTACAGAACATTTTTCCCTTTTTTAACAATGTTGTTAAACTAAGCAATACAATAAAAGGCACCATTAAAATTTCCTACATATAAGGAGAAAAGAGAACAATAAATACAATAACACGCCAAGAAAAACCAAAAAGATCACACAATTTAAAAATTTTATAATTTAAAAATATATACTTCGCAGCTAGAACCCTTAATTAAAATAAAACCAATCCTTCAACAGCTCTAAAAAATTTTAAAACAGATAAATCCGGTATGTAAAACCAAGTATTCAGCAGTGTGAACCCGGGGCGTCGGAAGGAAGAGCCGTACAGGAACAGTGCCTGAAGTTCCTAAGCTCTCAAAATTTCAGGCAGAGGTATCGAGTGTGAATCCATTATTACCATTTGTGTCAGTAAAAACTCCAAGTGTAAAACATCTGACAAAAATCACACACACACACACATGCACGTGCATATATAAATATATATACACACGCACACATACACAAAACAACACGGCAGAAGGATGCAAAACACACAATTTTGACCAAAGAGCTGCGTTCGCACTGCAGTGACGACCACAAAGACCATCGACCATCTAGTTTAAAACCACAAAACACCTCTTCAAAGAACCACAAGTTTAAAAAAAATCCATTGTAAAAAGTTTCTCAGAAATTTCGCAGGAAAAAAAAGACCAGCCGGCAAAAAATATCTAATTAAAATCCAACCAACAGTGTTAAAACCTTCAGCCAACCACAACCATCACCAAAATCCCCTTGGAATCGCCGGTCAAAAATGTAAACAATTCATTAAAACAAAGCAAAATCTCAAACAAGAGACGCCAACATACAACCAAAACTAAACAAATCGTTTGGTCATAAAAGAAATCAATTAAATAAAATATCGTTTGACAGCAATATATTTAGAAAGGTAATAAAAATATAACGGCAACGCCATATTTATCTTTTGCGAACATTGCCTAGCTATGCGGAAGAAAAATGTCGGAGAAGAATTCGATATCATTGATTTGAACTTACGTCATATTGTACATAGTTGTGTAAAATGTCTGTTCTTCACGGAAATCGTCAATAAATGTGTTGTTTTTGTAAAGAAAGATTCAGCATACTTCGCTAATTGCTGGAAATACATTACAGTCTTTTAATGTATTACAAAATTCGATCTTTGCAAACACGAAACAAGCCAAGTTAAAAAAAAGTGTACAAAAAGGGTAAGTTCCATTAATTTGGTTTGAAACCTATAACTTCTAAGCCTTAAAACCAACCATTCCCAAATCTCTACAGTATTCGGATCTTAGAACAACTAATTTTATTCGAAACCGTTTAAACATCACAATGAAGAAGAGCTTCATAAATTGATACGATTTCAAATCCTTTCACGAAATATATCACAGGTATACCGGAATGAAATAAATTTTAAAAGGATTTCATCAATAGCTCGGCCTCCTGGGAACCGGGACTTCTTTTCTCCAGCCATCGAATAAATATATAAAAAGCCCCAGCTACACGCCACCGAGCATCGACAGAAACTTTGTTGCATCGCTTTCACTGCTATTCAGTACAGAACGATTCCCCACAAAATTAAAAGTTCGAAAAACTGCTCAAATCCCTCCTGAAGAAATTTGTCTTTCCGTCCCTGGAGATAACCTCGGGATAAATTGGGTTTTCTTCCAAGCCATCAAATCGCGGCTGTTGTGAATAAAATATATCTGAATTTTTTCTTCTTTAGTTAATGATTGTTGTAGGTTTTTATTTTTTTATTATGATTCGATAGGTCTTTTGTCAAATAAACTATTCCAGAAGAAATTAAATTCGATTCTTCGCGTTTTTGTGGTGGAGATAAAACAGTAAATCATCCGCATTGTCAAGGGGAAGTGTTATGTCAGTTGCATCGATGCAGAAAGTGATAAAATTATATTACCGACTAAGAATGATTTATCTGCCAAACTCGGAAAAGAATACTATTTTCTAGAAAAGCACCCTTAATGGAAAATGGGGAAGGAGATAAAGATTTAAAGTTAATAGAGATAGGAGATACCAATGCACTACCGAAGGTGGGCTTTTCCCAAATTGTTCCTTGTGTTCACATCCAAAACGGGATGAGTTCGGGGATTTTCGTGAACTTATCATTAAGAACTGTTTCTTCCTTTTTCTTACTTCAATCTCAAAACTTATTTTTGGCATCGCAGAAAGGATTCTCACTTTTTCAAATATTTTAATTAAGCCAGTTTCTTTCTTCAACCCGGCTGAGGTGGCCTCACCCTATTAGCACAAGGTGTTGTGCGATCTCAGCGACGTTTTTCAATATTCTGAATAACGTACAATATCGTGAAAATATCGTAACAATATTGTATAGCATTTTGTGCTGATAGGGGATGGTGAGATCTCGCTTCGGGACCGGAGGATTCTAGATTCGAATACCAATTAAACTAAAAGGTCCACCGTGTATGTTGGCCTGCTGTGTTAAATACGACGTCGAAGGTCGTACGTCCGCCCGTTATTGTGATGTGGAATTATGGACAGGGGATGGTGGTTAAGATGTTGTCCTCGTCATCTGACCGTAATTCAAAATTACGAGGTCCGTCCCAAAATAGCCCTCGTGTTGCTTCAAAACGGAAATTAATACAGCTAGACTAAACTAGAATTTTCTTCAACCGTAAATTAATCTTCTTTACAGTTCCTTGCATATTCTGAATGTGTCTTATACATATCTGAGGCGAGTTTGCGGCGGGTAATTCTAGGATTCAAACACATCTTGTAAAAATTAAATGGTGTTTCTCAGTGGTAAAATCAGTTCCGGAACACTCTAACTTGGGTGACAAAGATCTCGCTGTTTTATAGACGTTTCCACTATTTTTTCTTATTTATTTTTCGTAAAGAAAAGCAGTGCAGGAACACTGTTCCGGTGCGTTCCGTTTCAACTACACCCCTGGTCCCTCCTGGTGGCACAGTAAATGCGTTAACAACGTGTATTTAGATGTTAGATCACATACACAGTCACATTTTTAGCGATACTATTCAAACGTGATGTAATAAATATTACGTATTATAATAAGTCTTGAAATTGCTAACAAAGTCATCGAGACTCAGTGGGAAATAAGGAAATCTTTAAGAGTAACTGTCATTGAATTTTGTGTTCTTAAAGATCTATATATAAAACAAGTAATACACAGAGTGTTTGCATGTACGCTATAAAAAGTAATTGAGTCGCTTTCACGCTATAGAAATCCAAACAACTCTGTAGAGTTTTTTTCCACAATTACTAGGAAGCATGGGGAAGGTTTCAGTATATGTTTTGTGACAATGAATTAAAAAGAAAATTTTCTATTAATTTATAACCATTTTTCCATGCATAGAACAGTTTATTTTGACTTTATTGTTGCCATTCCTATTGAATGAAAATATTCTATATATTTTAAATTATTTTATTTATTTGCTTACTAGTTGCCACTCACAATGCTTAAATTTTGAATAACTTAAAAATTATTAATGGCTTAAGGAAAAAGCTTTCGGTGTTTTTTAAAAATAATTCTTATCTTAGTCTGTAATTTCTCGAGAAGCTAGGAGATTTAGCAATAACTTTGTGCAACTGATATTGTCATTTTAATCTCTTCTAATAATAAATGCGAATGTGTGTTTTTTGACGCTCTACAGGGCAGACAACTGGAGCTAGAGCGATCAAATTTGGCATAGTTATACTTTGAAGAGTGCGAATGTGTACCTGGGAGCGTATTGTTTTAAATTTAAATTTTATTTAATTGAAAATTAAGCAAAATTTTGGTGTCCTTCGTTGATACCTTCCGGAAATATCATCACACAAAAATTATCTTTACACAAACTTCAAATTAAAAATTTTCATTTTAATGATATCGATTAGCGTTCAATTTTTATAGAATTTTGACAATTTTTTGAAATATTTTCATGCTACATTTACAAAAATACTTTTCATTGTTTCCATGAAATTTAAACCGTTTTCAGTATTTCAACAAATATTGTATCATGCGTTGTTTTTCCTTTGTTAAAAGCTAAGGAATGAAGATTCTGCTTATTTTTTCATATAGTTTGGCAATGTCATTACGAATTTTTATTTTATTTTACTAGTCACACACACAGGAAATAGTTCACAGGAAATATAATTTCAACTGAATCTCTTTTGCATAATTTGATAACATGGTTCCCTTAACAAAGTAATTTTAAACTTCAAATTACGATAGACATTTAACCCGCGTTCTTTTCGTGCACATGTTCTGCTCCTTGTCTACATGAAAGTCCCTAATGGATTCAAGTAACTGTTCGTGTCATGTAGCGTCTAATTTTACATTGTCGACGCGAACTTTACGTTCTTGTACCTTATGAAAATACGCATTTGATCTCAACATTAAAATGGCGAGGCACATTTTACGTCCAGCAGCACGTTAATTGGCTTAAAACACGCTGAAAAAGAATTAAAACATAGCAACCGTAATCGTTCAGTTTACTGAATTATTTCCTCATAAACTTACTATCTTGAGTACTTTCTTTACAGATTTCACAGAAGAATTGATCAAATTAAAAAAGGAAGTCAAATCAAGTAGGATATTTATTAGTTTTCAACACTGGAAGAGAAACACGCAATTAAGTATTTATTTTAAACAACGTAAACGGTTTGAAATGCGTTGCAACAATGAAAATTATTGTTGTAAAATTTGCCAAAAATATTTTTACAAATTTATCAAAATTAGAGAAAAACTCGCTATCATTGCAAAGATAATTTTTTTTAATGTTCAGATGATGTAAAAATTAATTTTTGTGCTTTGATATTTCCGGAAGCCAAAATTTCGCTTAATTTTTAATTAATGAAAATTTTAATTAAAATTTCAAATAAACGGGTAGGGGTGCACATTCCCTCCCTCCAAAGTATGTTTGTGCCAAATTTCGTTGCTCTAGGTATAGTGATCTGCCCCGTAGAGCGCCAATACACAGACACACAGTGTCCTTTATTATTATTAGAGATTACGTGACATTGTTTGTGGAATCTATTAACAAAACCCTCTAAGGTAGTAAGTAATATATCCGTACTAACCTAAGATAGTAAATAGATAGAAAGATTATACTGATAATTCTTTAATTTTCCTATTAGCAGGTTTCACTGCACTAACATGGTGTTAGACACAATACAAGTAAAATGCGCCGTATCATTTTTATGCTGGAATCAATTCATTCGCATTTTATATGAGAAATAAGAAAGTGAAATTACAGCGTTAGACAACGTGTAGGTAAGTATTTGTTTGATGGCGAGAATTTGATTTGAGAATTACGTTTGTCAAATATACGCAGTTTTAAATCGTTTTCTTTTTCTTTTATATTATCTTTTTAACTGTAATTGAATCTTGCAAGCGAGATATTTTCCTCCTGCATTAATACAACGTTTGGGTGGAAGAAATGCCTTTGGTTTCATTTTCTGATTCCAGTAAAATTTAAGTAAATATTTTTTTCTTTTTCTCAAAACTATGTTTCTGCCCCGTAAATGCAGTCGTTGACACGCTGGTAACATAAAGAGTTATTTCTAATAATTATTTATTGATATTAATAACAAAAAAAACGTCGCGTTTGCATGCAAATGTGACTTGACTCTCTTTGGGAAGCTAAAGGTATACAATAAACAGAACAAGTAAATATCACGCCTCATCACAAATATCAAATTTGTGGTTTAAAAATACTTTGTTGAAGGGAACTATAAATATCACGTTATGCATAACAGATTTAATTGAAATTAAGCTCAACCAATAATTTGACGAACCAGCTGGTCGATAATGGCGGCTAGTTCGAAATAAAGTCACAGACGCTAAGAGGATTTTATGCATTATGATATTTTATATAAAAGTATTTTTTACATTAAAAATATTATATATTTTAAGCAATGTGTATATTTATGTGTGAGATGACATTCCATCGAATGCTAATAATAAATAGATTTTATATTTTCTTGCATATGCCGATTCCATTAAGTAGCCATCAATATCATATTTGATTAGTCACAACTTTAATATTTATTGTAATTATTTGTTATATAAGTCTGCTTATAAGTACTCCAAATTTGTCTCACAAATACAGTCTAACCATAAACGATAAACCCTGCCTAGGCATTCGTGTTTGGAACGGCTCGGTCGAAATGATAATAACAAGTGTACCTCGATCAGTTACAAAATGGCTACCCTTATCGCCAGTCCATGGACTAACCCTCCTGTAGGAGGTACGTCCTGTCATTGAAAATGTGGCCAACACAACCACACCGTCATGGCCTGTATCCTCAAGGGAAGTCAGAACCTGCTTACTACGTACTAGGGGTGCTAACTTCCACGTACTCTTAAGTATAAGGAAGGTTTAAGTGAAGGTTTCTTGAGACTCAATTAAATAGTTAATTTTTTTATTTTTCATTCTGAACAACCCTGGTACATAAGATAGTATAGTATTATTTTCATAACGATTTGAAGATTCAATAATGATGTTCATAATACTTCAAACTATATTAATCTTTTTAAGGATAGAGAAAATAGACAAAATATCTAAAAAAGACAAAACAAGAATAATAGAAGCAAAACCTATTCTAATTTTGAATCTGGATGGATGAAGACCTCTGATGACATCATCCACCAGATTCTTCTTCCCCTTTGTTCTTTTTCATTCGTATTTTTACCTCTATCACAGTTAAGACTTCCCTTAATTTGTATTTATATCTTAGTCTTTTTAAAATATTAAATAAGATATGTAGCCGAAATTTAATTAAAGAGTTTGACTTCATTTAAAGCCATTCTATTGAAGTTCATTACTTTCAACACCTATTTGATTCAACAGAAAATGCTTGAACATGAGAACAAACATTAGAAACGAGGTATTATAACTCAAACTTCGGAATTAATAGATCAAAAGCTATTTATTAAACCTTTGTTACGAGTTCACTAAATTTCCATCGTTGTAAATTTCACACTAATCATCTTGAAAAAACCTAAATTATTCGAGCTCCTTCATTTACATAATCCTCTTGGAAGTTAATTTTGAAAACTCAATAACAATCTGCATCTGCAGAGAGAATACTGCCTCGCGGTAACCACCTTTCAGTACTAGAGATTAGTAAAAGGCGCTTTGGAACATCCAGTCCAATTTGATTCTTACAAGGCGGGAACTCTTTCGGAAGTCATAGTTAATTAAAAGGGTTATGCGCAATCGAAAATTCGAGATTAATTTCGTTGGTTCTGAGGCATCCAATTAACTTAATTGCTGCACTCTGGCATTCCGTATATTGTAAAAACAAAGCAGATTCCAGAAAGGCAGATGAGCAGAGAAATCGTCTGCTTTTGGGTAGTTCTTTTATTGTTAGAAAGCTGGAATATAAATTATGTAGTTCTTCTCTTTCAAAGAGGCAACGACAACGGAAACGATATGCAAATGGAATAAATATGTAAATAAAAGAACTTTCTGGAAGAAGTTCCTCTCGTTTATTTTAGGAACACTATGAATGACTGGAATGTAGAAAAAAGATTTAGAATTTTCGAATAGATAAGAGTAAAATGTCAAAAGAACTAAAATATGCTGAAGTATAGTGTAAAAATTAATTGCAAGAATGCCTTGAAAACATTTTTTTCTTTTTAAATTATGTTTATGTATTTCTGTTTTACAGACCTATTTGGCTTAAAATTTTACCGAATTAGTGTGATATCGAGCTCATTTATTAATCAATTTCATTATATCTTCCTATGTAATATGATTCCAAAAAATTTAACTGATTCTTATAGCTTCGGGTTGTATTTAATCATTTTCATATTAAACTGACTCCATAAATGTGCCAAATTTCAGAAAATAAAACTATCACAATTTTTTCTTTCTTCCTGTATATTTAGACCTGAGTTGAATAATAATTCCAAAAATAAAACTTTTTTTCACTTGCAATTCCGAGTATTTTTGCATCAGAAATTTAAATTCGGAATATAATTATCGTTTTTGATTCCATTTCCGCTTTCCTAATTGTTTACTGCATATGCATAAATATTCGTTAGTAAAATTAATGAAAATATTTCAAAAGAAAGAATAAAATTTCATTTATTCATCCTCGTTCGTATCTCTTTAAAAAAAGAAACAGTCATTTCTAGAGAACTAATCTAGTTTGATGATTTCTTATCTCTGCTAATAATAAAAGTCTGTTTGTGTGTTAGCACTCTACAAGACAGATGGTTGGAGTTACAGATACCAAATTTGGCCAGGGGTGGCGCCAGTGGGGGGAACCGGGGGGGAGGGTCCTCCTGTCGAGGATTCTGTGCCCCCCTCCCCGTCGGGGAAAATTTTTGTTCCCCGTTCACACAACAGGGTATTCAACTAGTAGATAAATAAAGATCTGGAGAAAATTTGAGACCAATTTCATTACACTTCTCTTCCCGTCGGGCAGACACTAGCGCCCCTCCTACATTTGGCACAGATATACTTTAGAGGGTAGGAATGAGCAACTCGGAACGATTTTTTTAAAATTTTAATTAGAATTTTAGTTAATTAAAAATGAAGCAAAAGTTTTACATTTTTTATTTTGAAAGCATTCAAAAATATTATTGCACGAAAATAGCTTTCACACAGCCTTAAAATTTAAAAAATATATATCTTACCAATGATATTAATGTAGCTATCATCCAATTTTTCCTTAATTTTAACAAATTAAAAGAAACTAGCCGCCTTCGGCGACCAGCTGTTCGCCCGTAATATGAAGAGCCTGTTGCAATGCTTGGAACTTGGTGAAATAAAGTGGCGAATGGCAGTTGTAAAGGCTGAGGAACTCTGCCAAAGGTTTATTTTGCGATATATCTCGAAGATGGAGGGTGGCGGATGATAGGCGACCATTGATGACATATCTAAGAGTCATAAGCTTTTATATGAAATCAAAATTGTCAAAATGGGTCCAGTGGTTGAGGCTGACCGACTCTGTCAAGGTTTTCTCCCATAGAGAAAGTACAGCGGAGTAGTGTTTTTCCAATTTCTCTCAAAAATGGAGGGTGGTGAGTAATAGATAGTCATTGATGACATATCTATGGGATATAATTTTTTTGCGAAATCTGTAAACAAAATCCTCTAAAATATGAAGCATATTACGAGATATGTCTGTTAAGCTCAAAGTTATGGCTGGTAAACCATATTTTTTGATTTACCAAAGACTTACTTTTGGTATTCTTTGTATCGACATGTTTTAATTTAAGTAACATGTTGTTGGACTTGAAATGCGCCTCGCAATTTTAATTTTGAAATTAAATGCATATTTTACTTGAGAAATACAAAAGCGAGGTTGGCGCCGACAATATGAAATTAGATGTTAGATGACTTGGATAATTACTCTACTCCATTAGGGGTCAAGAAATTATCCATTGGGTTCATACTTAGACAATGAACTGAATAGGTGCAAGGTTATAAACACTGTTAAAATGTCTGTCATAATTTGACGTTTAAAATTACTTTTAGGAAACCATGAACATCAAACTATGCATAAGTGATTGAATTGAAATCAGCATAATCAGTATTTCCAACGAACAAGCTGGTTTCCGAAGGCGGTTATTTATCAATAATTAATAGAAACAGCTGCTTGTTTTAAGATACATTACTCTGCTTAAATTTGTCGTTGCATGACGTAATGAAATTTCCTAACAGAAGAGAACAAACATAAACTGGAAATCCTAAAATTACAGTTTTACTGACAAATCATAATTTTCAGAAATTTTGAAGTCTTTTCGAAGGATTGAATATAGTTGAATATTTCGGGAGAGCTTTAAAAGAATTTCAAAAACAGACCTTCAATTAACCTTCTTTTGAAAAGTTTTTTCATACTGATGAAGATAGAATCACATTAAGCATTTCAATACATAAATTTTGAAAAACTCAAGATGATTAAATGATATATGAAATAATATGAATAAGCGAAATGAAGGACACGCTTTTTTAAAACTTGTTTCATGTTTCTAAGAATAAAATTTTGCTATAGATTTTTCACTCACTCCTGATGTACTAGAATTCTGAAATTTTATACAGTTGCTACCTCTTGAAGACAATACACTATATTAATATTTTCAGAACTTAATTATCAATTAATCCATTATTCATTCATTAAACTTTGATAACATAGGAGAAGTGTCATCTGGTAGTGAGTTTCAGATCACATTCATTACAAGATCCTGTATTAATTATAACAATGAATTTTGGGACATATTACCCATTAAAAATTAGAAAATAATCAAAATAAAGGTAGTTTCAATTAACGCAGCACCAGTCGTCGTTAAGCACTACGTTGACATCGTTACTAGTATTAGCGGTATAGTTAAGTACCAAAAAACGAAACTAGTAAGTACCAAAAGAAAGTACAAAAATAAAGAAGTTTTTTAAAGCGTACTTTCATCGGCGTGCTTAAAATTAATGTAAAATTAATTATATTCATTATTTTCTACTTAAAAGTAGATAATAGTTTTTTAATAAAAAATTTAGCGGTCAAAACAAAAACCATAAACTCGTGAGCGCTGTAAACCATATCATAAGGAACTTAGACCACAATGAATATCACAAGTAAGAGCATTCCTATAAACATTCATTAAAATTTAAAAATATATTATAAATGTTATCATTATTCAAATTTACTAAAAGTAGTTCTATCAGCACCTCTAGATTTCTCACTTTTGTATTGTCCATATTTTTGATGAAATAAATTATTTTCCACTTTATAGAGCACAACGTGATAAAAACGTGTTTCGAAAACTTTTTAAAATTTTTTTTTCAGCTAAGGTTCACTGGTATCACCGGATGACGTAGAAACTGTGGTGTTTTTCAGAATAATTTATTTTAGTCATTAAATAAATAATTTAGTTATCAAATAGATGAGTTCCGTGAATTATTTATTATCCATATACCGATATTAAAAAAACGTTATTATTTTAAATTATTTTTTTATCTGTGTAATAAAATGCCTATTTATTTTTCTCTACTGGATGTATACTCGTATAATTACATATTTCGTTAGTGATTTTCCCGATCATTTTTACTTATATTAAATTGTTCACCTGTTTTGTAAATAATATTTCTGTCTATATAAAATTTATACCTAGTAACTTAGTTTAAATAATATGTTTTTGAAAGAAAATTACTGGAACAAACTTCCTTAGTTCGCCAAATTTATTAACGAACTAAGGAAATAGGTATTGTTTAAGTAGGTATTAAGAAGGTATTCTTTTAGATGAGTTTTCAGTTTTTCACTAGAGGCTAAGACCAAATTAAAATATAAAAGACTATCCTTTCAAAAAATAAATAACACACCCATTCCGAAATAGTGATTATCATTTCTGTTACTTTCCTGAAACGAGTTGTTCGTTTTATAATAACAGTTGAAAATAACAGTAAACAATGGATTGAATCAACGCCTTCAAAAATTTTCAACATTTTTAAAACTACATTCACAACAATGAACGCTTTTCAAAGCACATCTGCAATGATACTCATTGATTGAAACCACAATAAAGAATGAATTGACTCAGTTGGTTGAAAACCTTCCAGTTCGTTTTTTCTTAGATATGTTTTGAAACACTACATGCTCGCTTTTTCTATGATTGATTTTATTAATGCATTTTCAATAACGGCTCTAATTTTTATTTTATTCTGCTTGCATTAAATCATGAAATGTTTTTATTGAAATCGTAAAAAGCAAAATTTCTGATTAATGAAAATAGCTGATGTAGATGAGATCAAAAGGTGACATTATATTCTATATGACTCTGCGGTTTTTCCACCTTCTATACCGATGATAAAACATTTCATGAAATATTCATTTAGCAACATTTACACACATCATTTACCGTAAAACTACGTTTTCTTTTCGAAACAAATAACTGCAGTAAATTAATTCCTTAAAGAGGAAAACCTCTTTCGAATGACGTTTCCTTTAGTCCAATTTTTCCTAAAAGAAATGCCATTTTTACTGGTAGTGCTTTTCTTACGCACCATTACAAAGATAGCTCTTTAACACCACAATACACCGCCGTCTCTAGAGCTCATGTGGCTCCTATCCGGCTTGGTATAGATGTAGGTGGACTTTATTGAGTTGCGAAAAAAAATGCAACATACAGAAGATTGGCAAATGGAAAAATTACAAATCTGGAGTTTACACACAGAATTGACAACAAAATAAAGGAATATATACAATTTCTTGATTATCACTGTGTGCATGAAAGAAAAATGATCAATGAAAATTATGACGAGCAACATGAAAAAGCTTACATCAATGCTCTGGTTTTTGGGTAACGTAGTGAAGATGGGGAACCACTGCGTGTTAAGTGTCGAATGCAAGGAAAAGGAGATCACTATTAAATAATTGCGGGAAAGGAAGGACTTAGTATGTTCAGTGTATTGAATGCAGCATAAGTTAGAATTATTGTTCAAAGGCAGTTGAGTAGTTATGCCAGTCATATTATGTTTTCATTGTCTATTATGAATTTAATCATGTTTATTATTCTTTTTCTTGAATTCGGATTCTCAAGAACTCTTTGGTACCACAGGCTTATTTAAATCAAACAATATTCAGTGCTCGCAAAAACTGTAATTAATATACAGATATAGCCATATTTCAAGCAGCAGTGTAGCAACCAGAGGGGTACAGATGCCCCGGGCTTCCAGTTTTCAGAGGCGCCATGGAGTCAAAACCTACTGCTTGTATGCCACTATGCCTTTTATTGCAAAATCATACATAGTAACTGCTACGGATTCTCCGTAGTTACTACGGATTTTATCGAAAATTTTGCAAACTACGGGTAGGATTAAAATTTCTACGGAAACGACTTCTTTCCTCCTTGCGCGCGGTCATTTTATTAATCAAGTGCAATTTCTATATATGCCTGGGATAACATTCACTTTTTTTTCTCCCATTACCGTGTTTAAATTTTTAGTCTTAGTGCATTAACTTTTTTAAATTTTTCATTCTTAGACGTTAAATCTGGACGGTGGTAAAAATCATTCCTAGGAAATTTACTAATTATGCTTTTTACTATAACACATCTTGGAAAATGTAAATAAATTTCAGAAGATATTTATTCAATCTTTTATTAATATTTAGTATTAATCAGTATCTTGTGTAATGCATGCTTTTGAAGTATTCAGGTTTCTTGAATTATAATATAGTGACTTTTCAGATTTTTTTCCCACATTTCATAGTTTTGAAAAGTGTTATATATGATAATTCTTCTAATAACAGTGATATATACATATTTCTTGTATTTTTTGTTCGGATAAGATATTTTTCTTAAAAATAGAAATTTATGATTACATAAAATTTGATAAAATATACAAGTGATCATAAATGCAAAATTTTGACACGAGTCTGTTTCCGTGTATGTGTTCTCGAGGGTGTCTGCTACCCTTGTAGACCTTCTGCTACGGACAGCCACCTTTCCAATGTTGGCATGTATGCAAAATATGACGAGGAGGCGAAAAAATAATACAAAACTCCTGTCGCTATTTACGCTTGTTAAGACACTGTTGACGACCGAGATGAAAACCAGCGGGAGTGATCTCCCCTAAACTTTCTCGTACACTTCCCCAAAGAGGTACTGTTTCCCTTCCCCCCGCGTGGATAAAAAAATTCGAACCTACCGTAACCAAGAATCCAATGAAATTTTTCATTGTAGATTATAGTGATTGTAAAATATTTAGGCGAAGAATCATATTCAAAGAGATGAGTATGTATTAAAACTTAGCAATATTTATTTTCTATCACACTCTAGCAAGCTCCGCTAATGCGAGGGCGTGCGCGAGCGAAAAGAAAACAGGAGAAAATTACCTCGTTCGCTATCGCTGCATAGCTTGCTTCCAGTACGCAAGTAAATAAATTGAATATGCAATTTGAGCGCCTTTTTTTAACCGATAGACACAAAAATTAGACACCAAACTACAATTAAGGTAAGAAGGCCACATACCAAATTTCATCCCTGTATATTTTATAGTTTTCGAGTTATCGTGTTCACAGACACACAGACAGACATAATTCCAAAATTGTATTTTTCGGACTCAGAGAGGTCTAAAACGTGGAGATTCGTCAAAATCTCGAGTTCGAATTTTTTGACGATTACAATACTTTCTCTTTGTATACTTCGTATACGAGAAAGTAAAAATCATTACTTTCTGAACGCCACTTATTTTCGCTACGTCACTGACCGTGGTGACAAAACATTAATACATTAGTGTCACTTTTTACAGTGAAATACGATGAGGGGGCGAAAAAATCATATTATGACCAGGGCGCCACTTACCCTCGCTACGCCACTGATTTCAAGGCAACTGAAAGCCTTAACTCAGGCACAGCTCTATTAGGTTACGAAAGAGAGAGTTAGTAACTAACTTAAGCGGAAAGTTAAACGACTATAGGTAGAGATATTTTCCATGCTTCAGGGAATTTCTTTCTTCATATTAATGAGAAAGAGGCATTCAATGACCATCTACGGGAAGAAAAGTTAGCATCATAATGATACTCATAAGTGAAAGCGTTTCGCAAGTAAGTATCATTATGAATAGCAAAATAGTTTGTAATAAACTGCTTTTTCAAAAACTACCAAATAATCACCGCTCATTTCACTGTCTAATAACTGTTCACGTTAAAGTAGCTTTAAAAACTGTCGGAAGGATATCAACATTTTGTATTACGTGAAAGAATGAGATTTTCATGCTCTATTGAATGCGGTCCTATTTCTTCCGTTTATAAACATACTCTTCTTGTCAAAATAAGTGCAAAAATTCGTTTGACAAATAGTTTAAAGGAAATAACAGTTTCAAAAATCAATATAAATCAATTAAACACTATATTCGAAGGAAGTTAATCATAAACTTTTATGTTTAAACTAAACTTGTATTTTAATTTCAGAATTCTAAATAAAACCTGGAAAAAGAGAAATGAAAGTGATTTTATGCAATTTAATAAAGTTCCAAGGAGGTCTCCAAATTATGGTACCATGTGTAGAGTTTAGTCTGTTCCATTCTAATCAATGTGCTTATCATTAATAGCTTATCTTCATGCAGTTGCTTAAAAAATGACTAAAGAATTTTCAACGAAATTTCCAGTGATGATATAGTTTTTTTTCCTTCAACCTTTATTAGAAGACAGTTATTAACATTATCACTGATTCTTTTTCAAAAGATTTGATGCAGAAAAAATTATGACTTGCATTCGTAATGTTGTTTATGTTCACTCAGTTATTTTTTATCTTCTTTTCAGTCCTGTAATCTAAATGCAAAATTAACTTTTATATTTTCTGCATGAAATTATTCATAGCTATGATAGACAAATTTTTTAATGACTACACAAATTACAGCAATGAATTTTCGAAATATTTTCGTGTTAAACAAAATATTTCACGAAAGAATAAACTTTGGATATCTTTTGAAAACGCCTCAGACACCGTGCAAAGTCAATGTTTTATATGATCTTTAAATTTTCTGGTTTAATATTTATCATAAAATCTATCGATATCTTTATTTTATACTAGTCGCTTTTGATGACCTACAGGTTCGTCAGGATTCATTCGCCAAAACTTTCAATCAAATCTTTTGTACTTAGATATGTCTTAGTACCCAGCAAAGTATTTTTAAATTTTTAATCTTAATTTAACTGTCAATATCACAACTAGCAATACTTTAGAACTGGAAATATTTTAGAAGTCTTAACACCTGACTGGCAATATTTTAGAAGTCTTAACACCTGACTGGCAATATTTTAGAAGTCTTCACACCTGACTGGAAATATTTTAGAAGTCTTAACACCTGAATTCATTCATTGTACTGTGCACTTGCCTCTCTGTCTGTTATCTCATTTAACATTTGAGCTTTAATCTGAAACGGGAAATGATTAACTTCAACTTACCCATTGACTTTCTTGCTGAATCGAAACATGCTCATAAAATACGTAAGGAGAATAGTTGATGCCATTCAGCATCGGAGTTCCTCATTCTGTCTTTTGTAATACTTAATATTTTTCATATTTCTGTTCATTTATTCCAAAACAAATAAGAAAGAAAAACTTCGAGCTGAAAGAGTGACAATATATTTTATCTAACTATATTTGAGAAAAGTGTGCAAAAACTATGAAAATTTTCATCATTGCTCATTTTTGAAGTTAAGCCTTATCTGTAATTATCACAAAGCTAAAAAAATTCAAAAATTATAAGCAAAATCATACTTTAAAGAGAAACCTACTCAATATGAAAAATAAGCTAAACTTTCATACCTTGATTATCAACAATGGGAGAAAAACAGAGACTAAAATATTTGTATTAACAATGAAAACGATTTGAATCTCATTACAACAATGAAAAGTATTGTCGTAAAATATGCCTAAAAATTTTCTTAAGCATTTATTATTAGAGAAAAAATCTTACAACTAAATTCACATCTTGAGAAAGATAATTTTTGAATTCTCAGATGATGCAAAAATCATTTTCATGCTCTAATATTTTCTTAAGTTAACAAGAAACAACGATAAAATTTCGCTTTATTTTCAATTAATTAAAATTCTAATTACACTTTTAATAAATAGTTCGGAGTTGCACATTTTCTCCCTCCAAATTTCGTGGTTCTAGGTCCAGTGGATTGACCTGTAGAGCGTCAACATACACACACACAAAACTATATATAGCATAAAACTATATTCATTGAAAAGTAAATTTAAAATAATAAAATTAATTTAAATTTAAAAGAGTGTTTAGAAGATAAAATAAAAAAATAGAGGTAAAGAATACAAATGTTATAAAACAGTTAAAAAATACCTTTTCAGCATATAATCAAGGAAAATTTGAAAAATCGGGTTTTTTTGCAACTTAATAAAATGCTATTAATCTGAGAAGAAACATTTAGATAAAAAAAGTGATCGATGTTAAAAAAACCTATAAACTGAGCCTTCGAAATTTGAGATATTAGGTCAAGAGTATATTAACACAACGTTTATTTTGAAAATTATTTTTACTTTTTTTAATCTAATTTTTTAAAATTTCGCTTAAGTATATGTTTACAGAAATGAATATCTAGTAAAACTCACAGATCGATATCTGCATTATTTTTGAAAAATTCAACTTTTTTTGAGGAAAAAAAAGAGCGCTCTTCGACAAATGCTTCTAAGTACTTCTCTGTCTGAATTCGAGGAACTAAAAATATCCTTTTTCAGAAGCATTGTTCTGCAGTTTCAAAAGGTTTCTGTATGGTTGTTAATTCGTTTGTTAAATAAAATTTTAAAAATTCTCTCTGAGATGTACTTTCCCACTCTCCAAAGAATATTTGTGCCAATTTTTTTAGCTCTATGTTCAAAGTTCTGCCTGAAGAGCGCCAACACACACTTATCCAGAATATTTTATTATTACACTTATCCAGAATATATTATCAGAGAATCAATAGTATACTACATGATTTCTTAAAACGATGGGCTAACATCTGATTTAGGATCAGCGGTAGTTAACCTCTGGGGCCTTTATCATCTAAGAAGAGCAAGTAACAAAATATAATAAAACATGAAAAAAACTAATAGATGAATTAATCGGAAATATTTTGTGGAATCAGAAGAAATTTGTGTTTTGAGCACAATCCAGTGGTTTTTCACTCATAGTTTGAAAACTGATGGAAAGTATCTCGTTAAAATGCCACAGTATCGGCAACCATTTGGGAATTTTTCTGTTAAAGGTTTGGTCCATTTCTTGCAAGACTGTGAAAAAATATTGATATATAATGTGATAGTTGATCCATTTTCCACGTAGACAAAGATTTAGCTTTCAGGGCAATTACAAACACTTAATCACGAATTTACATCGCAATTTAATCTAAGGTCCAGTCTTAATAATATGCAAAATAATGCACAGTTAATTCCCTATTCATTTGTAAAGTTTTCAATAAAAAAACTTAGCATATTGCAAAAAGAAATATCAGTCAAGATTAGATATAAGCTTTCAAATCATTAACTGCTATTATTTAATTTCATTAATATTTGATTACAAAGAACCTGAAAGCCGTGTTTTGATTCAGTGATTCTGGAACACTAATTACCTTTTTGTCCGCACTCAGAATGCAGTAAAAGATTTTGAAAAAATTATTCTACTCGCCTATTTTAAAAGAATTTTAATACTGAACTATCTTTTATCTGCGCACCTAAAAACTTCGCTTGAAAAAATTATTTATAATTAAATTTTTGTCTGCGAACGAAATCCAGGAAAAAGAAAATAGAATTAAATTTCTTAATTAGTGAGGAAATCCTCGCATTTTTGAAAAATTAGAAGCTTTACATTAGATTCAGTTTTTCACACCCGCCCTTTTCTTGTTTTGTTGCAGTGACTTATGCCATCTGTCTTAGTTCTTTACTTCTTATCAGCTCGAAACAGACTCAAAAAATATGGCAATGGTAAAAAAAAGAAAAAAAACTCACTTTAATGCAAAGATGTTTTATTAAAATAATTTTTATCGTTAATAGAACAATTAGATGAGTTTTTATTTTCTTAGAAAAATACAAGAAAAAAATTATATTAAAAGTTAAATAGTATTTCCTTATGTAAAAATAACATTGCATATATTCTTCCTCTAAAGAACACTTTTTATTTCATTGTTTGGATTCGAAGACATGTTTAATTCATGTAATAGTGCTGAAGAAAGAAATTCTCGTGAATCGGGATTTTAGTGAATAAAATGGTAAAATTTATTTTTTGTTGTATTCATACAGATTGGTGTGATACATTCTAACAAAAGTTTACCAAGTAAAAAAATCAGCAAAAAACCTTTTTTAAAAAATGGGATTTTACAAGTATTTTGAAGATTTCTACAGGGAATTTGAAGGAAAATAAAAACTGCAGGTTTCCTTTAGGAAATGTACAGTTTATTTAAAGATTTCGTGCAGGCATTTTAAGACTTCTAAATTATCATTAAGGAATTTTGAAGATCTCTACAGGTATTTTAAAGGAAAATAAAAGCTGCAGGTTTCCTTCGAGAAATATACAGATTTTTTTAAGGTTTTATACAGGCTTTTTTCAACAAGTTTATAGACTTCAATTTATCTTCAATGACTTAGCAGATTTTTTTTAAAGCAGATTTTACTTCAGGTATTTTGAAGAAAAATGAAAATTGCTTTTGATGCATGAAATATGAATGTTTTTTTTTATTTTATTTGGGTTTCATACAGTTTTATATAATATGGTATCTAACTCGGATTCAAACAGCTTGAAGTAGGACTGGATAGAGAAAAGAGGGAAGGGGAGAGAACTAGGGTTTAATATATGAAAAAGATATTTAAAGAAAAATGTAACTTTTAAAATTTTGCGAAAAAAACTTAATTTCATGCGATTCAGAATCAAGCATTTTCCATATGAAACATGATGATAAGAAATTTTAATCTATAATAAACATAATAAATTCTTCTTTTCAGTGTAATGCAAATCGTGATTTACATTTGAATAGAAAAAAAATTATTTAGAAAAGATTCTTTTTAAAGTCATATAAATATATATATCGTTTCGTAGGAAAACTGACATATTGAAAAAAACTTTTTGTTTAAAACAAAGAAATAAACAAAAAAAATATTTATGTGTGAAATATCATATTAAGCATTATAAAAATATTAAAAACATATTAAGCATTATAAAAATATTAAAGAAAGAAACTTTTCGGAAATAATTTTCTATCGCTTGTCCATGCATAGTCTAACTGTTTAGACATGTAGCAGTAACCTGAAGTCACTCAGATAAGCTAACTTTAAAACGCATTACGTGTTCTGGCAATAGTTGATTTTTACACCACTAGATGGCGCTACGAGAGGGTGAAGTTAAACTTAGAGAGATTATTTTAACACCACTTTTTCGAAGTCCTGTCGGGTATAAGAGATAGCGCGCTTGCCCGCTAACACTAGGAACGCGGGCTCGATCCCTGATTCGGAGACATTTGAAGTTTTGTCGTGCAAGTAAGTTCAATTAAAAATTAATTAATTTAAATTTATAATTAAGCCTTGATTAATTATGATTCCTAATTAAAATGAAACGATGAAAATCTCTAATATGACGTCAGAAGAAAGGGGGCTAAAAAAAGGGGAAAAACGTAACTATAGATACAGGTTTTTTTTATCTGGAGGTATTTTGCATAAAACCATGCGGGTAAGACGCAGGTTTTTTTCCATCTGAAAAAAGTCAGCAAAAAACCTTCAGGAAAGTTGCAGGTATTTCAGACAGAAATATGAAGGGAAGATGCAGGGTTTTTTTGTCCCTTTGTGTGTTTTTTTTTTGCAGTTTTCCTGAAGGGTTTTTTAAAGGTTTTTTGCTGGAATTAAATTGTTAGTTTTGACACGTATTTCGTTTTACGAATAACTTAAAAACCGGCATGGCATTCATTTTGTTGGGTTGTTTACTCGATCTGGCTCACCTATCCACTTTAAACATCATTTCTTAATATATAGTATATAGAATTTTTTTGCGTGGATTGGGTGATCAGCAGTAAAATTAACGAGGCGACTGAAAAATTGATTAAAACAATTTATAAGATGAGATGGAAATGAGAGGTCGATTTGCAGACATCTTTCATGGATAGAAGATGAGAAAGAATTTTTGTACCTTAAATGATATTTTTAAAAATCATTAACCAGTCGTTTCCGTCTTTCAATTTTTCGTAATCGGAAATTTACGCATATACGAGACGTACCCAGACACCGGTTAATGTCAGTTACCATCTAATCTAAAAAAAATTTGCTCTCTTATTTTCTTGATTGAATTTCTTGGGTATGGGTTTAGTTTTGTTTTAATATTGTCCCGTTTAGAAGTAACACGAGGACTAATTTGGGATGGACCTTGTAACCTTGAACAGTAGTCAGATGACGAAGAAGCCACCTAAGCTGGCACCCCCTCTCCAAGCTTCCGCACCACACCAACAGAGAGGCGTTTGTCCACTAAGTATGATTTAGCGTGCAACAGGCCCCATACACGGCGAATCTTTAGTAGAACCCTCCGGTCCCAAAGTCGAGAATTTATCACAAGACCACCGCTGCCTCTCTTGGGTAAGGGCTAAGGTAAAATATGAATAAATACGCAAGTCTAATTCCTTTAACATTCAGTGAGCTTAACGTATTGAATGCTTTTAGTTAATTATCGGGAACAAAACAAAAAGACTTTTTAACTTTGTTTGAAAAAAATGTAATCGAAATTCTACGCTATTACTAAGTGTTTCCAGCAAGTTATTGGCTTATTTTATACGCCTAAAGGAAAATAAAAATCTAAAAAAATTATTCGTACATAGATTCTAATTTCAATCTCTTTTTCTATAGATGCTCATGAAGAAATAATAACATAATTCCATAGACATAAAAATAAAATTAAGAAATTTTTGCGTTTTATTCCAAATATTATTTACTGTCTAATAATAAACGTTCTTAATGGTATTAAAGATGAATCCAAGAATTATAACATATGCCTATTTATTCACAATTACAACTTCTTCCCAGAATCCCAGTGCCAATATCCCAGTAATAGTTTATTCTAAAACTTATCTGCAGACAAGCCTCTATCCCTGTTAAAACTCTACGTCTCTTTCAGAAACTTGTCAAACATCGTTTCTAGTCTCGTGTCAGCTGCAGGGGATTTGCGAACATTTAACAACAGCCTATTCCTAGAGTTTACTCCTTTACATCCTTGCTGTTTAGTAAAACTTTAGACGTAGAAAGCGTTTCTGTAGTTTTAAGGATTATTTTTCACCTGGGCGCACACCCAGTGAAGGAGTAATCGGGCGGCGCTAATGGGATTTTCTAGAGCCATTCCATGGGGTGTAGTTTCCGGCTGGATCCCTATCCCGACACAGTAAGCTACCTGACGTTCTGAGTGCTATAGAACTTTGGAGGTACGTCGTGACTAGCTGTAAAGAAGGTTCGACATATTTCTGCCTTATAAAAGAAGTGTTCTTTTCTTATCTGTAGAAAGAAATTTTGAATTATGAGCATTGTTTCCAGTTTCTTCACTGCTTAGAATGTTCTTTTCTGTTGAAGTTAGCGGGATTTCTCGATTTCCTTGACCTTTAAAAATGGCGTATTTTTTTCCATGAAAAGAAATGAAATTGAAGTTCTGGCGTGTGCTGAGAACGCTGATCCTTTCATTACTAACTTAAATAATTTGGAGATTTTGACAGGTTGATTCAGAAGTGTTTTGAAATAATTTTGATTCTTCAGAATGACAGAAAAGAAAGTTTTGCATTATGAATTTGAAAAAGTTTGTTCCAAAATTCCCGGAGCAAAATGTTTAATTAAACAGACATCTATTCTGTGATTTGATATCAAGGTAGTCGTTTAATTCATCAACATGAAGTAGATGCTTGGGTTATTTTTAAAACAAATCTTGTTATACTTGCTTAAAGCAGTAGCCGTCTTTAAAATTTTTATATTATGATTTCAGGATTGATTCACTCTGACAGGACTACCATTTTTAGTAATAATTCCCTTAAAGAACAATTAAAAGTTTCGGTTATTTACGATTATCTTTATCTTAAATAC
>BGPR01001498.1:24989-113236 GCA_013235015.1 Araneus ventricosus | reverse complement strand
TTCTTCGTTGCTTAGAATATTTTTTTTCTATTGCGGTTAGTGGGATTCCCCAATTTCCTTGATATTTAACAATGGCTGTCTTTTTTTCTTAAAAATGAATTAAATTGAAGTTCTGGCGTGTGCTCAGAACGCTCCTCATTCCATTACCAACTTAAATTATTTGGAAATTTTGACTGTAAATCAGAAGAATTTTTAAATAGTTCTGATCGTCATAATGACAGAAAATAAGGTTTTGCATTACAAATTCTCAAAAGTTTGTTCCAAAACTCCCAGAACAAAATGTCTACTTTGAAAGACATTTATTACAGTATTTGCTATTACGGTGGACATTTACTTCATCAACATGGAGTAGATTCTTGGGTTGCTTAAAAAAATCTCTGTTATGAGTTGCTATATGTTAAATTTTATATTATGATTTCAGGATCTATTCAGTCTGACAGGATTAGCTTTTTTAATAATAATTCCCATAAAGAAGTTGTAAAACTTTCATTTATTTACGATAATCTCTAACTTAAAGACTAACTGAACTTTTCAAAATGTCAGTCAAAGATCATGATGATTTAAACATAAATCTTAATACATGTTTAGAATTTTCGTAATATGTTACGTGTTATAAAATGTGTATAAACCATTTTACCAATAAACACATTTTTCATTCGAGTACTGAATTTTATATGTAATATATTGTGATTGTTGCCGTCGTTCTTTCTTCTCTTCTTTTCTCGAAATACACAAGAGTATGCATTTTGATAAAAAAAAAAAAAGATCTTTGCTTCCCTATTACGCCGATATGAATATTTTTTTAACTCTCGAATAAAAGCACGCTCTAAAAACATGTCGCGTCGTGATCAGAATAAAATGAAATATATAATTTTTATTGGAATAGTCCTTATTTAAAAAAAGATATGCTTTCACGGTACGGTATACGAAAAACAACTTCTCACGTTGCGGATATATAGGAAAGGATTTGCCAGAAGACATTATTGGTGTGAAGAAAAATGTTTTTTTATTTAAACATAAAAGCGCAAGAAAAATCCCATATTTGGAATACTTATATATAGGATTTGTATATTCATGAAGAATTGGAACTCGAGTAGTGTTTGCACGAAAACAACGGCACTCCACTTCATTTCTGAAGATTCATCTCCCATCATGCTCAACTCTACCTCATTTATATTTTTGAACATCCATCCCCCTTTACACGCATGATAACAGAAAATTGTAATGAAAAAACAATATATAATATTTAAACCGATATCTTACTTGTAATATTTTCAACGTCATATAATATTTGTTACTTATTTTGTATTAGTCCAATGTTTGGGGAGAAAAATAAGGCCAAATTCGGAATTAATTAGGGGAAAGTTGGAAGTTGTTTTAATCCCTTTAGTTTTGGTCTGAAATGAAAATACTAAGTTTTCCCCCTCCTGTTAGGTGAGTTTTAGCCGATTCGCGCAGATTTGTAATCAGAAAATAGGACTTTTTTAAATAACTATATCTCAAAAACAACTCATGTTATCAAAAAAATTGTTGATACAAAAGTTGTAGAGGCTGAAATCCTGAATAAACTGAGTACCAACACGTATTATATTAAATGAGCATTAAGCTCACAACTGTGTTTCAAAGTTTTGCCTTAATCCCTAATCAAGCGTTTGAAGCGAGAACGGACCAGGCTATCTTTTCACCCTGCCTTCAGTTATTATATATACACTTTAAATTTGTTCAGGATGCTTTTATAACAAATACTCAGAAAATTGAAGAGTTTTGTAACTAATCATTTGCCTCAACTGAACAACATGTGGATGCTAAGGATTTCAGAATTTCAAAAGACGAGGCAGATCTTCAAGAACTAGTGGACTGATTATCATCCCACGACTCGTTTTCAAAATGTGAACATCTCATATCTGTAGAAAGTGGTTATTATGGTAGATGAAAGCATAAATTACCACAATGCTTATCAAATCGAAGTATATTGTTTGTCAAAAACTGTTGTTAATAATTTTGCCGATGTTAGATTTAAACGGAAAAACCGAATAATACCTATTCGTGGTTTCACTTCCGAGGCGAAAGTTCATGATGAATTCATTCCTGTGAAACCTGACACAATATTGAGAAGAATCTCTCTCCTAAAAGAGTTACAGAAATATTTTAAATTTGAGTTGGCTCCTTTTCCATTGTCACTCTTTAATGAAGAAGGACTGCGCAAGACCCGCAAGTCAGTATTTTATGATTTATTTTCTACTGCGACTGATATATATTTTACTTCAGCATGTTATGTGGTTGAGGTGGATTTCTGTTACATCGTGTGTTGTGACAGGCAAAGGAATAATTTTCCTTCATGTTCAAGAAATATGTTGACTACGCCGAAAAGCACTTCAATGAAGGGGCCACAATAGTTTTTGATGCTTACCCTGAAGCTACAGCGAAAAGTACAAAATCAGTAGATCGTAACAGGCGAACAAAGAAACACATAGATGATTATGTTATATTTGGCGAATCAACGTCAGTCACTATGTCTCAATAGAAATTTTTTATCAAATGATAAGAACAAGCAACGGCATATAAGTATGGTATTTGTTAAGTTTCAAAAAGAAGGTTTATTTGGGAGGCAATCTGAGGAAGATACTGATTGTCTAATAATCAAAAGTGCTTTGGAAATTGAAAAAGAGTTGCAATGTGTTATGGTTGTTGGTGAAGATACCAAACGCTTGGTTATAATGGCAGCATCCACTAATTCCGAAAATATTTTCTTCTTAAAGCCTGGGAAATGTAAGGCAGCTGATGCTTTATATTGTTCAGCAACTCTGAACATTGCTCGTTTCCCGTTTGATGTTATTTGACTATGGTTTCTCTTTCACGTCGCCCGGTGGAAACTCACCTGTTTTAATAAGCATTCGTTTTCTTTTATTAGAAACCACTCATGGAAAAAAGATACGTCGATAATTTTTTTAAAATGCAATTCAGATAATTACTATTTATATTATCTTGAGGTTTTTGGTAACACTTCCTTTTTCGAGTTGACGAGCCGCTACTGAGCTTAATTTTCATTGAATATAATAAGAGTTGGTTCTCCTTTTATTCAGAATTTCAAGCTCTACAACTTTTTTATTAACAATTTTTTGATAGCATTAGTTGTTTTTGAGATATTGCTCGGTTATTTGTAAAAGTTCTATTTTCAGACTACAAATCTGCACGCAGCGGCCAAAGCTCACCTAGCAGGAGGGGGGAATGTTTGTATGTTCATTCCAGACCTAAATAAAAGAGATTAAAACAATTTCCAGCTTTTCCCTAATTAGTTCCGAAATCAACTATCCAATCACTGAGCTATATGTTATATGCAATCGTTAAAGTTTGGCTTTTAAGTGAGCATTAGACATGCTTGGCCGGCCAATTACAATCTTTGTGCCATTTAACCACTACTACTACCTATAAAAAAGTTACTTCTGGACCTCTAAAATATATTTACCTCTACACTAATACAATGGCTTTTCTAATTAGAATGGCATTCTCTTCCAGTACACCGTATGCAAAAAGGCCAAATAGGGATGGCACTCACAAATTAGCAACTGTCATACAATTTGAGAAAGTCACCTAGGGTCAATCCCTTTTATTATGCCTCTCAAATTTAATCTAGAATCTAGCCAGAAATGAGTTTGTAGGAAGTTAACTTTTAAATCAGTTTTAGTATATGTGTTTACAAATCTTACATTTGGGCAAAAATTGCGCAGGCAACTACTGTTTGAATAACCAAATTTCGTTAAATGAGCAGAAACCAGCGTAACGCCATACATGTCACACACCTAATGAGCACCATTCTGACTAAACGATTGAGATTTCAGTAACCCCGTTCAATTAATCTGTCTCTGCTCTAATCACTTAATTTAGCGCTTTACTCCTTGTTTTATTCTGTCACCCAATGCATGATGGGTAGTTTGTTTGTTTACGAGGGAAAACAAAAATAGAAACTCCTGAGGCGGTAGAAGGAAATAGCAGACCTTATCATATAATTTTTGAAAAGAGGGGAAAGAACTTTCCTGTTTTTTCGCCAAAATCCCCGTAGTAAGAGGTTGCTGAGTTTTTCTCTAGCCTTGTGTCTAAAGGCTAACTCAAATATTTAATTTATAATATGGGGAAAGACAGAAATTAATTTTATCCCATTTCAAGAATTCTTGATTATTAGTTTTTAAAAACAATTTGAATACAAATATTTTTGATTTTTCTACGACAATGGTTACGTAAGAGTTTCGTAAGCTTAAAATCAATCGCAAACATATATTCATACTCTCCAGAAATTATAATTAGCATTCCTTCATCTAGAACAGGAAAAAACCCCTTTAAGTGCAACTTTATAAATATTAAGCTTGAAAGTCTATATTCTCTATTTACGCCGTAGATTTTATTACTATTTTCTTTTGTATAACATTTCTTGCTCAATCAATGAAACGCTTTTTCAAAAGGAAGCCTGTATCATTCGCTCCGAGGTCATATCTGCAACTAAGGACATCATAGTAGTCTGAATATGCCATACAACAGCCCCAAGAAACTGCATTAAGATAGTAGAAGAGCTATTGTTATGAGTATCTTTCTCTCAAGTAACCATAAGCCGTTGGCGAAATGACTCCGCCCACAGTGATATCGATAAATCTTTCACGTTGTTTACTCGAGAGACGTTTTCGCATTAATCGCGTCTAAGAATTGTAATAGTTATTGGAAAATAATCTCACGTAACAATGCTTTGTGTAATGAGCCATTGCTGAAAGCGGGTCAATTCATAAATAAAGATGAGTAAAGATTCTCAATCTTCAAATCTTTGAAGAAATAAAAGTCTAACAGTTTTCGTTGGTTTGACGTTCAAATCGTTTGCCTTGGAAACACACATCTTTTATATATTTATGTACTTTTATTTTTAAAAAATTGTTTTAAAATTATCATAAGCCAACAATGATTTAGAACTAAGATTGCAGATTTCAGCATTGCTGCTTCAATGCAGGACAATGTTTCTATTTTTATCCTTCGTATTTTTTAGAAATATGAAAATAACTATCATATTCTCGATTCGGCTTAAAAACTCATCATTGCTGTGAAAAAAAGAAACTTATTTATTGCCCACGCCGTCCCTGCTTTCCCAAAGGTGTAAAGCTTGTCACGAGCCGGCGGGAAGAAACATTTCAATACAAATATTAGCGTAATACAATATAAAATACAAATGTCAATATAAATACAATAAAATACCAAGAACAAACATCATAAATAATTATAAACATAAATAAAAAATAATTACAAATATACATAATAAATAAATAAACATAAAAAATAAGCAAAAAAATGAAAACATAATAAAATGTAATAAATAGTAAATAAATTTTAAAAAGAACAGAAGCAAAGAAACAAAAAAAATATAAGAAGTACAACCTCATGCAACAGGGCAAGAAACAAGAAGTCTCTAAAAAAACGAAGTTTGACATACAATTTAGAAAAGAGAGACGGAAAAAAATATTTAAAATACAATTATGAAAAAGAAAAGAAACAACAACAAAAAACCAGATTTCTATAAAGAAAAAAAAAGAAACTTAATTGAAATTAATAACTTTTGGATTGAAAAGATTATTTTTGTTTGGATGATTGAAATTAGTACCTTGGAAAACGGTTGTGTGCGCGCGTGTGTCTCGGTGCTCAACAGCCCAATAAGCAGAGCAGACCGTTGGACCAAGAGCTATGAAATATGTCACAAATATACTTAAGATGGTGGAAAAGTGCACCATGGAGCGAATTTTTAAAAAATTTTTAATTAACGAATTTAATTTCACGGTCACACAGAATTCTTTTGATATTGTGGAAAATACTTTTTAAATGATTTTTTTCACTCCGCATAAATGCCTGGCAAAAGTACTTGAAGGCATTTTTCGACTATAATTTTTTTCAAAAAAGTTTAATTTTTCGAAGAAACATCGATTTCGACGTTTTACCAGATATGCGTTCCGGTATAACACAAACTTAAGTGGAATTGCAAAAATTTCTCTCAAATTAAAAAGAATTAAAAATAATTTTCAAAATTAACGCTTTCTTAATTTAGTTCTAACTTAATTAAGTGAAATTAACTATCAGCGTCTCATATTATAATTTTTTTAATACCTATTATTTTCTCTTTTAAATTTTGCTTCTAGGATTATCACTTGTTTTAATCGCAAGAAACCGATTTTTGAACTTTCCCTTGATCACCCGGAAAGATCTTTTCAGGCAGATTCCTTATAGGAAGTCTACCTATTGCAATGGTTCTGATGACACGACTTCCGGAAAATTTCTGTAGATCTTCACCGATCATGACCCCCTAGAACCCAAAACCAACCTTCGTTCAAATATATACACATAACGCTTTTGCCATGTTATCTTGTGAACACGATAACTGGAGTAGTTTTGATTTGATTTTAACAAGCGTGGGATATGTTGTATGGATAATGAAGATCTCGACTGAGTTCGTAGATGGGCTATCCAGCTTAAAGGGGGTGGAAATGGTGGGAGGTTGAAGTTTTCATTTCCCCATAATTCCTTTACAATTGAAAATAGAAAGAAAATTCAAATGAAGCAAATTATCATCTTATCATAAAGAACAATTTTTGCATTTAAACTTTTTCGATAACTGCAATTGCTTAGAAAGCATGAGCTGAAAAGTGATTTTCCCTAACTTCAACTCCTCTCCCCCAACTTAAAGTATCTTTCAACCTCTGCATGTTACCCCTTATTGGAAAGCTCTCGTCATTGGCAGTCTCTTCCACCCACATTCATTCTTGCAGCTCAAATACGTATGGAAATAGAGGGGGAAATGTTCTTTTCCTTATGTCTCCGGACTAAAGGAATCTACCTTTGCCTTCCGGCTTGCCGACGGGGATTTTTTTTAATGGTTTTATAATTTTTGTTTACTTTACCTCTAATATTTTTTTATCATTTTAACTTCCATTCACTCTTTTTTCATTGGAATTAATTGGATACCTCAATGTTAAGACGGCAGCTAAATTTCTTTAATCCTACGGAAATTGGCAACTCATATAATAGGCTATCTCTTTTTCACAGGTTTCAACACTCGTGCAGCACTCAATTGTATTATAAGCTAGGATTGTAAAACAACAAAAGATGAGGAAATAACTTACATGATCAATGGGAATATGATTACCAAAAATTATCCCATTTGTCTATTTGAGTCTATGCTGAAGCCTTCCGAATGTAATAATTTACAACGTAATTAACCTTAATACTGTAACATAATTACGCATGATTTTCTACAAATGTTTTCAAAAAAGTGGTGGTTCTTAGTCAACTATATTTCAGGACAGGAACTAAAACCTTAAGCCAGTTGAAAATCTATGGAGCCGACTGAAGACTTAATCATAAACAGTCCAGAATGAAACCCAACTGAAAGAAAACATAATTCAGATTTAATATCACAACTTCGGAATTAAAAATAAATATGATTTAATAATTGTGATGATGTTAGCTATAAACTAACATAATGATATCTTTTTCAAATCTTAGTTTTCTTATGTGTTTCACTTTTCTTCATTATAAATGCTGTTCTAATAAATCCCTCTTCATAAAATTTATTGCATTACACACATTTTGGATTAAATTTACTTTGCAATCAATGAGTGCATTAATTAACTTCTAAAACAGGATGTCATGAACTATCAATTCTCAGACGGACATTTTTCCCAAAAGGTATTGTTAATTGAGACACTAGTGTAACAGTGGTTTTGATATTCGAGTATAGTTCTTAGCCCTTAATAAAATGGACTAGAATGGATTCCTTTTTTGTCCAATTCGATTCTCTCAGAGTATTTATCTTAGTGTTTTGCTTTCTTTGAATGATATTGATTTCCAGTAGATTTTATAACGTATTCATAAATGAGAAAATAAGATTATGAGTATTTTAGCATGCCTAATACACAAGAAAAACCTGAAAAGTTTAAATAAATTTGGTTTTTTTTCTTAACAGTGATTGGCATCAATTCAAAACTACAATTCACGCTGTTCATTTCAGCAAATAAGCAATTTCGTTAAAGAAACCCACGAACAATTTTTATAACAGACAAAGTAACATTCGTTTGCCACAGAAGCATATAGTGATTATATAATTTTTCTTATTTTATAAATGCGTAATCCCCTTTGGTACAAGTGGTAATTCAACCATAGTACAATAATATTTCAGGAGGAAGGGTCTTTAGACAAGAACAACAAATGGAAAAATATCTTACATTTGATTATAAGCAGAATAGCATTTAAGGAGAGGAAATAACTTCAAATTTAGAAATAATGTTCAAAACAAAACATTAAATGGAAACAAAAAATAATTTTGCCCCTGTTTACAACATTGTTAACATTATTAATCCACAGGTAAACCTTTGCTATCTCACTATAATTAAAAAATTTGAAACAATTCCTAATTCCTCATTACAAATTTTTCAATAAACATATAGTTCAAAACTAATCAGAATACATATAAAGAATTATCTCCAGATATTTTTCCGTAACAAGTGCAAGGAAAATCCATAATGTCTGAACATAAGTCAACGCGTCGTAAAACAAGACTTTGTGAGTTCCATTACCAACTTTTTATTCCGCTTGAAATGGCAGAAATGTTTCACCGCATCCAAAAGGCGAAATAGTTCTATTTTGACACATTCATTGCGAAAAGTGCATTCCTGACTGCGAAGAGAGGGTTCCGGACGTCCGGAATTGATTTTTTGTGAATGTCCAGATCGCTTCATTCCGGAGGAAACCGAAACGAGTAAGGCAAATGAAATGATGCGGAGTTCTTTTGGATGACATCGATAGACTCACGCAATCATAGCTATAATTCACTCATCGCATCTGTTTTGGAAGACAAGAAAAGGAAAGTGATTGGCTGTGTCATTTACCTCTAGCTGTTGCCAAAGTTTAGAAAGAAATAGCTGTGTCATATCAAAGGAAAGTGTACATTTTCTGCTTGTATGTCACTCAGTCGTGGTCCTTTGTCATTGTCTTTTAGAGTAACTTTACACGAAAGTGAACTAAAATTGAATTAACGTTTCGGCTGTCATTAAACATTTTGAATATTCTTGTCGGATTTCTTTATTACAAATTTTAATCAAATGGCTTTGTAATGAAGTTTAAGTATATTGGTAGAAATCAGGATTTTTAATAAAAGAATGCAATAGAATTTAATAAAGAGTTATTTCGAGAAATTATACATATTTTACAAATCGTAAAAAATACCTCCTTTCTGCTGAAACAACGTGGGTGAACTAAATGTCCCGGCCAGAAAATCTTGCCTCCGTGGCCAGGATTTTCCGCATTATAGTCCTCATTAGAGCAGCACATGCGACGATCCCTCAGACTGAGGTACGATCTTTCATCGGCGATAGGCTAGTAAGGACAATACCACCATAATTGTACCCACCAAGGAAACTAGAACTGCTTATTTATACGGAAACTTCTCATCCTCATATCTGAGGTACCCCTCGGTGGGAAACAGACGTTCGATGTTTACGTGTCAAAAAACAAAAAGTCTGTCAATTTAGAGACTTTCCTCCTTGCAAGAAATTAAATCGAATCACTAATTATAAATAATCCTTTATGCTTATTTTCTTTTGCTGCATTTCGTTGTGCTTTTTTAAAAGTCATATTATCTTTTAAAGAGCTGAAAGTGACCACATGAACCACTGTTTTGTTTACTGAATCTTCATTTGGATGTCGGTTGCGCAGAAATTAATGGTAGGTTTGCTGTGCCAAACGAAAGTTAGTGTTAGGAATTTGATATTCATATCGATTAAAATTTATTTTTAAAGATTGTAGCGGTTACAATCAACTGCCTCCTCCTTTCTATGGTAGGTGGCGCTACTGGAGCCATCTTTTTCCCATGATGCCTCTCTGTCATTCTTGTCTGTGTGTTTGTATCGTGATGTTGTTCTCTGTCTTGTCTTGTGCCTTGTAACTTTAATGTTCTGTGCTGTGGAACGTGGCCTAATAAAAATGGTTCCTAAAATTGACTGGATTCTTCAGCAGCACTACACACAAACTTGAGTCTCGTCCCTCTATAATTAAGATAAAAATGACGTATGAAACTGTCTCAGACTGAAAATAAAATTCGGCGACTATCGGTTTCAGAAGAAAATTCAAATCCAGAAGCATCTGATTCTGAAATATCTAAGCGATATTCATCTTCAATATCACTCATATCAGAATCATCTCCATGAGAATAAAAAATCGGATAAAAATATCAACAACTACTATCTACGAATTCTTACAAAAAAACTAAACAAACAGACCTTAGAACAGTTCACTTTCAACCTGCAATTAGTATAGGGCTACCATCTAGTGGCTAGAAATGTCAGCAAAAGTCATCGAAACAAACAATAAAGAATAATTAGTGAAAGGCTCGCTACACAGTGAAAAATATTTTAATTTCCCGAGCTCTACTCGCTATGAGCCGGATTTGAACAATTCGTATGACCGAGCTGCGCTCGGGCAAATCCGGGAAGGGGTTAGAGACAGGAGTGGCGTTAAAGTTTGTCCGACGAGGGGGGCACAATGTGCCCGACAGGGAGGCACGACCTGCTGTAAGGGGGGGGGGACAAGTGTAATGAAATTAGTCTCCAATTTTCGCCAGATCTTTGTTTATAAACTAGTTGAATACCCCGTACAAAAAATTTTCCCTGACGGAGGCACAGCATTCCCGACAGGGGGCCCTGACCTCCCGGTCCCCCCATTGGCGCCACCCCTGCTCCGCCCCCTCTAGCTACGCTACTGTGCCCAGTACCGGAGAAAGTTTTTGCAGCACTGCTTGTTATTGAGCAGACGAATCGACACTGTGGGGGGAGGAGTAGGCGCAGCAGTCGTAGGCAATCGGAATGACTGGTAGTACGGTTTGCATGGAACCTCCGCGAATGACCCACCTAGATGGGTTGAATATCGGAATGGTGTGTGGAGCACCACCACTCCATTTGCGTTGAGTGGTCTGACCGTGAATGTCCTAAATGGCCAGCCTTGCTTAGCGGTCACTTTTGTTTGGTACATAATTTTTGTTCTAAAAGTTAAAATAACCTCTAAGAACGGCTACTGAAATCCTTCGAGTAGCAAGATTGGTCGACCATTCACGTTCAATGTAGTACAGTGGAGCCTCAGGAATCTGAACCCTAGGAATCCGAAATTTCGGATAATCCGAACATCATTTTTTAATTTTCTGGAAGATTTTTATTAAAAATGAAGGAAAATAAAAATTACGAATCAGAAACAAAGCTAATGCTTGTTCCTAACTGAAAAGGAACATTTGAATTGATATTCAAGAATAAATACAGTACCTTAATTAGTAGGAATAAAATCGGTTATATTCTTTCATGTAAGAAACTAAACCTACTGGAAGATACGAATCGCCGCTAACTCTTTCCTTACTCTTTCTACAGAGTAGGGTAAGTCAATACTCTACTGCATTTAATATATCAAGAGTATTTAACCGAATTTTCTGGAATCCGAACAGAGGTCCGCCGCAATTAGTTAGGATTCCCGGCGTTCCACCGTCCAGTCCTTTTGTCTCTCTGACCTTGGACGTTATACAATCAAGAATTGATTTGTTTGCCTTTCAGGCCCTGATTAAGATTTTGGCAAAGAAAATGCTGGTATGGGGTGCGACCATCTGCAAATGAAACTTTCGGCTCAACAGACTTAGGAAAAAAGCAGATATTATTTTCAATTCCTCAATAACTGCCAACGAAGTGATTATGGATTTTTTTTCCTAATTGAAAAAGAAAATTGAAGAAAGCTACCACAAAAAAATCTGAACGAAACACAAATGTTATCTTTTTCAAAAAAAAAAAAAATCCGAATAAAATCTTTTTTTCTTTAGATGATTCTTAAAATTCGGTTCCGAATTTATGAAGTAAGGCTTGCATAAATACGTATTTTGTATACTTCCAAACATCTAACTCTTTTAGAGCGTCCGAATTTCCTTGTAACGGAGGGGAATGGTGTAGAGAAGTTTCACTGTATAATGAATGATTTTAACCCTTAAAGGCCCAGTGTTGCCTTTAAGCAACAAACCCAATTTTGTCTTCTAAAATCTTGAGAATAAGGCTGAAGCTCTAATGTCTGGTGTTGCCAAGAGGATACATACTGAAATTGTTATTAAGTTAATTTACAACCTATAGATGGCAGCCTGAGTGCTGATAAAAAATAAAAATAAATCGATGTTTTTCACTTGACTTGAGGTTGTATCCTTATTTCTTTGTTTGTTCGCTTGAGAAAACCATATTTCATTTTATAACGTTTAAGAAAATTCCTTATCCGTATTATTAGTTCTTAAAATTCATCTGTGTTTAATATTATCGAATTTTATCAAGGAATATTTTTTCTGAAATAAAGCCCTGTGTTGTCAGTTGGTAACAAACTGTTTTTTAGCCATAAACCACACTTAAAACAAAACAAGTTTTATAAAGTATTTTTAACATGTTTTTAGTAAAATTCAAGACATAAAAGTCAAAAAAACAATTTTAAATCGATTTTTAAAAAATTGGGAATTTGAGGGTTAAGATCTTTCCATAACTAAAACAAATTTTATTTAAGACTAAATCATTAGGATTTAGCAGATTAAATTTCATTGTAATTAAATATAACTCGGGTGCTGAAATAAACCTATCTATATCTCTGAAGGATTCTTTTTTTTTTGGGGGGGGGGGATATTGTAAAAGGCATCTTTTAACCTTCGGTCAGGTGCAATACAAATGCTAACACGTTCGGATGCAAGCCAAAAACCATTTTGAAATCAATTTTTAAAATATCGGGCTTTAAAGGGTTAAAAATTCCAATTTGATTTGCATATTTATATTAGTACTGTTCGTTTCAAAAACCCGAGACTAGCACTTTTGGACGATTTTACCACGGAAATGGGTGACAGGCAATGAGTAAGATGAACGCTTTTCCGGAGTTCTTTGTTAGGCCATGACCTTCGTCCTATTAGGCGGGATTTTTTCATTAGTCTTTGCAGTTCAATTAATCAAATCAATTAATCAAAATGAAATGTTTCCATATATTGCTAAGTAAAATGCAAACATTTCCAACAGCATTTTTCACTTCACCCTTATTTTGGTGAAATCAACTCCGCCTGACTCATGCGCCAAGGTGCGGAGGGTTTCCGTATCTGAGTATGATCAGTACCTCATATAGTAATAAAACGTACTTTTTAACAACATTTTTGTTTATTTTCATTTAATTATTTAATTATTTTTGTTACGAAACATGAGTAGCCTGTCTGCCGCTGTCGAAATTCAAATAACAGCGTTGCCCGAGGGACACCACGAGGAGGTCGGCTACCAGAGTCCCTCAAGGGCTGTCCCCTTACTTGCCTTTGACTACGCTTCTGGACAGCCCCGGGAGGTTGGAAGAACCTCCCTAGCACACGCCTGAAAAATGGGTTCCATCGTCTGTCGCAAATTCGGGTAATCAGTAAGCAAAAGTGTCGAGCGTTGATGGTACGGGAGTGGATCAACGCGTCCACAACAAAAACTTAACGCACTCCTGCAAACTTAGCTAAATATGTCACGAATATTATTTGAAGTTGCGAGTAAAACGCCGAAATGTGGAACTTATAATACTTAACTAATGATACTTGACGCTTCAACAAACAATTTGGTAAGAAATGAGGCCAAAGATATTTGGAGTGCGCTAAGTGCCTCCCTGGAAGGACTTTGAGGGGAAACTGGCCCACATTCGTGAGAGGCGCAGGGAAACCAGGAGATCCCAGCGCAACCAGCCCGGCGGAGAGCCGCTTTCCCCAGCAGAGCACTCCGCCTACCAGTTCGAAGAGCTTCGGCGCTCGGCCACTGGTGGGGCTCGAAGGGTGCGCTGGTGAGTGGGAGTGACCCAGCGCTGCCATTTTCGTTCAAGTCACAAAATAGGGAAAGTGAGGTAATATTATAGCTCTTAATAGCACAAACTGTTGAATTGCGTCTTTGGAAGATACTACTCATTTGCACTGCAAATCTTCAAATTATGAATCCTGCCTAAAAATTCGATAGCCTACCAAATAATTGTTTTTGAACTTTCTGTTAGGGTTTCTTTGGTGCTTAACGTTATAATTGGTAATAATCTGCAATAGAGTATAAGTTTACTTTTGTCCTGAAAATAAATGATAATGCTATGATATTTATATATTATCTACTTTGAGGATTTATTTCGTTTTGAGAGAAAGTTTGTAATTAGTCAATCAATAAGGGAACTAAAGAAGTTAATTGACTCTGAAAGGATGTTACCATTAATTTTCTCATACATATTTGCTTAGTTTCATTATCAAATGCTGAAACTTTAACATAAAGCTGGTCATCTCCTAGGCAGAAATAGAGGTATTTGAACTCCTCATAAGTAAAAGTTTTAATTTTAAAAAACATTAAGTAAAAGTTTTCTGTAATCGTACCTTCGTTTATCAGGACAGATATTTGAATGATCTACCGTAATAATGTGCTAATCTGAGGTGATTAAATGTCATTTTGTTCTATATCTGCGGTTATTGCTTACGTTTACTTTTATTCTTTGTTATGGCATCATTTCAGCCATTTCTTTCATTTGCATTGCCGTTTTCACTTCTGTGCGTATGTATTAGATCAGAATATGCAAAGATTAGAATTTTAACGAAAGGAGTCTGCAAGCGAATAATGACGTGAACACCGTTTCCATGCGCAATCGAATATGGACGACCCAATGCTATTTGTGATTAAAATCAAGCAAACATATTTTCAGACATTACGCAGAAAAAGGCTGAAATGAATATTTGTACTTAACGTATAAATGACTTTTAGTCTATACAACTGAAAGGAATGTTCACGCTGAATAATAATATACATATGATCCTCGTTTAAAAGAGAAAAGTTAGGAACTGCTTTTCTTTTGATTTTTCAACCACTTTATCCCTTCTTTAATGCTGGATATGAATCTTATGATTAATCCATTTTTTATGTAAATCTAGAAGCTTAATTTGCAATTAATGAAGTGATATTCTCAAGATATTTGCTCTCATTTTTATTTCCTCCTTCCAGAATTTTAACGCATGAATTTATTTTGCTTGTTAGGAAATTCTACTATTTATTTTCTGTGAAAGTTCTATAAATGATAAACTATTTTATTTTAATTATGGTTTCAGCTGTTTTGCATTTCAGCAGAATGTTTCTATCCCTCCATGCTAACCCGAAATTTTGAAACGACCTTCGACTCAATTCTTTCAAATTTCTATCATGCAAATTGTGAGTTTTAATTTACCTACAACTTTGAACTGAATTTGCTTCTCAGAGCTACACAAGATATCGGTCCGAAAGCGTGCATCGCTTCGAATGCCATACAGTTTATTTTTTAAATTTCATTTTGACTAGATGTGACAGAAAATCCACTTTTCTGAAAACATTTCTTATTTGGAGATGGCCACTTTTGCAGCTGCACGACACATTTAAGCTATGCATCGCACACTATTGAAAGAGGATGATTTAAGTTAAATATTAATTTTTATAAAGTTTATACAAGATTAATTTCTTAATATTTTATAAGTGTGCATTCCAAATCGATTTGATTTGATTTTATCCTATCTCATGGAATCTGTTTACTTATTTTACAAAAGAAAACTGTGCGCAGGGAAAAGTTCTCACAATGTTTGATTACGCTGCTACATAAACGATTGAATATTCATGAAAATATATTTATAACGTCGAAAGTTTACTAAAGGTAAAAGAAATTAGCATTAATTTAAATAAACTTTATATCTTAATTCTTTAGAAGTTAATGGGATTTGTTAATGTTCAATAATTTCACTATTTCAGACTGACAACGGCAGAGAAAATTAGTATACATCTAAAGTTAACCGTATTTACAATTCACTAAATTAAATTTGCACTGCGAATGAGTCTTGAAACAAAAAAAACTACATATTATTCTTATGGTTTAAGCGTTACAATTCCAATGAAATGATAAATCCTAATTCAGGTCTTATTTAGAAATCAAATTTCGCCATTTTCGGCTCTTCAATTATTGTTTGTTCATCCGAAATGAAAGTTGAGATTACAGTAAGCTCATAATTCGATTTAGAAGAATCTGTAGACAACTTTTAAGTAATTCTCTCTCGTTATTTTCATATATTTTGGCATATCTAATCTGTTTAATTGTTTATGTTACCTTCCCGTTTGCAAGCTGGCAGAATTTGCCAAGTTTAGATGCTGGTGTCAAGGCCGGCCCCAACAAAAGCTAGGCCTGGTGCAAAGTTGATTTACGAGGCCTTGAAACTGATTTCGTAAAACAAAATATTTTATTGCATTGGGATTTTATGATTAGGATTGTTTTCACGGATGTCAGACAGTGTAATTTGAGATCCGCGATTTTGATTTTTCAATAATTGTTAATTATATATTCGTCAGTTTGTTGGACATTTTCGGTTTTTAAAAATTCTGCAAGGGAGTTCCTCCTGTTTTCAGCAATTTTCTTCTTTTTCTTAAATTTATCAGATCCACACATGTGTTTCCTTGCAGCATCTCTGTCTCTAGTCATATTCCGAAATTGTCCAAAAATAATAGAAAAAATTAAGATAATTTTTTAGTAGTATGATTACAACAAACAACAATGAAATATATTATTTAGTAATTTTCAGTAATATATTATATTAAGCATTTGTCTTCCCTTTAAAAACGAATATTTTAATTATTTCTACACCAAACGTACGATGTACTATCATCCGTTACAACGCAAGCATAATGAAACACCTTGTTTTTACTTTTCTTACTCTGATTTGGCTATGTAGTGAGGTTCAAAGCCCCCAACCTTGCCTTTGATCGGTCGACGTGAAATGTGCACATATCGCGTGATTATATTCAAATGCATGTATATTCTGATTAAAATAAAAAAAATAGAATGCATTTTTAATTTGCAAAATCAGTCTGGGCCAGCGGGGCCTAGTGCGGCCGTACCGTTTGCACCGCCCTCCGGCCGGCGCTGGCTGGCGTGAAATGATTGTTAGCTTTTCAGTTAGCAAGTCAGTCGCCAAATGTGTGGGAGTGCTCCAAGTAATAATATCATATGCCTTATAGTTCGCAAAAAGTAATACCTTTAGGCATATTGGCTGGACAGCAGATCTCGCCAAGCGTAAATGTTAGACAAAATGTAGCCACGTCATTATCATCTAATTTGAGATGATAATGAATCGTAAATGAATTACAAAATCAAGAGCTAAGCAATTTTCATGGATACGATAGTTGACACAGTTATTGACCATCCACAAGAAAAATACCCAACTTTTGATCATTTGAATTCGGTTGTGTTAAATCAGATTTCGATTAAATTATTTAATATTTTAAATAATTTAATGCATTACAACTCACATAGAGCCTTGTCGGCATTTTTTGACATTTTAAAGCTCTTGCAACGTATTTAGATATCTTCAGCTTAGAAATACTGATGCTTTCTTTGGCAGCAATCTTGAAAGATATTTGCTTTCAAAGCAGCTTTTTATTTTATCCAAAGTGAGAAAAGAATATGATTTTATTTGAAGTTATTTTATCTGTGATTATCCATACGAAATACTGTAGGAAAAAGAAAGGAGGGAAATGTAGTATACTACATAGCAGCACCGCCAAATCGTGAAACTGCCAACGCGTTCACAACAGCCATCTTGCTTTTTGGCGACGGGGCGACGTGGCATGCTTTGGGGCAGCTGGAATCAGAATTTGATAAGAAGGGAATATGCTTCAATGCAATTTCTATTAAAGCTACATTTTGCACGAACTGCAACGACGCAAATTTTCCAAGAATTACAACCTTATAAGCCAAAATGCTTGATTTCTCGCAAACTACACAGCATAAGATCACTTTCACACATTTGAACTAAAAGAAAAGCTAAATATCATTTTACACAAGCATTTAAAATTGGAAAATTCTGCTATAGTCCCAACAGAAATGTGACAAGAAAAATTTAAGGCAATACACACCAAATTAAAATATGAAAAGAAATATTTAACTGACTTGAAGTGTTTGTAAATACTTATAAATTGTACTAAGTGTGTAATGTTAAGCAAAACAAACTTTGATATATAATGAAACAAATTATTGAAAAGCACGATGTGCGGTAAATACCATCGTTTAAAATTGTGAATAAAATAAGCAGAAGCACGGGAGTGATTGTATCTTTTGTATCTTTTAGAGTTTGGGTCAATAGACATGTTTTTGTATGTTTATTATGTCTCAAAGAATAAAGACATGAGTTTGATTTTGAAACCTTGGAGTATTATTGATATTATGAAATACTTTGCAAGGTGTTTTTTGAAGCTTAAGAAATCGTATAGATTTCTAGAAAGCAAGTCACACGCAACATAGCCAAATTATTTTGATAGATAACATTTAAATCAGAGTTTACCTTAACATTGGAAATGCGAAGTTTAAATCATGAGAATAATGCACATGCTTTTGTTTCAATGAATTTTTAATACGACAAGCATTTGAAGCTTCAATAACCTTTACAACTGATTATATTGAAGTTTTTGGAAAACTTTAGCTATTCGAGCGATAATACTCATAATTCTGTCATATCATTTTGGCGCTACAATCTGCGCAAAGCTTTCTTAACTCTCCTGTCAGAACTAGCCTTCGGTTTAGGAACATTTTCCTTGTTTTCCTGCTCTTACTTTAAAGGTAAAGAAGCACTAACCTGTGGAGGAAGAGGGACTTAATCCCACTCCATTTCTTCTACGTAATCAGTCGGCTCCCAGTCCATGGCTTCCTCGGAGCTGCAGTTCTGCCAGTCCATCGGTTCACCTGCAAAGAGATCGAAAGAAAACTCAGAATAAGCCATCGTTAAGTTTACAACTGAGAAAACAAACAATTAAGTAATCGAAAGTATAAAAAAATCAAAGTATTTTATTCAAAATATCCAATATAAATATCGAAACTAATTCGCTTTACGAAAATACGTCAACAACTGAAGACGATTTCAATCAAAATGGCGTCTGTAATTCTAAAAATTGGAGTTCTATGGATTTCGACCAATCAGATAAAGAGTTAAAGTAATTGTTACAGATTCATATTCCTTTGTTATACTAACAGTTGTATTATTGTTTATTAACAATGCGTTTAATTTAACACTAGAAGTTCTATCATTGTTAATAAACAATGTGCTTATTAACTATAATGTAATTGTATATTAGTATTAAGTTCTTAAATTTTTCCTCCTGATAATTATTTAAAAATATTCACGTTCAATTTAACACTCAGTTGAATACAATTCACTCATTTAAACACACAGGAAAATGGACAGGTCTTTGCTCCGATGACTCTCCGTTGTTTCTAACTTCAAGAAGATTTGTCTTTTTTGAGAAAGCAAAATCTCTATACACAAAAACACAGAAAAATATCTATGTACAAAAAATCTCTACTGTAGCAAAGTCTATTTACGTTACAAGAATACTTGGAATTTACTACTTGAGTCATACTTTAATTTGTTTACTCCTATATAATTCGTTTTTAATTTCGATCATCATGCGGAGCTAAGGAAGGGAAAGCTTGCATTGTGGGTTTCCGTTTCCACATATCATACTTGATCGTCAAGAAGAGGAAATGAGAGGCGTTTCTGAGATTTATCTGAGAGATTTTGCATATTTCTCTCGGTAGTTGAGTTCTAAGTTTTGAAGGTATTTAGTTTAGTCTCTGAAGTACTTGGTGCAGTAACATAATTTACTACTGTTTCGTCCCATCTCAATTAATAATCTGTAATGTCCCCATGTCATTTTATGCTTAGAAAGTTTTGTTCATATATTTTTATCGGTAGCATTTAGTTTACATTTTATAATCAAGAACCTTTGCAGTCAGTGTACGTATTGTGATGTCGCCCTTTTCTTTAAATAAGTCTTTTTGCGTATGCCCATTTAACTGACAGGGAACTTTTACAGTTCCGAGTTAGAGGGAATACTGCGGCGAAAAGAAAGCATACAGGGTGTCCGAGAAATATCTTTATTATTCTAAGCATTAATAACAGAAATACCAGAAGGTGAAATGAAATGCAATTTGAGGCAAAAAATTGAAAAAAATCTGACAGGTATTTTTTCAGTACCTTCAAATGTTGCTCTATGTGAGCACATACTATGTGCCTGGAAAGTTTTATAGCCATAAAGTCTGCCATTCACTTTACAGATAAAATGGATATTTTGGAACGCGAGAAAGAAAAAGCCATAAAAATCTATGCAAATCAGTCAAATGGCTTGTGGTTGTTGGAATTCCGTCTGGACTGAAATCGGAGCGAAAACGCTGGAGTTTAAAGTCTCGCTTCAGAGGGACCCTGAAGGAGGCTAGCGAAAAGAACAATACCTTGAAGTAGATTGAAGCCTCGCTTTGAGGGTAGCATAAATTAAAATCTGCTGACTAGGGAAAATCGAAGAGCAGTTCACAAGCAGCTGTAGAGAGGGGAAAGTAGATCGCTCCCCCCCTACCTTCGTTCAGAGTTAGCGTCCTTTTAAATATAAATGAATGGAGTGTCTGTATTTTTCGATTAAGATGGGTTGTGACGTGTTCGACAGCGTCGAACAAATGGTAGCAAGTTAGACAGCAATACTAATATGAAATCTCAGGGATGTAATAGAAATAAAATAAAATATTTACAATAGATGACTTGTACATTTTTCTTGGCTATTTGAGCATAAATAATTAACTCGGTCTCGATTAATTGGGATTAGAAAGTTCTACTAGTCTCAGAGAATCTGGTTCTAGGACAGTAAGAGACTCGAATTTATCCGCTGCCCGGAGTTGTAGACGGAAATCAGTTCTACCTTGAGAACGACTTAACAAGAGGAAGACGAGAGTTCAATATAAGTCTCTAGACTTCCGAATAGCACGACTTCGGTGCGATAACTTATGATCTACGATCACTTTAGTGAAAATCCATTCGTTTTTTTCTTCAGGAGAGCGAGGCTCTATTCGGAGAAATAGTTCCCTAGAAGTACAACGGAACTTCTCAAAACCTTGCGTGATTTTGCTATCACGACTTCGCAAAACAGAGCTAATGCTCTAACAAATGAGATTCACAATCTCATCCAAAATTATCGTCTTCACTCCCGGATCAAGAATCCGAAAAGTAAGTCTTCTGCAATATTTTCTTTCGTTCCCCGAGATGGGGTCTCTCTTTCTTGTTACGTTCCCCCGATTTTCCGTTGATAGGTTGAGGAGGGTAAGGAGATCCGTATGATGGCTTGTCATTCGCTCTCGCCTGTGGAGACCTAAGGTCCATGACCTGCCCCTTTTTGGATCAGCTGATCCGATACTAACAATCTGGTGATTTTTCAATCTCAAACCTAGGGCGTGACAACCCGACAGTTTTATAGTCTGGTTTTAGCTTTTATCGCCTCGTCGGCGCCGTCCAATTGTAAGAATCTGTATCTCACAGGGAAGCTGCATAGTTCAAGTGGGGGGTCTTAGACACCACGCAGACCGACCACACGGGTGCTTTTAGTAGCGTCTTTCTCTGGGAATTTATATGAATTTCTGAATTCTCACAGGGTGAAAAAAAAACCGGGCTTAGGACAAATGGCATGGCTATCCGTCAAGTGAATGGCCGGCTTAACTTTAGGATATGGGGCTCTGAAAGCCCAAACATTTCAGTCGAAAATGAACGAGACAGTTCAAATTTAATGCTTGATGTGGTCTTTTCCACGACGCTGTAAACAGGGTCCATTCTTGTTCGAGGAGAAGACGATTTAAGGTGATGTGTGCCGGGATCTTCATGAATTGTATGATATTCCACTAATGGAACATTTAGATCCCAATGTTTTATTTCAGAAGGACAGTGCCCCACCTCACTGGACACGTTCTTCTGACATTCCCGTTTTATGTTATAAAAATACTTGGTTGGAATCGGAATGGTATGTCTTTTGGACCGAGGGGATGGATACTTTAACCATCTCCTACAGTTCACCGTGAAGTTCAGTCCATGAAGAAAATCGACTTACACAATACACTGTGGATCCCAAAAGGCAGTAGTGAGAACTCTCCCAGCAGATAACTGAGTTTTTGCTTTTAGTGTACTATTTTCATTTTTTTGTGCGCCATTCCATACTAGATCGCTTTGTCTCAGGGGAATAATGATGCGTCCAATTTTCCTCACAAGTTAAAATTCTACTCAAAAATGCTTCTCCTTCTTTTCGAGTTAAATGTGTTTGATAAATTTTTGCTTTTGCAACCTTTTGATTATCATTTTGATTGATCAGAGGCACCAAGCTTGATGTGATTTCGAGAAATTTTAACTTATTCCTGAAGATGAATTGCACTCTTCCATAACGTAAGCCCATTTTGTCGCCAATTTCATGAACGTTCATTCGTTGGTAATCAAGAATAAGGTCGAAATTCCAGTTACACTTGTTCTCGGATGACGATTATGTGTCAACTTTTGTACTTCTACACGGCTATTTTAAACACTATGTATCATTTCCATACTTGAGACCTCCATAGGATTTCATAACCGAACTGGGTCAAATCAATAGACTTGAGATCTTCATTCGTCAAAAATTTAATGATTATTCGCTGTGAACTGCACGACTAGGTGCCTTGATGGAATGAAAGTCTCCCTCTCTCGTTCAGTAACTTCGTATGAGACCGTTACCAGTCCAACACCTTTCCAATAATGCACAGTTCCTGTTCCCATAAATTACTCATACCAACGCTTGATGGAGTTCTTACGTGGAGAGCGACAATTTCGATACGCTAATCGAAAACGCCTTCGACGGGCCTTCTGCTGCTTTGTAGCCATTTTGGCACTTTCGTTAGTAATCTTCCGCCGCAGAAAATTTAGTACGCAGTGACGTAGCGAGAGTAATTGGCACCCATCTCATAATATGTTTTTTCGCCCCCTCTATCATCATCAGTGGCTCAGTTTGTGTAAACAGCGCCCGGGGTATGGTATTTTTTCGTGCCCTCCAGGAGTGGCGCTAGTGTCTGCCCGACAGGAGGAACGGCCTCCCCGACGGGGGGCATGACTTGCTGTACGGGGCAGGATTGTCATGAAATTAGTCTCGAATTTTCGCCAGATCATTATTTATCTACTACTTGAATATCTCGTTGCGTGAACGGAGTAAAAAAATTTTCCCCAACGGGGGGACATAGCACCCCCGTAAGGGGGCCCTGGCCTCCCAGGTCCCCCCACTGGCGGCACCCCTGGTTAAAGAGCGAGTGACTCTGTTTTGCTATTGGGAAAATATGAACAGATCTACAAAAACTAAATGAATATAATACTATATTTACCTATCATATTGATGTCAGTTGCCAATGAAGCCGTGTTTTTCATTCAAAATGGGCAATTCAAATATAATGAATGATACTGTAAAGAAAGTAAACATCGCCGCTTAGCCACCTATTTCAATTTTCCAAGTTTTAGAAGTGGAAGAAAAAACAGAATTTTTCGAAACCAATAACAAATGTTTTTTTTTGTTCACATTTAGTATAAACATGCTGTCTCATACTCAGGTTGCCGAGTGTTAGCGAGCAGGAGCAAAAGCCCCATAGTCACTTTCAAATTGCAATGATTATAAGAAAAACATATCTGCAAGAATTTTTTTAAGAAATCACAAAAACTATTTAATATATTGTTAAATTATTAAAATATTTGTTAAGGTATGCTACTACCCTAAATTCCTCGTTCTGCTGAAAATTTTTGAAATTTATTTTATTTGATCATTTTATAGGCCATACATTTAGGTATCTAAAAATGTTTTATTTTTGTTTCTACTATAATTACAAGTAAAGTTATAGCATAAATAATAAACCGGAAGTGGCAATTTAAAGAGCCTTAAAAATACAAACAATTAATTTGAACAACTATTTTTTTAATTCTCAAGCAATATATTGTTTAAAAATATATATTTAAGCTTCCATTTCTCACTTTTATTATTTTATTGGTTTTTGGCGACACTTTCTTTAAAAAAAATACAACACAATAGTAATTATAACAGTAAAAATTATTTTTTGGCGCTCAAATTGCAGTTTTATAATTTAATTCCATTTATTTTGAACTGTTACCTGTTCTCACATGTTTTGAAATATAAATTTACCCATTGATGATTAAAAATTACATGCAAATCGACAAAAAGCTTTCATATATCGAGACGTCATTCACTACCTACTACACAAAATTATTTAGAAAAATCTAAAAATCTAAAATAACACAAAAGTCTTTTAAAATCAAGTAAAAGAGGGTTTGACTTGTTAATATGGCGAGTTTGAAGATTCTAAGGTGAGTACAAAATTTTTTGTACTGTATGAAAATCTTTAAAAGCGTTTTCTGAGAAATTGTGTTTTTCGATATTTTTCTTCGTGGCAAACATCATTTTGGAAAATGTTTTCAGAGCTCTAATGGCGCACTGTTCTCGCTCTTGTAACACCCACAGAATCAAAGCGGTAAGTGCAATCTTTGGGTTAAAACGAGTTCACTTAACTGACAACTTTTATAAAGTTAACAATGGGGTTGCACCAAGATTGTTTGTAGTCGAATTTCCTGTGTATTTCTGAACTCACTATTTCGGAACTTCGATGCTATCATGAAACGCAGCTTGGTTTAGACGAAGTAGACCCTTTGTTTGATAAATATTTTCGCTCAGCTCTTCCTTTTGAAATCAGCGAGTTCGCTTGGTTACCACTGCACAGTCGATACCCTTGTTAAGTTTCTGTTCATTGATTGGTATTTGAACCATAACTACAATTGTTTCCTTCTGTAAAACAACACTTCTAGTATAGCGTTGCATTTTAGTGATACTGCAGTATTGTGCTAGCCCCATATGTTAGAATATTTATTGTTAGACACATTATTTTGTACCGAAAGGCTCCAGAGAGACAATTGAAATTCGTTATTTAAACAGAGAAGAAGGTAGTTAAGGCGTTTGTTTAAATAATTTAGGAAGCGATAGAATGAATAAAATATTAGATAGAAAATGAAACAATAATTAAAGCATCTGCACTGAGATTTTGTATGTTACTATTACACGTGAACTCAGTAAAACGTGCATGAATAGTTTTAATGGATATAGACTCGTCCGTATATGTGATAGAGGGGAGAATTAATTTAAAAAATATTAATCACAGATTTATGAAAACAGCATTAGCTTTAACGAATGTTAATACAAAGAATTTTTCGTTTTCGAAGAGATTAAGACGCTTTATTAAATCTCTATAGAGTAACTTTCATTAATCAAATGCAAGTTTTTGAAAAAAGTGAATTATTGTGTGAAATGCTTTAAGTAAAATCGAAGTTTGCTAATAAAAAAAATCAAGGCTTATTCACACTGACTCGTTTAGGATAATAATAAAAAAAATATTTGATAAGATTGTTAATGTTGTAGTATCTGGTCTGTCTTTTTATTTATAATATCTTCAACTCAGAGTCAGAAGTAAACTTTAGCTGGAAAAAATGTGCAGGAAAAGCAGCTGAAGTAAGTAAAATACAGGTTTCTTATGATTAAATCTCGCCTATTCAGCTATATAACTACTATAATGCTCCGTAAAAACTAACAAAAAAAAGAGTTAAAATTTTCGTCGATTAGTAGCGTTGCGGCATAATTTGAAGTGATTTTTGCAGATATTTTGTTAAATAAATCAAGGGAAATTCATTCTATTGTTAAAATTAAATTAGCTATTTCAGAGTTCTCTAGAAATCTTCAGATAGCTTGACGAAATTTTAAGGGATTTTTTATTGTTATTACAGAGTTCATCACTTAAACTGCAATTTTGTGAAATTTTGTTTCGTTTCGAGCCATAGAACAGGCTCTAAAACTTTCTGAATAGGCGAACTTTAATTATAACAACCCTGTTCTTTCGAAATAATGGAATGCACGTATGAATAATTTAATTTAAACAATGCATAAACAGTCTTGCATCGTCTCCATAGCTGTAAAAAAAATTATGATGATATTTACGTGTCATAAATTGCATTCATTCAAACATTTCATATTTTACCATTCTCGCCTAAGGCATGCGAAGTTGAGTAAGATGATAATGATTTCGAAAGCTTACAATTAGATTTTGTCTGTGATTGATGTTAAGCTCCCTCTACAAGTATTATAATTTATATAAGAAACAAATATCACAATCACATGAGAACAAAAAATTCCATCTGCTTTCTTTACATTTCTATACTTTTAAACACCGTAGAGTTGACAAAACAATAATGGAATCTCTAATGGTTCTGAATTGGTCCATATAAAGTGCAGATATCTACAATTTTAGTGAATCTGTTACTGAAAAATTAATATGCAGAAAAACATCACCAGCATTTAGAACAATTAAATAGGCAACGCATCAATTTTATAACTATCGCATCGTCTTAGACTGCTGGCAAACAGATGACAACACACCTCACCAACTTAGTCCAGTTAGATTAGAGTAGCATTTCAAGATACATCATGGTTATTTTTTGGATGAAAATTCTGATTAATGGTTAGACGTCGGGATGACATCTGAGCCTTGTCTTGCACATCAGACAGATTGTGGATTCCCGACGGATTTACCGTGCACCAGGACCACGTACACAGCTGATCTCCGGTGAAATTCGGTTCCGAACTCGTGTCCCTCTTGTGCCAATATCGAGACTCTGCTACTTGGGTAAATCCGCCATCAGCTGACTAGAAATGAAAGACTTTTATCCCCTTAAATGTGATACTTCGAATAAAAAAACCCAATATTTTAGCTCCGTCTTTGATAGAGTAACTGATTAAATTATTTTATTAACAAATTGTAATTTTGATTCATGGTCAGATGTCAAGAATGATACCTGAACCAACTCTCCTCTTCAATCTTCCATACCACGGCAGCATGAGATTGCTTGGCCCCGACGGATTTAGCGCGCACCAGGACCACGTACACAGGTGGAATCCGATCCATAACTCGTGTCCCTCCAGTGCCAAAGCCGAGACGCTGCCACGAGGCCTCCTCCTCCATCAGCTGACCAGCAATAAAAAGCTTTTATCCCTTAAATGTGATACCTGAAATAAAGAAAAAAGAGAGTATTTTAGCTCCTTCTTTCAGAGAGTAACTGACTGAATTATTTCCTTTGCATTGATCTGTCTGAAATGGACCACAAACTATTGTTATTTTTTAAAACCCTCAGAGCGGCGCAAACGTCTTTCTCCGTTTTTCATGTTCAGTTATAAAGCGGATATCTCGTATTTATATGTATATTTTCTTAAACAACCACGGATAAAGTGTTCTTAAGATCTCAAAGATATAATTAAATACAAAAAAAATCGATTCATTTCCTTTAAAAGCTAAGTTTTCAACCTGATAGCAGTGGCGGATTTTGTCAATATGAGGCCACAGGCGCAAAACTGACTTGAGACCTCCTACCACCACCCAATGTCGCAAATTTTCCGTTGGCATAGTACTGCAATATACGTCGAATAGGTTTTGAGGCCCCTAGAACTACCCAATTTTGCTAATTCCCCGTCAGCTTGGCACTACTGTGTACATCGAATGGGCTTTGAGGCCCTCTGGATTCTCGAGGCACGAGGCGAGCGCCTCTAACCCCTGTGCGAAAATCCGCCACTGCCTGATAGCTAAAAGTTCAAAATAATTGAGCACGCGGAGGGCTAAACTTTTTTGAACCATTAATAGATTACTGTTTTAATGTATTAAACGTGTTCAATGTCAGTAAATTATATTTGAGAGAATATAAATTTCTCATAGATATTATAATTAGAGAGGGTGATTTTCTATTTGTGCCCTTATCTATACAACTGCCTTAATATCTCGACCTGTATTTCTAAAACCATTGAAGAAATACGATTATCTGCTTAGGAAAAGTGTTTCTTCCTGTAAACGACTTTGGTGCTGATCTGCAATTAGGGTATTAAAACCATATAACAAATTGTAAATTGTAAAACTGTAATACATACATTTATCTTCCCGCGTATTTTAAGTTATCGTGCTCACACAAACACGCAGATATACGAGTCCAAAATAATTTTTTTTATCAATCTCAGTTAAAGCGGAAACGTCGATAATCATCAAAAACTCGATGTGAAATGTTTTGACGACCACAATACTTTCTCCACGTATTCTTCGTAAATAAAAAAGTGAATTGGTATTTGTGGCATTTACGCAAGCACCTTCACCGGTACCAATCTCAAGTATATATTTGTCCTGCAAATGCCTTGAGAAATATTGATCGTTTCATCTCAGTTCCGTTAAACTTGTTGGCTCTTACTTAACCTCTACCTTTTCACCTAAAGATATTCGAACGATTTTAGTTCCTATTAAAGTAGAATTCACACAAAAATTTCATTTGACAATATAAAGACCCCAGAATTTCCACAGATCTTCAAAATAAACTAAGTCGGGGGAAATTTTTATTCAGTTTCTGAAAAGAATATCGAAATCATCCAGTATAGCGTCAGAATTAGGATTCAAAAGAAACATTAATGATATTATTTTGAAAATATTTTCAGCGATAAAATTGAAGGTTTTCCTTTAAAAAGTTTTGTGACTTTTATCTTTTTTCACATTATGCTCTTGATGAAAATTACACACTTAATATATCAGTGTTTTAAATATCTTATAATCAAGAAAAAAATGCGAACAAAATTTTTTTAAAGAAATTTCGAGATCCAAGTACATCGTCGGACAAATGTGTATGTGATCTCATACACTTTAAATTAAACGTCGTGGATGAAACGCTCTCAAAGCGAGGTGACGTGCCATTTCTAAAACTCAGGAGATGACTAAGGTGTTGTCATCGTCACCACAAGTTCAAAATTAATAAAACCGTCCGAACCCCTCTCCAGTTCCAGTGAAACTTTAAAACACCGTGCTTACAAACCCAGTTGTTAATTTTATTTTATTATTTATTGTTATTTTATTTTATTAATTATTCGCCACTTGATTCCCATGATCAATAAACTTGTTTTTAGTTAATTAAAAGGTAAATTTGTGATTAATCCTTCCGCATACAATGATGTGCCTGACTCGTGTTTTGAATTATATTTTTTTATATTTAAATATGTAATTAAGTCAAAGTAGCAATTAATTTAAAAGACAAAAAAATCATTTGGATATACTTAAGTAGCTAATATGTACTTTGTAGTATCTTATATAGAATGAAATAACATTAAAAATTTCAACTCGAACTTGTCATCTAAGTAGGTGGTTAAATAAACTCATAGATAAGGGAAACAATTTAATTAACTGCTTAACTTATTTAATTATACATTCAATGAATGCTATTTTGTTTTTGAAGATAATTTCTTTTTATTCCTTTCTAAAATAGCTCGTAGTCATATTTCAAACGGAATGATAAATTTGTGGAATTAAATGCAAATACTGCATTATCGAGCAGAAGACTTTGCCAAGATGCTGCATTATGCTGTACATAAATTCTTCAGAAAAATTCCTTTTATTACACCCTGCAGTACAATAAATTATTCATTACCCAAATTAATTAATGAAATTAACTTCTCGTTTTCCCTTTTACTTTAAGCATTCAACTAAAGAATAAAGAAAATTTGATGTGCCCCATTTAAGGAAAAAAAAGTAATAATCTCGCAGAGAAGTAGTTAAAAGTTTATCGTCAAACTGTCGTTAAAATAAAATATTCGAACGACATTCTGCTCAAAGAAAATATTCGCTTAGAAAAAGAAGCGTCAAAAATAAATCCAAATAATGAAAAAAAGAAGGAACCCTGTCCTTACTTAGAATTCATTACTTCTAAGATCGCAATTTGAGACGAGCAATTTCAATCACAGGCCGAAGTAATCTTTTTCTGAGAGCGGGTCTTTGATTTTAATTAGTCTGGTCTTTATTTTAAGGCCGTCATAAGTAAAGGAAAGGTCGACCTTTCTCTTCGAAAAAGAAAAGGTAAAATGTTTCATCCCTCTTGATTAGAGAACCAGCAGAAGCCAGCGGTAAGTGGAATGAGCATCGGCTGATTGGTCTACGTGCAATCGTGGTAAATTACTTTTGGCAAGGGAACAGTTGCTCAGCTTTGTTACGGATGTCATCGGATTATTGGTCTTGTCAGAAAGGATGAGAGTTATTTAACTTTTTCCAGGTTTGTTTGGTCCGCTAAATAAAAGGAGCTAGTTCTTTTTTCATCCTTTGTTTGCTCTGAAGCAGCCCAAAAATTATTTCCAGTTACTTTTTAGGAGGGGTGCTATGAATGTAGCTTATTCAATTATTCGTTGGAGTGATTTTAACATAATATATTTTATGCTGGTATATATATAATGAATTCGTTGTTAAATAAGGAACAGGCCGAGTTATTAACTAATTTTTATTTATTATCAAAATATTTAAGTCAATTTCAGGAGAGTGGCTGACATAATTGCATCTTAGTTTAGGTTATCAAGTCAAAAGCGAATGGAAAATCCCTGCATTTTCTCAGATAAGGGATTAACATATAGACAAGTGATCAAAGTGAAGGGAATAATAGCTATTTTTAGTAAATTACGTAAGTGTTTTAGGGAAAAGTATGGTGCCAACAAGTCGCTGGTTTAGCGATTTATGTGGGCGCGTGGAAGTAATTAGAATATTCCTTTAGTAATAAATATGCCAAAACGCGATATTTAATATACCTCCAGCGCGGGAAATAAAACGAAACTGAAGTTTCAGAAAAGTGATTTTGGAATACATTAAGACTTTACTAAGATTTTAAAACATATAATATTAGAATTTAAAGTAAAATTAAGTGAGATTATTATATATATATATATATATATATATATATATTGCAGGGGAATAATCCGAAACCTGCCTACAGATAAAAATGCTTCATGTAAGGAACACTCTAGGGGAAATGCACCATGGATAAAGAAGGAGAAACAGTAGATGAAACTAAAGTATTCATTTATTAAAAAAGCATAATATGAAATGAGAAAAGTATTTACACAAGTATTATTTACATTTTAGACAAGAGGGATTTAGGATTTGTTACTTACTTAAGTTACATATCAACTTACACCTCGTTAAAATGTTTAGTTATAGCCCCATCAGTTAGTTACAGTTAGGCGGCCCATCGCCGCCGTTCTAACAGGGAAAAGACCCCCGTAGCTCGTTATGCTCACATCTACCGCATGTCTGTTCTCTTTTCAAAAAGTCATCTAATCAGGATTCAAACATTACCCTGGGTTTTTAACGGAGAGCTTACACCTACGTATCACGTGATTAGCACCATGAGAAAACGCGTGATCGTTATCTTCCGATATCTTTCCGCTGACACAACAATCATTCAAATGAGCTTGTTCGGAAAGAGAGAAATTAGTATTAGGAAGGAATTAAACTTACGCTTTTAAGCTAGACGGGAAAAGTACAATTCCTACATATATATATATATCAGACGAATCAAGTCTAAAATATTTTCATGCTACGATGTTCCGTACTAGATGTTAGAATTTCTTTTGATATTTTCATTTATTAGCTTTTATGTGACGTGTGCAACTAAACTGAAGAGGCATAGAACACAGCAAGATTAAAATATTTGTCATAGAACTTATGGCTACTATTCTTTCATAGTTCCAGAAATACACCACGTATATCATGTCTGATGATGAAAAAATATTGACAGTTATTGGAGCCAAATGAACACGTCCTACAGATCGAATGAAAGTACCCAAAGGCTATTAGGGCTATGACATCACATGCTAACTGACGAATGAGGGGGAGAATTAGCGACATTCGAAGAATTAGCTGGAATATCCTGCCTTATGGCTTAGCTTTCATGCTTCCCATACCTGAATCCATACAATGTTTCCATATGGGGAACATAACTTATTTTTTGAATGAGACATTCTTTGGACTCTTTCTCTGACGTTTTCTCTAAAATAGGATTAACTTGTCTTAGTTATGTTTCCTTTTTCTTTCTGTGTAAGTGAATTCCGACTGTTGGGTCCGTGGTATATATTGTTGATCTTTCTGTTTTCTATCACCTTTTTTTACAAGAGGTCTCACACACCCCTGTACTTGATGTACGAACTTTTGCGTCCGTTTTTAAACTTCAATTAAGCGTGATGGAATAATAATGAAATCATAGATTGTTGTAGCTTTTTACTTTGTATGCCATGAAACGGGAAAACATTTCTGTAAAGGTATGTGCACAATGGCAGCTTGTTTGGTTGCAATTGTTTGAAGATACGTACAAAACGAATATTCTTGGACTTGGTCTAGCTGAGAACTAGAACAAGTGGAATAAGAAACAGCAACAACAAAACGAATGTTTGCTTCAATTGAAGCATTCCAGCTGTTTGCCACTATATCACCTGCAGGACATAATATTGTAATGGATTTTTTTAAAATATCTATTTTTAGAAATGTGTTTATACAACTCACGTAATGGGCGTCACTGATTCAGTAACATATTGGCAATAATTGTCCAATCCATCTCGCGTACGAGTTCTTGCGTTCCTTTACGAAGATATATTTCAATATGTGAAGCTCTAAACAATCTGATAATAAAACTATGAAATCCTTAATTATAGAAATTCTTTATCCTATTTATTAAGGAAAACGAGTTCTTCCCTTGGACTTTACTTTTATTATGGTTATTTTTAAGCCTCGAATTCAATCTGTACTGCTCCTAAGACACTCACGAAATGTTTTAAAGTGGCAAGAGAATGCTGTAAATGCGGAATATTCCGCGGCTGATGACAATTGACAGGAATACGGATTTTTCCGCTTACGGATGCAAATGGATTCACTTGAAGGAGGGCGGATAAAACAGACATAAAATTTTGCTCTTGCTCAATATTAAGTACAACAAAAAATTAACATCTGACAATGAATGTAAGCGTTTTGGTTTATTAAAGACTAAAAGAACTGTTTCGAGGATGTTGTGTCTCAACTGCTAATTGTTTCCAAGTTGATAAACCGACGTTCTAAATTTGATTGGATAAACTTGCACTAATCAGAAAATAAATTAATTTTCTTTTCCCCTCCTTTTTCACCTACTTAAGTGAATGTCGCTCTTATTTTAGCGTCCTGCGTTTCCCTTGCTGCATCTAGAGTGAACCTTGTTCTATCGTCATGAAAGGTGATCGCGAGAAGCAATTAGGCGGCTTCTGAGCAGCAACAATTAAGTTATTTATTAGCGCATTCACCGCCAGTGTTTCATGTATAATTCCTAAGAGGTCTCCAGTTTCACGTCAGTGAAGCTATTCATGATTAATACGTATATGCATGCAGCAGATATTTAACCAACAACTCTGGTTTCACGCCTTTAACTCCTTAAGGATCGCATTTTTAATAAGATGACGCCTCCTGTTTTGGAAAGGGGCTGTCTTTTTCATTCAACTAAGAAGGATTAGAGTATTTGAGATGCTTATGGATTCTACGTAATTTTTGTGTCAAATTATAAAGCTAATTAATGATTAAATTTTAGTTTATAACCCTAAAAATGGGATAATTCGATGCACGTCAATATGACGGTCGCGAGAATTAAGGGATTAAACATATTACCCACCTGAATGTGGAATTAATTTTTAAAAAGCTCTGAAATATTGAAGTGGTAAAATTTTCCTGTCAATGAAGAAAAAAATATATAATAAAGCAATATTACAATGGCTGTTCGCACATTTTCCCAATGATTTTGACATGATATTAATAAGGTTTCCACATAAAATCCATGTTATGATTGCTCTTTTTCTGAGGTATCATTCTACATCTTAGTTTCCGAGACAATGCTTTCTGCACAATTAAATATTGGCAGTTTCTTCCGATTCCTCTTCCACAGCTTTCCATAATTCATTAAAAGTTTTAAGTCTACGATGTTTTTAACGATCTTTTCAATAATTCATACATACAAAAGTTTGGGCGTTCATTTCATCTGGTGAATTAGCACGTTTGTGAGGAAAATGTATTGAAATTATTATCTGTTTCATATTTTATTTTTAACAAAGAATTTCGTCGTGGATTTGACGCATACTTCTTTGCTTTGCCTTGATGGAGTTCTAATGCTTTATGGATGTGTACAGGTAGGTATGGAATATTTTCCTTAATCCTTTAGCAGTGTAGTTTTCTTATTACTGTCTTATCAGATGACCCCCCTCCCTCAGTTTTGGTGCTACGTTGTCATATTGATTCAACTACATGTCCATAGAACACTTGAGATGTTAATGGATTACCGGTCTTTTTACATTCTCGTATACGAAGTATACAAAGAGAAAGTATTGTAATCGTCAAAAAATTCGAACTCGAGATTTTGACGAATATCCACGTTTTAGACCTCCCTGAGTCCGAAAAACACAATTTTGGAATCATGTCTGTCTGTCTGTGAACACGATAACTCGAAAACTATTACAGCGACGGGGATGAAATTTGGTATGTAGTCTTTAAACATAATTTGTAGGTTTCTATCAACTTTTGGACAAAATCCGTCCACGGGAAGTCTGTCTGTCTGTATGTCCGCGGTCATGTGAACACTATACCTCAAAAACTTGAATAGCTAGGTGGATAAAATTTGGTACACAGTTTTATCGTCATGAATGTAGGTCCGTATAAAATTTTGGGCCAAATCCATCAAAAAGAGGCGTTCAAAATGCATATTCAATTTCTTTTAATCCGATTCTCATGCGCATTCGTACTGGTAGCAATCTGTTATTGTTGTAAATTTTATTTACAACAATAAATAATGTTTTCAAACATGAATTGTAACAATTTTTTATTGTTGTAAATAAAATTCAAACCGATCTCATTATTTCAGCAATTGTTACGGTTGTGGTAGCATAAATTGTTTTCTTGGGAATTCAATTCCAAAGCAGAATTTTTGCTTTAGTATTCATTGCATTGTCTATTTTAGCGCACCTGCTTCAAAGTAATATTTTTTTGAAACGTGGCAACAGATATTTGATTTCAGGTTTGTTTGTTTGTTTCACTTTCTCGTATACTAACTATACAAAGAGAAAGTACTGTAATCGTTAAAAAAAATTCGAAGAGATTTTAACGGATCTCCACTTAGAAAGTATACGAGAAAGTTTAGGGGCGACCACTCCCGCTGGTTGTATCTAGTTATAACGTCTATAAATGACAATTTTATCTTATAAGTTGAAAATAATATAATTCGATTCACTGGGGGCACTAATAGCTCGGGCAAAACTGTTAAGGTTTTAAATATTGGCATTGATATATCTTTTTATTAATCTGAGAGAATGATTTCGGCATTTTTCAGTCTCTTCTTATTTTTAATTTTCCATTACATGCAAAGGCAGCAAAAAATATGAACTCCTTCTTAAAAACTTCTTTAATCAATTTTCAAACCAATTTTCTTCTTTACGATATGAAATAGAGCTTTTTTCAGTAGGCTGAAAATTTTAACAGGTTTTTCCTTTATTAAAATCGAACAATCATATTTCTTCTGCTTTTAGATGTATTTGAATCAATGGCTTTTACAGCTTTCATGTATAACATAACATGATTTATCTTCGAAAGTAACGAAAAAGATAACTCTTTATCCATTGTTTATTTACAAATGCTATTTTGTAGATATAGAAAAATTTGTAATATCATATTATAATTTAAAATTTGAGCAAATAATTAGTGAAAAATTATAACTTTTAAGACAAGCGGTTCAATGTATTAAAAACTTTCAAAAATATGCGGACAGCCTCTGTATAATATGCCTTTGGACAAAGGGGTAATTCTTTACACTAATCAAGAAGTACTATTTAGATTCTGTAGCCAGTGAATTAATGTATTTAATATACCATTCATAAATTTGTTTCAATCTCCACATCATCAATGGCTTTTGTTAAATAAAGTATTCTCAATACTACATATTTAAAAATTTCAGCCGCATTAATATGTGACGAAAAATATGAAAATATTCTCGGCAAATTGGTGTACTCTAACCAAACAAACTATCTGCAAACATAAAAGACACTAATGGAATAAAGAAATGATTTGTGAAAACTTTCTTGGTATTAAACAAAAACTTGATTAGTATCGGATTTGAGACATAGTATTAAGCAGCACAGTGTTAAGAAAAGGCACAGAAACAGACGATACCTTTTCTTTTCTTATCAGCTTAAGAATTCTGTCGCTGACTTGTTTGGTACTTTTAATGCACAGATTCGTAATGGAAACCTATTTCAACGAAACCTTTTATTTTCCTTTTGGTGTACAGAGAAAACTTCTTTTACCAGTTTTAAATCTTATGTCATTGTGTACTTCAAGCATTAATTTTACGTATCTCCTTTTAATTCTAAAAATACGACCATTCTTTTCCTCATACGGTAAGCAAATAAAAAAAAATGTCGATACATGATTTATCTGAGTAAAGTTTGCAAAACAATATTTCTTTGCGTTACCACAGCAAGTAAGAAATTAACCGAAGTTTATTTCTGAACAGTGGGTAAACATTACTAACGGCTGAAAATGGACATTTCTCTTCCTTTGCGATACATTTAATCCAATAAACAACAAGCTTGTGTTTTTGTTAGGAGAAGGTTTTGCCTTGACATAGATGCACAACATATCTTACACATAATATTCAGTAGAAAACTATAATACATATTTTAGGGCCCAAAGAGATGGATGGAGTGAGATCCGGGCTCTAGAATGTTCAAGGAATTCAAATTGCAAGCAGCTGATTATTGCAAAGTTGTGTCCGGGCGGTTTGGGGTCAGCTTTGTTCACAACAACAACACTTTATGTAGCAATAGGCCTCGGCGTTTGGTGTGGATTGTGGGTTTCACTGTCTCTGTATTGCATGAAGAGCTTCCGAAGAATATCGGTTTGTGCAACACGATCTGGCCGTAGGAAACGGATGACTGCTTGCTGTTCTTTCTTGGTGTATACTGCTATCGGAGTGGCTGTGCATATCTTTCAACAGAACGAAGAAGCGTAATGCTATCACGATCAAACTTTGCTGACGTTATCACTATATTAAAGACTAGCAGTACTCGCACGGCGTTGCCCGTGGAATCAGGACTTGGGGAAAAATGGCAACAATGACACGAAAAAGTTTTTAAAACAAAATCAAAACAAAAGATACATATTATTTGATTTTTCTGCTTATTTTTTTTTCTTCGCGCTACCCTACAGAGTACGTTAATCCAAAACAATGTTACAAAATTGGAACGTGAAAATGATTATTATACAGCAAGCAAAATATAAAATTGAATCCGAAAATAATAATCGAAGTAATTCATTCAGGTGAAGGTCATGACGTATCTTGCGCGTCCGCCAATCAAAATTGCCATCTACGTTCCGAAGAATTACCGCGCGAGGAACTCGATCGAGAAAAATAACTCTCAACCGTCCAGAAAAAAATTAATTAAAAAAACACGGGAAAAGATATTTTAACCGTTCTTGTTTTAAATCTGACAGACCCTTCTAGTTATAAGCTGAAAAAAATTGAAATTGATAGTGTTATTAGAAACTCGGATGCAACAAATTTAAAATCAAAAGTAGCATCTCGATGCCAAAACTGGGTATTTTTAAAAAATTTCTCAAAATTCAGTAAATTGCGTTAGAAATTCAAAACTAACTTCATTAGAACGGAAATCGCGTGCTCTTTCCGATGGTGTATCTATTTTTTGTCGTACAATTATTTGAAACTATTCTATTGGGAAATTAGTGCGAAAAATCAACCAAAACAACACAAGAAATAAAAAAATGTCTAGATTAAATTTTAAAATTCGCTTCGAGGTGCATTCAGTCGCCATTACGACTACCTGTGTGTCAAATTTCATGGCTGTAAGTGCGATAGATTCGTCTGGACATCGCAGACAAACACACACACACGCACACAAACATTGCCTTTTTTATAAGTATACATACATGCTCTACAGCCATTCTTCTCATTGGATATATTTTTCTGGTTAAGTGTGGATAATTTTTGACTTACCTGCGCATATTAGAAGCTACGTTTACTGCTTTCTTGTTCAGTAAGGGAAGGCTTTATAACAATGTTATATCATCTTAAATGAGTGCGTTGTTTGGATGTTAAAAACGTTTAATTTCAAACACAAATTCTTATATTTCTGTCTGGTAACATTTTTGAACTAACCCATATATATTCTTTTTTTATTGAGAATAATCAAATAATTTCACAATAAGTAATGTTAATCTTTTAATTAACTTTTTTATTACTGGCGATACGTATTATATACCAGGAAATCTTTTCTATACACCTTTATTTAATTTGACTTGTTTCATATTTTCAATGATAAATTTTTATAATCGATTTTATACTCACTTCCTGATGTACTAGAGCTTTAAAATTTTGTACACTTTTGTATTCTTGATGACAATAGACTATTTTAATATTTTCCGAACTAAATTAATTTTGTCTCCATGCCAGTGGGGGCACCTGATAATGAATTTGAGAAAAGCTGATTTCCACATTCCGTAATATTTTAATGATTAATTCCAAATCAATGACTAAAAAGTAAAAAAATAATTAAAACAAAAACAGTTTCTACTTTTTACTACACTAATAAAATTATGTTTTTAAGAACTATTTTCGTTAAATTTTTTACCTTTGCTTACTGGTTGGTTGAAATGTAGCATCTCTCATTTTTATTTCCTTCGCGTGTATGTCAAGCAGCAAATAACTACGATAATTTTATCACAAATGCATAAATATTAAAAAATATTTTTGCATCAAATCATTTAAAAGCTCAAAACTTCAACTGGAAGGAAACAAGATTTGGGGGTCTATTCTGGTATCCCCGGTTGGGGTGGGGGGCGTCACTTTTTCCGCACGTTAACAACGGGAAAAGTGACGTCTCCCAACCCAACCGGGGATACCAGAATAGACCCGTAGAATTTAAACTGAAATTTGATCCAGAACACTATGAGGCTGAGAACCGCAGTCTTGAAAGATGTGCATGGAACTACAACATTAAAATACTTTTGATTAATTGTATCAAAGAATGGCAGAATGTCATACAATTTTTTCTTGCATTGGACTTTCGAACCTTTTATTATTACCATATAAAGCAAGAAAGCTGTATTTTTTATCTCTAAATTGAAATCTGACTGATAAATTTCAAACTTTATTTATAAACAGGAAATAAATCAAATTAAATCAAAGGGTGAAAATTGACGTGCAGGAATTGATCGTAAAATAAAATGCACATCAACTGTAATACCCTTCTTGCAGGGCCATGGTGGCTTAATGGTAAGGTGTCGGCTTCGGTGGCGAAGGATTTCAGGTTCGAAGCCTACTTTCACTGAAGGTCCGCCGTGTATATAGGCCTGGCGCTCATTAAGGGGGCTATTCTGGTACCCCCGGTTGGGGGGGGGTGGGGCCCCGAAAAACCGCCCCCCCCCCCCAACTCCCAATCTAACGGGGGTACCAGAATAGACCCCTAAATCTGACGTCGTCGGTCAAACGTCTTCCTGCAGGTAAGGTGCTGAAGCTTGAAGAGGTGCTGTCAGCTCAGGCGCCGTCCTCGTCATCCGACTGCGGTTAAAAATTACGAGGTCCATCCCAAAATAGCTCTCTGTTGCTTTAAAATGGGATGCTAATATAATTAAACTAAACGAATCTAACACTGCTGTCAAATGGTGAAATTCGATTATTTTAAATTTTAGCACTCAACATCATTATAGCAACTTCAAGGAATTTAAAGTATCCGTATTAAGTTCACGATGGTGATTTTCATGTAAAATAAAAACTACATATTTAACTAAAACATGCCTTTCATTACATAGTTATCCTACACGTGAAGATCAAAGGTAATTGTGTTTCTTCTCTAAAGCATTCTGCAATCCACATCTGTAAAATTATGCATTCAAAAACTTTTCTTTAAAAAAATTCTTTCGCAAAACACTTTTTAACGGTAGGAGAAAGGATTGTCATTTTCTACTAAAAATTCGAAAAAAAAGATACCTTTATTATTTTTGTGTCTGAAACAATAAAGAAAACTCTTGTTAACGTGAAAAACCTTTTATAGAGCAGTTATTTTTTCTTACGACATACTGCGATATGAATTATATAAAAAAGAAATTACAGATCTTTCAGCCAGAGGGGAATTTTCTTTGGCAAATGGTTAGATAAAAGTAAATATAGTTATAATACTAACAACCAGAGAACAAAGAAAATATTTTTAGCCCAAATGTGGATAGAACTGCTGGAAGAAAGAAAAACCTTTGCTAAACAAATTGCAGTTAAAAACATATGGAATTGTAGCTTCCCAAATCGAAATCTTAGGCACATCTTTCAACTTTTTCGTTTTTAACATTTTTTTTTAAGCTAACGTTTCTTATAGTCAAATTTGTCATAACAGGATTGCAATAAAGCATGTTAAATTGCCATTCGTACATGTATTACTCCCTATGTTAAATTACTTTACTAAGAACTTAAATATTACTTATTTGTATTTTTGGAGAGTCTATTGAATATTCAAATTACAAATTTTTCAAAGTTCTAAAATGAGCAGCCAATAAAACATTAAAGCCACAAATTAAACAAAAAATATATTCATTATTTATTTTTTAAAATCTGAAGCTCAGCTTGTAAAATTATACAAGATGCTATATTATCAAGGAAAACGTGTTTTTTTAAAGAAAAGTTTTTTGTTTTGTTTTGTTTTTGTTTCTGAAAACCTTTTAAATTCGGAGATAAGATTTAAACAGAAAGGATGTTCATCCAAAGTTTTAAGTTAATTTGGCAATGATTTAGAAAAGATAGATGCACTAAATCACAAGAAGAGCACAAGATACTCTACAGCCTACAATATTGTAACTACATTTTTACTATTGTGTAAAATATAACGAACATTGAATAATATCATAAAAGTACTGTTATTAATTGTATTTGTTAATAACATTGTGCTATTAGGCATATTGAAAAACATAATTTCAAAAAAAATGAAAACAAAGCAGATAATCCCATATTTTTTAAAACTTTATCTAACAATGTTTAATAGCAGCTTATAATTTTCCAAACTTTGTGATTTCAATAATTCGCTCATTTTAGCTTACTTTAAATTTTTTGAAAATAAACCAATCTTGTTCTTTGAATTTCTTTGCAATCCTTTGGACTCTCTATAAGCATATAGTGTATTCTTGAGCAGAAATTTGTTTTTTATCATCATAATCTTCCTTGCCATTTATAAGGTGCGAGGGAAAAAAGAAGTGAAAATATTTTTGGTGTCGATTATTTTCGACGTTTTAAGTCTTTTCAGATAGTGAAGGACAAAAACTTTTAAAATTTTCAACAAATGATATTTATCTTGAAGTACTATTGGGAGTAAGAGGAAGTTAAATTTATCGGAGTTTAAAACAAAATTACCTTTGCAACTTCACCTTCACTACAGTTGGAAATAAGTTCGAAATGCCCGAAACCGTTCGTGATCTTCGTCGATTTTTATTCTAGAACTTCCATCTATAAGCCGAACAAGGCAAGAAAGTTTGATGGAAACGTATCTCCTAGAAAATCACCATATTTCTTCTCGCTTCAATCCGGGTCATTTCAGAGGAAGCCAAGGATATACTTGGAATGAAACTTTGAAAATGACATTGCTTCAAAATGTGATGGTCTCTTGATTTTGAAATTCCTATCTCGTGGTCTGCTTGCCTCATAGGTTTTTGGGAATTCTTATGCTGCATTTCCATAAGGTGACCAGATTTTCTGCATTTCAATTCCGACGGATCAAGTCGTTGGGGGGAGGAGGGATCAAGTCGTTGTGAAGAATCACAAAACGGAATTGTCCTGGCCGACATATATTGGAAAATTACAATATTCAGGAGAATTAACTCGGATGCACTGAAATAGAATGGCTATTTTCTGCATGTAGTAAAAGATTCAAAGAAATGTGAACAAAACAAATTTGTTTCATAATATAAATACGGGTAATTTTTTAAAATTTTAATAAAAACTATAAACCTATTATTTTCTCGTATACGAAATATACTATGAGAAAATACTTTTGGACGAAGAAGATGTTCACTTATACATTTTATAGATTGAGATAGTTAACTAGAAGAGTCATTAATTGTTTGGAGGTTTTGTTTTCGCCAAAGAATTAAAAAAAGAAATTACGGACGATTTTTGATAACAACAGCAAACTTAACAATTTATTTACAAATTGAAATTAAAAATTAATAGAACACGCGTACATCAATGCACGGAGGAGAAAACTGCAATGCGATCACGTACGAGCAGTGAAAAGTAGTAGAAGTTAATTTTATAGAATCAGATTTATTTATATAAAAAAGATTTATGAGCCATTGCATCACCCTCGTCATCGCACAGCGTGAAGCAGGTTTGTAGCCATCACATACTTATTTATTTATTCGCCCACGCCGGCACAGCCTACCCAGAGGGTATAAGGCACTGACCCGAACATCACATACTTAATCGTCAAAAAATAAGACCAAGGGAGTTTAATGAATGTTCACATTTTCGACTTTCCCCAGTCTTCTCCTTTTTTAAACGTAGACAGATTTTCTCCAAAATTTGAGAGAAACCTACAAATTATGTGCAAAGATCACATACCAAATTTCATTCCTGTATCTCTAATAGTTTTCGAGTTATCGTGTTCACAGACAGACAGACACACAGACATAATTCCAAAATTGTGTTTTTCAGACTCGGGGAGGTCTAAAACGTGGAGATTCGTCAAAATCTCGAGTTTGAATTTTTTGACGATTACAATACTTTCTCTTTGTATACTTCGTATACGAGAAAGTAAAAATTATTTCTGCCATAAATCACTTTTGTAATTATGTCTGTCTGTTTGTATATCTGTGTGCACGATAACTGCAAAACGCAAAGATCTGAATGGATTGAATTTGGTAAGCAGTTTTACACCAGAATTATAGATTTCTATCGAGTTTTGGAGAAATCCATCAAAGGAAAGTCTGTCTGTCTTTCCATCCGTGCTTATTAGCATATGGTGTTTTCATCAAAATTTTAGATGCGCATCCAATTTTGACCCAATCCGTCCAAGGGTTGGCCGTCTATCGGTCGGTATATTCGAGTGTATGTGAATTCGATGACTCAAAAACGCAATGACTTCGATGAGTGAAATTTGGTATCTTGTGGCGAAACTGGTAAAAGTGTGTCAAAATTTCGACCCAATTGGTTGAAAGAAAAATCCAAAATGCACACTCGGTTTTCTCCATTATACTACGAAACAAAAATTGCGCCAAACTGTGTCAGTATGCGCTACGTGCCTGTTGCATCATCCTGGCACGTGATTTATATGTGGGCTTTGGCTCCGTGATGCGTTGCGGGGATACAGACTCTTATAAGAAGAAATGAACAGAACGCTCCATATTGTGTTAGTATCCGACGAAGTCGAAGGGAGAACACTCCCACAGGTATTTAAATAAGGCACAATTTTCATGGTACTTTCACTCCTAATCAGGGGCATTTTTAAGGTTTTTTTGCAGCGCACATAAACTGAGATTCTGTTTATTTGGTCCGTGCTAGGATATGAGTTTGACATTCGTGATCTAGCTTGTTGTGTCTTTGAGTTATAGTGCTCATCAGACAGACATCATTCTAAAAACGCTTTTTTGGACTGGGATATAGTTTAGTTACATTAACGTTCCGTTTTGAAGCAACACGAGGGATATATTGGGTTATATCATAATTTCTAACCGCGGTCAGATGAAGTGGACGACATTTGAGCCGACCCCCCCCCCTCTCAACTTCCACCCCACACTAGTAGGAGGACGTTCAGGGGTCTATTCTGGTACCCTCGGGGGGGTGGGGAGATGTCACTTTTTCCGTTGTTAACGGCCGGGAAAAGTGCCCCCCCCCCCCCCAACCGGGGTACCGGAATAGACCCCTTAGTCTCCTGCGTATGGTTTGGCGTGCAGCAGGTCCACATACAAGGGGGATCTTCAGCGGAGTTGGGTTTCGAGCCTGGAACCCTCCGGCCCCGAAGCCGTGACCACTAGACAACCGCGTCCCCCTTTTCTGGACTCGAAGAAGTTTAAAACGCGAAGATTCCTCAAAATCTTGTGATCGAATTTTAAGATTTTGACGTTTTCAAGTCTTCAAAATATTTCCTGCGCAGTATACGGTAGCGGCCAGACTCTAAGACAGGAAAAGACAATTCGAGCAATGAGTAAAAACTTCGCAAAGGGTTATTTTGACTAATGGCTGATACTGTGTTTAGACAAAAGCAGTCGGGTGCAAATTGAGTAAAATATATTGAAACAATCAATGATTGCGATGATGCAACGTATTTATGATTTAGCACACAAATACGGTATGTTATCATATAGTTAAAACCACTCATTTGAGGTTTATCTTCTATATCCTGATGTTCATATTGCCTCCTATTAAAAATCTTCTTTCTTTATGTGCTGACTGCGTGAAAAATGGTGGAGAAAGTCATAAAGGGATTCGCTGCATATATTTGTAATATAAAACAATGAAGTTTAAAAATCGATAAACTTACTTCCTGTTTGAAATTTCATTTTATGTGAATTTACGCACATGTCAGAATAAAATTTCATTAGTTCTCAAAATAACTTTTTCGCCGAATAAGACCTTATCACAACGCAGTCAATCCTTTTATGAAAATTTCTTCGGCAAATTGAATTGATTGTCAAGCAATAACACAAGTGGCTGAGAGCAAATATTTATTCTCTGAACCTTTGTGAGAGTAATTCATATTCTGTTTATAGGAAAATATGCGTTTATTGTAAATTGAATATACCAAATTAGTTTTTTTTCTTGTCTAAAATTTTCAGCTATTTTATTTTTCGCCTTTCTTAACACTCATATCACAAAATATTTTTTTAAAAAGAAATGGTTAAAAATCTCATAAAAGCGCAATTACTCTTATTCGTTGAGTCAGATTTCTTTCTTGTTTTATTAAACATGAATTTAAAGTGATGGATTGTTTTTTTTTTATTTTTATACTCTTTTATTTAACTCGACTTGTTTCATTAATTGTATAGACAGAATTTTTCAATCACTTCCTGATGCTTTAAAGTTCTGAAACTGTACAGTTGTGTGTTAGGATGGCAGTATTTTAATATTCTTAACACTCAGTTTATATCTTGATTTTAATTAAATTTTAATTCCATATGAGAAACACCTTCTGGTATTTATTTTGAGAAAACTGTGATTATAAGATTTCATAAAATTTACAGCAATGAATTCAAAACCAAAAAGTAGAAAATAATAAAAGCAGAAAAGGTTTTTTAAAGCCAGTTTTTGTTATTATACTGAAAGATGGTAAATATATTTTATCAAAAATATGATAATAAACATTGTAAAAGCCTGAAGCGATGGAAACTGTAAAGCAATTAAACCACAACGAACCTTATTAGTGGAAGACGATAATCCTAACCTTCTCAAAGAAAGAAAATTCCTAAACATTTATTAAAAATATATCATAAAAGAATTAAAATTTCTATTTACTTTTATATTTATAAAAAAAAGTAAATAGAAAAGAATAGTATAAAATTTCTCTTTACTTTATCATTTCTATCAGCACTTCACGCTTTTACGATATTAATTTCCATATTTTTGATTTAAAAAATTATCATTTAATTTTTTATTACACTAATAAAATCGTGTTTCAGAAACCTTCTATAGTTTTATTATTTATGCTGTCATGCTAAACGCTATCAAAAATAAGACTATGTCTAAAAATTTACTAAATACATATTTTAATATCCCAGTATGCGTTTTTCTAGAGAAGAGAAATTCCCTTTCTCTAATCTTTTCTGTGTGGTAGTCATACTGTAACAATAAAGGATTTTCCTCTGTGTAAATGTTGATACAAGTGCTGTTTCATTGAGCTGCCTCCAGGGAACTTATCTGCTGAAAGTTCTAATTTCTTAGTAGATAGTTTCACTCCTTTGTTTTATTGCATCAGTCCCTGCCTGATACTTAATCGATAATGAGGGAAGACATGAATTAGTAACACCACAGACGATGAAAAAGGACCTTAGATCTTTTCTTCTAATAATTTGAAGGGAATGCCGGCTCAGGAGTCGTCTTCGTCATCTGACCACGATTCAAAATTACGAGGTTCATCTTAACTTTAACCTTAAAGGAATTTCCCCGTACCTGCCCAAGTATACAGGGCACCTGAATGAAGCCGCTGCAATAGCTCGAGTAGTGAGGCAGGAGTCCTAATAGTCATCACCGACCACTGCCCGACCCCTCCCGAAGGAGGTATGTACTATCACTGGTGGGATGTAACTCGACCCCCACTATTGCTATACTCTCAGGTTCACATCCGTGAACACGTGGTGAGCCCCTGGGGTTCATCCTGAACCCAGGTAACACAACATGTTGTACGATATTGTACAATATTATATTATTATTATATGATATTGTACAATATCATACAATATTGCGAATATAATCCAATATTGTTCAATATCTTTGTGCTACTAGGGAAGTAACTCTCGGGTTTTATGGGACATAAACTAAACTAATCCAATAATTTGAAACAGGAGGAAACCAATTTCCTGTTTCGCAACTAGAATCTCGATTTTAAAAAGGAGATTTCTTATATTCATTTCTTTCTCTCATCCACTCGAAACATACACATTAAAGTCCTTTAAAACAGGTCTTTCGTAGAAATCATGTATTTCTTTACAATTTTAATTGAAATAATCCTGCAGTCGAAAATAAACTTTGTAATTTTAACAAGTATATTCTTTGTAATAAGCATCATGACGAATGCCATAGAGAAATGTCGCTGAAATGCTCGCTTCTCCAGAGAAGAGAAACATTCTGTAATGCCGAAACAGAAATAACTGTACCTTTGCTTAAAATAGCCGCCAGCGAATGGAAATTCCCGAGAGTGTCTAATGTGTTATAGCAGTCGAACGAATCCGCTTATTTTGAAAGGAAGACGCGGGAGATCATATTTTATCGAATCATGTGTGCATGTTTCGTTTAAACCAGATAGCGCTGTAGTCCTGAAACATCACCAGCGCTGAAATAAATACATAATGAATTCGATTATCGCGAATAATATTTGCCGTGCACGTTTCTGCATAAATGACATTTTTCATGTTTATTCCACTGAAATGATATTTTACCTGACTTATTTGATGTAATTTTGTTCTTTCCTTACTTGTAATTTTTTCTTTCCTTTCATAAAGTTAAGAGTTTAGAATTTTACTTAGAGCTTTCAAACAAAATTTAGAATTTTCAAAAAAAAAATAAAGCGAAGGATATATGCTTTATAAATACAGCATGCTTCTGAGAATGCGTTACCATTTGTACAGAAGTAGTTTATTTTATCGATTGTGATTTGAGCAGATTACATCGGATGTTCAGAATTAAAGTGGCGTAATTCATTATCAAGATTAAATAGTGTTTCAAAGGTAATTTTTTTTCCATGTTGTGAACACCGCCCTTTAGATCTCTTTCAGAGATGAGCGTTTCCTTTCGAAACCACCTTTTTAAGAGTTTTTTCCTTAGCCAAGCAGTAGCTTTTTGATGATATATCAGAAAAAATTGCTTATTAAAACCTAATGGAGGCAACAGATGGCAGCACGAGCTCGATTATTTTTATGGTTTTATACACCCATTTACATCGTTACATTTGTTTGTGCCCCTAAGACGACTGGAGGCAAGGAGTTGCTATATCCTATCGTCTCTTTTACACGCGAAAAAAGGGATTAATTTAGGTGCCATTTTGTAGCCCTATCTCGGAAATCGATGTCTTGGAGTGTCGATATTGTGATTCTCAACAGGCAATAATCTCAAAAAGTGTACTTCTTTTTGAATCTCCTAAAAAAAGGCTCATTGTATAGAATAATACAAGGTATACAGAATTAAGCGAAAACTAATGAATCATTGGAAGGAAGCTTCAAGAGTAAAGCCTAAAGATACATTGATTTCCCAAATTTTTCTCAATATTTCTTTTTGTATACCTGCAAAATTTCCTATTCCTGTGTCGCAGCTCCAAATTCAATGATATTGATCGTTATTTCCAATATGTTGTTTCTAAAATGTCGAATTATTTCAAGCTTTCAACAACAACAGTTGTCATTGCTAAGGAACCTTACTGGGAGAAAAAGTCAACTCCCTCCTGAATTCCTGGACATTTTGTTAGTTGAAAATGCAAGGAAATACAAAAAAAAGTTATTTAAAAATGCAAATATAGCTTTGTATGACTGAATAGTTCAGTTTGATAAGCTTTTCCTTAACCCTATGCAAAAATTTAACTTTTAATCTCACAGATGAGTTGCCCCCGATCGTGTTAACATTTGTATTGCGCCCGAACGGAGGTTAAAATTAGAAACAAAATTGTTAGCTTTACTTCAAATAAATAATTTGATTTTAACTTGAAATGAGTAAATTGATTTTAACTTGAAATGAGTGAATTGATTTTAACTTAAAATGAGTAAATTAATTTGCAATTTCTTTGTACAAATTCTATAAGGCATAGGTGTACGAGTACATACTAGATTCTCCAATGCGTGAGTATTTAAAAAAGTTTCGGGAGTAGTTCTGTTATACGCTAACAATTCGCAGCGGAGAGTTGTGGTTGCAACAATAGTGACCTCCATTTGGGATGAAGTGCGTCAAGTGACAATTCTGTATTAATCAAGAATTGTTAGAAGTGTGATTAACATAATCGCAGACTGTCACCTTTTACCATCTGTACTTCGTCGCAAATCAATAGGCGATGTTGTGTAACAAATACTCCTTTAATACACATAACTACTGAAATCACAATTCGATGGCAGCTTCCGGATCATATCTAACAGATAAGCTGATCCTAATTAGATCAAAATTTGAAGCATCTCTCTGGACAGTTTGGAACTGCGAAATGGAACCCTCAGCAGCAACTGGAACTGAAACTGCCAGTAGAAACTGAACCCTTAACTGCAGAAAGGTAAGGTTAGGAGGACCTTAAAGATCTGGTTTTTAGAACATAGCCCCACTTGTATTTCTTCAGAAAAACACACTCTCTCACGGCTGCCACAACTTGATCATATATCATCCATTGTTACAGTTCCTAATGTTAACACAATAATGTCATTTTACCAGTGTCTTATCAAGATTATGAATTGACTATTAACTTCATTGAGCGATTTTTTTGTCATTTACAGAGATAGTACCGGAACTTTTCGATATATTTACCTCAAAAATATTCCCTTAGAATTTTACTACAAAACTAATTTTATACTATGAATAACTACTTGTATGTAATGGATTTTGATAGCATCGCTTTGAAAAGGCCTTATACTGTATTTCATTAGTTTTTTTGTAGTTGTTATTGTTTTGGAGGAAATATCAGCATCCCGATAATTTATATTTTATATGTTTTGGACTTCCTTTTAAAACCTGAATAAACTCTCATATATGTAATGTATTCAAAAATAAAAAGGAACGTCATCATTTTAATTTCTAAGCATTTATATTTTTGTGCATGAATTTTTGCTCTAATTTATTCAACTACTGAACTGATAATTTAGAATGAAATGTTCAGAAAATTGAAGACTAGGGAATAGTGGTGATTGGGGGGGGGGGTAGAGCATGGAATACCATCGTATTTCATTAGGTATGGCGCACAGTACAAAGTGTACTTTCTCAAAACATTTAGCATTTCTTCTAAAGAACTTCTTTTTCCAAATTTTACTATATTCCATTACCGGTAACTTATCTACAAAATACATACTGAAATCAAATTCTTTCATTACGAAACAATTTGATTAAAATTTGGTGTGAATAAGGCAAACAAGAGTGCTCAAAATGTTAATTTAAAGCTGTTGTGTTAATTCATTTTTCAATAAACTCTAATGCAAAGTTCTCTAAAAGCCAGCCGAACTACGACAGAATGTTATCCAAACGTATGTGTTTCATTCTTTTTCAATAACATCCCAATTTCTCTTTAAACATTGGCAACAGCTGGAAATAAATGAATCAACAAACCACCTTTCGTTCCGTTTCTCCCAAAATAGATGCATTATATGAACTACAGATACGATTGCTCGAATCTACTGATGCTTCCAAAAGGCGTCTGCATCATTTCACTTCTCTTCCATATCTCAGTTTCCACCAGAATCAAGAAATCCGGGCATTCACACAAATTATTTCCGAACAACTGGAAATATCTCTCTGTTATCGGAAATCCATTTCTTTCTTTTTTTCTTTTGCAATAAATGCGTCAAAATAAGACTCATAACCTTTTGAATGTGATAAAGTATTTGCTGTGATGTCAAACATTTCAAGCAAATAGGATAAAAGCAGCTTATGGTATGTCTTGTGTAATAATAATCTTGATTTGTCTTGTGGTAGTATTTATTTTCCCCGCATTTCTTACGGAAGAATTTCTGAACAATTGTTTTATAAATTCATTTTGATCTGTACGAATAATATCGTTATTCAAAAATTGGCAGTGAGCTATCATGAATCATTTCATAATTTTGATAAGTTTATTATAATAATAATACGAGGGCTAAAACTTAACTTCTTTGAAAAGCTATCTTTTATAGCCATCGACAAATCTAGTTGAAGGTACAGACAAAGATAGATGGCGTACCATTTTAATAAGCCTAACAAATCTTTCTCTGATGGTGTTTGCTCTAAACCCACTTGGTATAGCATATCTACCCAGAGTCCATGACTCAAAGACTCGTGACGAAGGGAAAGAGTGTCATTTTCTATTGGTGAAAGTGACCTTGGAGCACCTGAGGTAGAAACCTGATTCAATTCGAATATATAGGTGTAGGGTGCCTTCCTGCGGGACTTTCAGGTAAAATTCGCTCACATTTGTGTTTAACTTGGAGGAAATCCGGGAAAACATCCAAACGCTATCACGTCAGCAACGAACAATTATCTCCTAAAGCATATACACGGGTCTACCAGTTTTTAAAAATGCGTACTAATGGGACATACGACTGTAAACCTCAAAAATTTTTGATTTTATGAAATACATATACATAATTCTCCAGTATTTTCTGAACAATTTAAAACAATCCGCATTAAAAAGTTCCCATAATTACTAAAGTTATGACGGAAAATGTATCATGTGTTCAACGCAAACATTGAAAATGGCCATATCTTTAAAGCGCTATATATTAAAATGTGTTTTTCTGATATTGCGCGAACAATATCTCAAGAATATCTCAAGAAATATTGAATATTTTTACATAAAATTTTTACTGATTATGTATTGTGCTATTTTCTTCAAATTGAACCACAATTTTTGAACATGTTTTCTCCAAAGAAGAATTTTTGGGGTAAGAAAAGTTGAAATTTTAAATATTTTAACATTTTATTTTAAATTATTATATAAAATAGAAATTAATTTTAAATGTTAATAAATTGTGGTTCAGTTTCTTAAACAGACTGTTTGTAATACTTAGATACCCAAAATATTGTGTTTAGACCAATATTTTATTCGTAATCATGCTCGCAAGGTGACTATCTCATTTTTTTCTACAAAAATTATACTCATATTTATTACTCTCTCAAATAAATACATACCAATATAAAGGTTTGAAAATATGTGTACTATAAGAGATAGAAGAGATATTTTTCTAGAAAAAAACGGAGTTTGTGAATTGCATTGTTTCAGAGATACAATGTATCGAATTTGACAGTTTTTACCCCATTTTTTCGAGGTTTAAGAGTCGTAATTCCCCTTAAGAACATAGCTAGAAGGTAGAACCCACAAAATTCTATCACTGCCTCATGCTGCTCAGACCTGACATTCTATACCTTAACACAATAAGCCACTGAAAGATGGTGTCAGACTTCAAAGTAATGCTCATACATAAAGTTATAAAATGAATTAAACACATCTGTAGCCCTCTAAAGTGCTGAGCCTCCGCTTGACCTCAAAACGACGATAACTATAGTAATAAAAGAGATGTCCAAACATAATAAAGAGACTAAGAGCAATTAATAGCAAATTAAATTACTGAAATGGGATATTTATCCACCTAATTAAATTCAAATACTCAGAAAAGTTCAAAAATAAATTATTTCTTTTTTCTTAAATAAATTATTCTTTGTAATAAAGCTTTCATTTTTTAAAAAAGATACATAACTGTTCATTTGGAATGTAAATTTCTCTGCAATTATTATTATCATTATTATTTATTTTTATCTGCTTTCCTTCTGAAATAGCCAAGAGCCCAAAAACTGGAAATCTCCATCGAAGAAATGATAGGGAGAATAAAATATTTTCCGATTAGTCTCTTCCATTCTACATTTTTTTTTCTTCTGAATTTTCTCTTCATTAATTGTCTTCCCTCGTGAAACTTTATCAGGCAGCTTTTGATATCGCTGATTTGAAACACTGAAATAGATCTTTCGATATTTTTAGTTTGATTTCCATCAGAACCTATGTAAGTTTTTCAACGTACATTGGGTTTCTTCCATTTATTTTCATAATACCAAGGAGAACACGAAACACATAAAACTGAAAAACATCACCCTGTAAGGAAAACATGAAAAGTAATGTTGAAATTATTGATTCTGTAACTTCAGTTCCTTTAAACTATTAAATCTTCATATAAGCAAAAAGAGTTAAATTTTATCTGCATTCAAAGGAAAAAGAATTTAAATTCCATGTCTGAAAATGCATTGAGGCCCATACTTTCAAAGAATTCACCTTCTTACTTTTATTGACTTGAGCTCTCATCTGCACTCGATTATATATATATGAAAAAAATTCTACGAAAAAAAGGAAAGCCCTTAAATCCCTTTTTGAACATTCTTTGATTATAAATAAAATATCAGCAAACAAAGTTACTCCCTGGTAACTATTACAATGTCTAGACATAATGCGAAAAAGTTTCTCGAGAAAAAAAACGTGAAAAGTTTATCAATATCGCTATAGGCGGAGTCATATCGTCAGCGGCTTATGGGTTGCTGAGAAAGGTACACAAATAACAAAACCTCTACTACTATCTTCTTCAGACTTTTGAATGGCATACTTGGACTACAATGGTGTCTTTAATCTCAGATATGACCTCGAAATGTATAATGTAGAGTTCCTTGTGAAGAAGCTTTGTACTGGTTCAGGCAGAAATATACGGTTGTACCAAAGAAATATTAAATAAAGTCTACCATACTAAAAAATTGTTATGATCTTGGGTGCTGAAAAGATTCAAAAATTTATTCTGAAAGAATTTTGGATGTTTTACTGAATAAAAGGATGTTTGCTAAAATTTCGGAAGAATGTAAAGCATAAACGTGATACTGTTTAAAGTTTAAGAACTTAAAAATTAATATAAAACGATTAAGAATGATCTAATTAAGTTATCTGTGTAGTAATTTTTAACTAAATAGACAAAGTTTCTCCATTAAATAGGCTTAAATGCATTCTTCTATCTTTTAAGAGCTTTATAAATAAAAATTTATTTATTATTGCGTATTTAATAAGATTTTCGTAATCATTTTATTATTACAGTGAAGTTGGATGTTCTTCAATTTTAAAGTGTTGTCCTAGAACACTAGTTCTCTTTTCTCTAATTTTAAGAAGTTTCTAGTTTAGTAATTTATATTGAATTAATGATAAATTTAAATCATTTTAATACAGTTTTTTAACTGAAAGATGAATATAGTTATTGTCTCGACACATTAATTATGAAAGTAATAAAAATTATTAATTAAAATCGTAATATGAAAATTACTACAACTACTGTTAGTGATGGAAGATATCCAGCTGAAGACTGTCACCGAAACCACTTAGAGAATAGTAAAAAGAGCAAAAATAGGGTGTTTTTTCTTAGATACATCCATGTTGTAAAGTATGCAGATCATTCTGTAGACGGGATGGTCCCTTTTCCTAAATTATTTATTTCGTCATTATATAGGGGTATTCAAATTAAACTTCACTAACTCAGAGGCTATGGAAGACTTTCTATTAGTCCAAATGGCACAGAAATTGGATAATAAACACTTCAAATGATGCAATCGTCACATATTAATTACAAAATAATACAAAATTTTGCCAATAGATAGAGCTGTATCGTACAAAATTTGCAAAAATACAAATGAAACATCTTCAATCCTACAGCAAAAACTTATGCGCAAAAGATTCAAATGACTCAAAAGATAAAAGAGGGTGGGAAGTTATGCGAAAGCTTCAAAAATTCATTCGGTCTACTTCTACAGGGATTCAAACCTGGTAAGTTACTGGCCAACGGAGACATGACAAGTTGACAAGTTTTGTGCTCTCAGAACTCTTTAAGGTCGTCGATACATTCAGGACGCAATTTTCGTGCAAAATGGTTCACCTCTACCATAACTCGAGATGCTTGACATTTGTTGCGACAAACTTTCACAGACGAAAGGGTTATTACGCCACTTTTCTAACCTGACCTCAATCCAGGTGACTTTTGGTTATGGGGCATCTAAAAACACCGGGTTTATCTTGGAAACCTTGTGCTCCCTTTTTTAATTTTATTTTTTGTATTTTTTTAGCATTTTTAGATATTTTTTCATTTAATAAATGGCCGGTGCATCATCTGAGATACGTGTTCAAATTTAGTATCATTTGGATTAATAGAACGCTCACCACCAGCCCTCTGAGTTTGTGAAATTTAATGTATTTTTAACCATTTCACTTTTATTCATGAGATAAAGGGCCACTTTCGACTGAAGACACCTGAGCTGGCTTCTGGTGGACACCCTCTGCAAATTTCCGCACCACACAAGCGAGAGGACGTTTGACCCACGAGTATGATGTAACTTTCACCAGTCTCACATACGCGGCGGGTCTTCAGTGTCGTACTTCGAACCTAGGACTCTCCGTCGCCGCAGCCAAGACCTTGCCACTAGGCCATCGAGGCCCCTTTTGAACTCTAAGTACAGGCTAGTGATTTATAAATTGTTTGTTACATACTGTACTGTACGTTTAAAAAATCTATTACAGGAAAAGGAAATCCAAGATTTTTAAAAATGTGCACATTTTAAGTTAAATTTTAAAATGTCTGATTTAATTGCTGGAAATATGAAATCAAGTACACTGTACTGTATGAAAAAATATACTTTTAAAATAAACAAACGTAAGCTTAATTCTTGTAAAAATTATTTAAAGTTATAATGTTGTTCTTGATAATCCACTAATATGAAAAGGTAGGAAAGAGCTTATGAACTGACATATTTTTAGGTTTTGGATAATTCCTTGATAGATGACTGCTTCTCCCTGGGATTGTAACAGACGTCCGCTTGAAACGCCTTGGCAAAGTAAATTATTCCTCATTTAACTGTGGAGAATACTGTTTTGAAAACAGTTCGGAAGAACAAATATTTATCCGAGTGTCACAAAATGAAAAGGTGATATTCAAAGCGAAATAAATTCAAAAATCCCATCAAATTCATCAAGATGAACTAACTGTTCGGGCGCCAGATGAATCAGTGAGTCTGAATCCTCATTTACGAAGCCGATACCCCATTTTCATTGAAGAAAAATTATTTGTCAGTTAACTTTCCGTCGTGCCGACGCCGTAGTTATCGGTTTCACACAGAGCGTCTGTCACAACCCTAACAGTGACGGCAACAAAAGGGGAGGTTTTTTGCAGTCCTCGAGGTTTAAGAACTACCCCGCTACAAATTCTTTTTCCATTTGATCTGTTATAAATGTGATAATAAATTGTTATTCATCGTGTAGAAATTGGCGACGATTCGGGGGGCAATTGCCCTTCCACTTTTGTCAGAAAAAATTAAATTTTATTCCATTTTCTTAAAATTTATTCCTAAAATTAGGAATTATTAAGAAAAAAAACTGTGTCGGGAAAAGTAGCTAAATTTTTAAATTTTGATCTCTGCACCCTATACCCCGGTACTTATAGGTGTCTATAAACTTTTTGCCGCCCCCTACTTTTGCTAATGTTTATTATAGACTTTCAACCATTTAGGAAGAAAGCATATCAATTTTTAAGGGTAGTAGACGTCAATAAAACTAAAATACTATTTTAAAAGTATTAGCTTATGGGAGAGCAAAAACTTCAAATGTCATAGAAGTCTGACGGTGCAGCGATGCTTTGAATAATAGTACAGTTAATTATTTACGTCCGGGGCTTCTTACATTAACGGTGACAAATCACAAGTAAGATAAATGAATTATTGATCATTGTATAGATTTATGTCATACTGTCAAACATTTAGGAAAAGAGCTATGTATTTTGAGGGCTAACAGGGACCAAATAAACATGATCTAAGTTTATATGATAAAAAAGTCAACAATTATACATATTTTGACTTTCGATATATAATTTTATGACTTCTACAGCGTTCTTGAATAACAAGATCGGAATATTTCTTTTCTGAGAAAACAGAAAGCATCGTCTTCGACTTCGACCAATTCTTTATTTACAAACACTATTCACTTTGAAAATAAAGAAAACTGTACATACGATTAGAATTTAAAGTCTGAGTAGATAGTTACTGAAAAAATAAAACTGTTTTAAACCAGGAGACTGCTTACATATATTTCATTTAGAAAAAAGCGTGCGAACAGCCTACACAGTCCATCGCAGGTGTTTATGATGTCTATGCATCATATTATTTGGAGTTTTTGCTATTGCAGTATTTTAACATCTATCGACATAACATACCCAATAGAACTATATTTTTCGTATTTTAGTTGAATTTTATACTCAATTGGCAAATACTGTCGCGAAGGAAACTCTATGTAACAGTTTTCAATTTTTATTTTTCAGTTTCATCTTTTCTGTAGCAAACAGACAAACGTTTTGAATACTACTATGTAACGTCCTCTGTTTCTCCATCTCTTCTTTTTCCGAATAGGATCACGGTAGTCATCGAAAATAGTTTTGCGTTCCGTTATCCCTATATATACGTATACGTTTCTCTCCCTCGAACAAAGGATTACTTGTAAAAAAAAATGTGACATTGTGACAAGGATGAAGCGAACGATATAACTTTTCTATCCTATAGATTTTATTAAAAATAGGCTTTGCTTTCGCTGGATGGTATTTGAATAATAATTTATCACTCCGTAGCGAACCAAGGAGAGATTCGATGGAAGGAGTTATTGGTATCAAGTTAAAAAGTGAAGAATTGTAAACAGCCTAGAAATCTTTTGGCTGGTCTACCTAAGAATAGGCTTTAGATTATTACGCATTTTTTGACTTGTTTCAGTTTGTGAATATGAAATTTTGTAATCGATTTTTCACACGCTTCCTAATGTGCTAGAATTTCGAAATTTCGTATAGCTGTGTATTTTCTATGACAATACACTATTTTAATATTTCCAGAGCTTAATTATTGGTTAATCGCTAAAACGTATTAAATTTTGATTCCGTAGCACTACTTGGTATTAGCGCCACAAAGTAGTGAATTTCGGTAAAAATGTATTTCAAGATTCCATGATATTTGCAGTAATGAATTATAAATTAAAGACTAAAAGGTAGAAAATACTTGAAATAAAAAATTTTCTACATTTTAGAACACTAAAAACTTGATCTTTAAAAACAGTTTTTCGCAACAACTTACATGCGAGAAATTTGGATCTGTATCAAATTTTGGTCAAAAGGGAGAGCTCCAAAATGCAAACTCGATTTTCTCCTGTATACCACGAAGCTTAACACAAAACTCGCCATATCGCGTGTGGCAGCTTGGGCCACAGTAATCCCTAGAAAGGAAATTTGTAGCGCTCACCTTCCCCATCCGATGAGAAATTCAAACAGTCTGGTTAAAAATATGGACGAGTGTGATCCGAAGCATGGAATCGGTGAAATGGCTGATTTGGAATAGGTGAATTGGCGGATTTAAAATGTTATTACCTTTTAATTGTTGCGTTTGTGTGTGTTTATGTATTGTTCGTGATCGTCTATGTGTTTATACAGTGTTCGTGATTTGCAAATAAATAATTAGAAAAGGGAAAAAGGACTCTTCCACACAAAATAAATTGGACTTAGGTCCTTTAGCGGCACATCGCTTATGCACAAGAGCAGGTCGAGGGAAAAACACTCTTACTGGTTTCATTGAATATCCCGACTACTTGCCAAGAATAAAGTATCCACTGCAAGACAACATTGACTACTGGATGTAGCTGATATATTGAATGGCAACGATTCATTCATAATATTTCGCAGCCTGAAGCTACTTAGAAGATGTTGTAATATTTTAGAAACAAATTTTGGAAAATGAGAAAATTATTATTGTCCGACCACACTCTGCTTCTAAGGAATTCGTATTAATACAATCCTAAATGTTACATTTTCTTTCATCTTATACCAGCACTTAAATATGTTCTGTAATTATAATTTACAGTAAGCATACTGAGATTTTCACGCGAATTTCTGGAGAAAATTAAAAGAATTGGCACATTTCCTCTAACTGAAAATTGAATCGAGAATTTTTCTATAAATAGAGCCTTCGGAAGCAATAAAGAACACTCATCTGAAAAAAAGGGCTCAAAAGCTTTTTTACTTCTTCACTTTTGCATGCAAATTCAGAATCTTTGCGTACACAGATCCATTTTAAATTTCTTTTCCAAAAATAATAAGGCAAAAATCTAAATTCCCTTCAAACTCTCAAAAGTGATTAATGGTTGACCTATGTCCTATAAACAATGGTTAACTTTATAGTGGTATTTCAGCTAACTAGAAAATGATTGCTGCTATTACCTGCTTTTTCTTCTTAACTTTGAGTAAACTATTCTTAGTTTAACCAGCTCTCAAGAACTTCTAGTGATTTCCAATATATCTGGAGTCTTCATTTTTTTTCTTGTATTTGAAGTCATTAGCAAATTTTATGTTTACACCATACTTTACCATGACTGATAATTAAAATGATAATTACAAGGTTTTTAATATTTCATCATAAACTTTAATTAAAAAGTTTTTTACCTGTGCGTAGTTTGCAAATCATTTTCACTTACTCGTATTGGCCTTCTGCTAGAGGGCTCAATTAGCAGAATATGTTGTACGATACCTCTACGATATTGTTCCGATATTCTAAAGGCCGTGCAACATCGTAAAAATATCGTAGCAATTTTGTTGAGCACCTTGAGCTAATGGGGGGGGGGATAGATATGGGAATGAGACGCTTTTAATAAGTAAACTGTAGCCTTGTTCCGTAGGTGGATACGAAAATGGTGCGGGATTTAATTACCTCCACGTCTACGACAGGTCGTACATCTCTGTCTCAAGGGTCGTCGTATGCGCCGCTCGTAATAGTATCTATAATGAGCTTGCCACAGTGCCCGAATTAAGATTCACGGCGGCCGGGTCATTTTATTCACCCCGAACTCTACTGTAGGGTGTGAATGATTCATTTATGATTGCTCGCTATATACAAACCGAAAGTATTGTAATAGTCCAAAAATGTGACCTCGGGATTTTGGTGAATCACAATGATTTAGAACTCCCGTCAGCATGAAAAGAAACATTTTCTACATTATGTCTGTCTCTAGTTGAACAAGATTAATTTAAAACGCAAAGATCCAGATGGGTGAGATTGGGTATGCAGTGTTTATTCTAAAACTGTAGATATCTATCAAATATGGACGAAATTTGTCTGTGGGAAGTCTGTCTGTCTTTCCGTCCATGTGCATATGAATACTATAAGTTAAAAGCACCATAAGCTAGATCGGTGAAATTTATCACATGATTTTATCTCCAGAGTTAGTTGTAAATCTGTATCAAATTTTATGCCAACTTCGTCCATGGGTTGGCCATTTGTCGGTCTGTATATCCGTGCGTAGACTGCGAATGTACGATAACGAAAAAATGCACCTACTTAGATAAATGAAATTTGACTTATACTCTTGTCGGCTAATTGTAAAATTGTAGATCTGTATCCAAATTTGGACCCAAGTGGTCAAAAAGGAGAGGTCCAAAATAGATACTCGCTTTTCTTCACTAGACTACGAAGCACGGAATATGCCATAGAGTGTAAAGCATTTGAGAGGGCCGAGGAGGAGAACACTCCGTTGATTTCTTTCCTTTAAAAAAAATATTGTTTGGAAAATCATCAGGTGGGTGTACGGTAAAAGCAGCCCAAGAAGCTGGATAACTGAAAATGGCGCTTTATTCTCGAATATTCCGGGAAACATGAAGCACTGTTAACAGGAAAAACAACACTTTCACAAATTTGAAACATAAGCAAACAGAAAATCACTAATACTAATAGCAATAGCGCGAACAAAAGAGCTCAGCGTCTACGCAATGCGAACAAGACTCCAAAGAGATTAATTCCTCATTGAGTAGGTCGGTATTTATACTCTTTTCCAATTGGATGCGAAGTCACATAGAATCATCTAGTACATTTTCTATATCTCCACTTCTAATAGAGATAAGACGAAAATTTTAGCATTTTTGGAAACCTTCGGCCAAATGGCCGTTATGGTCGGGGGTTCATTGGCTGACACTGTCCCGGAATCCAATAAAACCTCTGTGAATGTCTCTTCCCAACCATAGGACTAATATGGCTGGGAAACGAAATTACAGCTTCATAACAATATTTAACGGAGAAGAATTATGCAAAGATAAATAATGCGTTCAAAGCTCTGTACAATATTTTCTTATAACATAAGGTTCAGGTATTTTGATTATGCTTCTTTTATTGGCCAATTCAGTTGTACCAAAATCTTTGATTATATGAAATGCTAAAAACGTGTTTGTAAATAATTCTATAGGAAGAGGACATTCATTTCTGTGCAGAATTGAAATTGAAATTTATCTTTCCACGTTTATCGAAAAATTAAATCCAGCATGCCTCGAAGGCAGTTGTTCATGTAAAACAAATTAATCTGTCGTAATTAGCCTTTGTATCATATGATTATACTTAACATTTCGAAAACATTAATATTCAAAGCAAGCAGCATCTTCTGGGAAAAGAAAAATTAATTATGAATTTAGCGAAAATATTTAAAAGTTTAAATTTCAGGAAATATTTGGAAAATTAATGAATAAAGAAAATGGATAAAAGATGTTATGTAAAACTGATTAACTTAAATATTACAGATTTTATAATGAATGCCAGAGAAATTATCTATAATTAGAATTATTGTGTCTGAGAGATGCATTTACTTTAAAAATAATTTAAAGTACTGATTTTTCTTCCGTTATGCATATTTTTCACATTATATGCCTCTGAACTTCTTTCAGTCGTGTTATTTGTATAACTTACATATTTATGTATTACCAGTAAATTTTTGGGAAACTTTCAATCACCTCCACCCCCCCAAAAAAATGTTTAATTCTTTTGTTGGACTGTTGAAATTAAATACTTAGTCCAATTTGCCGAAGTGAGGTTAAGTTCAGTATAAGTGATTTACAGAAGTTAACTTTGTAAAGAAGAAAAAAAGGGGTGATAGAGTTACGCATTCATGGTGTCACTATTTCTAAGATGTTTTAATTTTTCTTTCTACTTAAATTTTGAACAAAGAACGTGTTTTAATGTAAACTAAGTATGCTAGGTCAGAAATAGGTAAAAAGTCCAAACTACTTATTCATTACTGTAGGTTTGGTATTAGTTGAGCAAAATGGATTTTGGCAACAGAAATAATACATAGGATTGAACTAGATTTACTCTTTGTAAGCTATATATTGTTGCGAAAATCGACCTGTGGGTATACGGTGAAAGCAGTCCAACAAGGAGGATAATGGTGAATGAATTATTCACGAATATTCAGGAAAACACCAAACACGGGTAAGAAGAAAAACCGCACAAACAGACAGCAAATCACTAGTAATAGCAAGCACTAACCGCACTTTCAATAACGCTCTGCTCATCAGCACACTGCTCGCACTGCACACAAAACTCCAAAGTCATTCTCCCTCGCCTTCGAGCCTCCCAGTTCCAGCAGGGCGTGAAGTCACATGAAATTCTTTGGAAAAATCCAGACATCGGTTCCCATAAGAGATAGGACCATAATCTATAATAGCCAAAGTTTCCAAAATGGTCGCCAAGTTTGTCGCTAAGGTCAGGAGTCATTGGCTTCTATCCGATACGAATCCCCGTAAATCTTTCTTCTCAACCATAAGACTAACAATACAGGGAAGCGATATTACATTTTTGTAACAAAATAACTTGAGGCTTACTAAAGGAAGTACCAATTGATCCAAAAGTCAGGAAAAACTTTAAAAATTAATAATTCGAAAAATAATAAATATGGGAAGTCCGCAGACAATAAATGGAAATGAAGGTGGGTGTTTTTTGTATCAAGTAACCAACTTTTATTACCTGAACAGCTTATATTTTCTACCAACAGACCGTAACAGGCGCCACTAGCCCGTATCGAGATTATGTTAGTTGCCGGTAATTCTTGAACAGTATCACAGAAAGTTTCATTCAGTTATAGTATATATTAGGCTGTATTTGACATTTACTTGAATCAATTAAGTACCGTGATTTCTTGAAAATGGATGGTTAAGAATTTCATGTAGCGATGTAGCATTATCTTCTGAAAGGAGGCTCAAGTTTGATAAACATTGTGGTGTCTCTGTACCTTCGATTAGAATTGTTAATGAGTGGATTGGTAGCTTTCGAAGTGAACATGTGAACACTGTGACTCTTAATGCCAAGGACGCCTCGGTGAGGTTACTGCTTTTGAAATTATTGAAAAAATCCATGATGCAAAGATTGATGATGAAAGATTAAAGATGCGTGAAATTGCTATGACTAAGAGCATCTCAAATGACCGTTTACATAATATTTTGAGTAAACATTTACACATGAGAAACTTTCTGCAAGATGGATGCCGCGATCGCTCATTCTAAATCAAAGATGCTTTGCCAGAAATGTTTGAAGATTCTTTTTCACCGCAATAACGTACCAGCTCACACTTCTGCAGCTTCTTTTGTGAACACAAAACTACACGATTTACGGTACCAAGTTCTTCTGCTTCCCTCCTATTCTCCAGATTTGGCTCCTTCGGATAAATATATGTCCCCAAACATGAGAAAATGCTTGTTGAAAAAAATTTTCATCGAACGATCAGGTGATTGCCGAAATAACTGCCTACTTTGACAAATCGTAGTACATAGATTGAATAAAAAACTCGATAATCATTAGACTAAATGTATGAACCTCAAAGGAGACTATGTTGAAAACTAAATATTGTTTATCCCGAAAAAATTATATTTTCTTTTTTTTTCACGGACTTCTCGAACAATCTTCGTAGTTTTTTATCTTTATAGTTAAAATGTAAATCAATGTCAAATGTTTTACCCTTTCGGTTCAAGAGATAATACCCAACATGCATACTCGATTCTCTACACTATATGACGAAGCTAAGCACCAAACTCCCGTAATGTGGAAGTATACGAAAGTCGATGGAATAACACTTCCGCTGGTTTTAATAATGCTTTAATTTCAGATACTTTTTTTGCCTAATAAAATGCATATTGTGGTCGCTCTTATGATATTAACTGTGATTGACTGTGTCTGGCGCAGAGACTGGGGGCTCTGGAGATGTGAACTTTCAGTAGAGGCCAAGGACCGACCGGGATGGTTGGTTAACGAACAATTCTCCTTCTCATGTTTTGTTCGGTTTTGAAACTATGTGTGTAAACTTCTCCGTGTGTAAATTAATATAAATAAACAATTTTTTCACTAATTGAACTGTTTACCGAACCAAAACCGGCCTCTCAATATTTATTGATTATTCTATTAACACTAAAAAACTGAATAAAATGAATAAAACATTCGTTTTAAGATAATTTTTGTTCCCTATGATGTATTTTAGATCTGTTCCTAACTCTTAAGATACTTTCTCAACGCTAAAGAGCGCAAACGGTGGGCACAATGCTGCTGTGATAAAAGCAGAAAGTGCCTGCTGAGAAAAGCAAAATCTGATTCAAAATAATCTAATCTTTCGAAAATATGCGCATTTCTAACTAATTGAGAAATTTTAGTGCAAATTCTTTTCCCTGACTTATGTTCGCAGACGAAAATTTAATTAGAAATAGTTTTTTCAAATGAACTTTTTATAAATATAATTAAAAGCTTGGGCAGTAATAAAGTTTTATTGCAAAAAGGATGTAAAATAGGTAAGCCGAAACTTTACTTGTCTTTAAAACTTTTAAATTTATTCAGTGTGAAGAAATAAGCAATTATTATGTAAAATTACTAAATCCAAGCCTGCTTTCAGTAGTTTTACACACATTTAATTAACTTGTTTTATCTCTGAAAGTATAGAGTTATGTTCTAGAGTTCTGAAATTTTATGCATTTGTGTTTCCTAAATTAAAGTATAATTCTTTAATGTTTTTAGAACTCGTTTATCAGTTAACCAATTAATTTTAATTAAATTTCGATTCCAGATCAGAGACACCATCCGGTCATAATATTAGGAAATATTGATCTTAAAATTCCATTATATTTAAAATAATGAATTATGAACTATATTAAAGACTAAAAAGTAGAAAATAATAAAAGTAAATAAAGTTTTAATAAAACTCGTTTATTAGTGTATTAAATAGAAGAAAAATATTATACCAAAAACGTCAAAACAAAATCTTAAACGCATTAGGAGTTGAACATAGTTTCATAGTGAAATTAATCTACAACGAATACCATAAGAAAGGAAATCTCCTAAATTTTCATTAAAAATTAAAAATAAATTTTAAGTAATACTGTAAGTAAAATACTGTTATTGCTAAAATACTGTAGGTTTCCTTACAGTATTTCTTTAATTTTTACATTTTTGTTTCGACGTCCATATTTTTAGTAAAGAAAATTTTCTATTTCGTACAGTCGTAAAAGCGTGTTTTTAAAAATTATTTTTATTTTTTATTAAATACTAGCTGTTATGCCAGGCGTTGCTCGATATTAAAACACTTTTATGTCTAATATTTTTAATGAAAAAACTATTTATCTATAGTAAATTATAATACAAAAATTCCTTTATTGTCTGAAACGTTTTTACTTCAAATTTCGTTCATAAATAGTGAAGTATTAGAAGGATTTTGACGAATGTTTTGGGTCAATTAATTAAATAGTTAAATTTTCATTAATAAAAAGCGTAAAGAAAACCAGATCAATAGTTGTTCCCGATATAAATTATGAATCGTCTGCTTTTAAACTTTTCTTTGGTATTCTTCCAGAATTTTGTTCAAATGATCTAGGCAACAGCTTTTCATGCGTATTCTTGTTCTTTAACAATAAAAAATTCATTACTACAAATTGTGAATTTTATACACAATTGAAATTTTTTAAATTATTGAAATGAAAGCAACAATTTTGAATGCAAATGAAATTTGTGTCACTTAAAACTTATTTTGTAAACTTAAATATAGTATAAAGACAATTATTGTAACATAACACTTTCGAAAAATATCACAAAAAACGCAAAATCTTGCTTAATTTTTAATTTAATAAAATTTAATTAACTTTGGGGCTTTTTAAAGTTGACAGTGATCTTTCACTTTTTTTAAAAATATTTACAGAAATAAAAAGAAATTTGTTCAAAATCTCACCGTTGCCTAGCAAGAAGTATCATTAAATTTGCTTTATTTCAGAATCGTCTGCTGTAATAAATTATTTATTAAATTTTGAAAAATTAATAAAAGTTGATGGAAACATTTCAGAGATATAAAATTGGTATCATTGAAAAGGTAAAATTTTGAACTTTAAGATGGTATAAAAATATTTGGGGGGGGGATAAGTTGCTCCGAATTTAATGCGGAAAAACGGTTTCGGATAATTTCTAATTAACTGACTGTTTAATTAACTTTCGGACTTCGAAAAGTTGACAATAATCTTCCTCTTGTCTTAAATAAGTGTGCAAAGTTTGGTTGAAATTCCTGCTGTAATTTAGGAGAAGATGTGGAACATACTCACATACACATATACATACCCACAATGACTTTTATTTATATTAAGAAGTAATGAACATGAATAGAAAGAACAATCAATGCTAGGGAATTTGTTATTCAAGTTTTTTAAAAGTTATTTCTCTTCCAACGGTAGAATTTTAAGTTGATTCCGAAAGAAATGAGAATTTACTTATTATTGTTCTTGAATTATTTTTAATGAAGATTATTTTTTCGAAAATTAATCGATGTTTTTCATTAAGTTCTGCATTTTTCTTAAAATGTAAAATATAAATGAAAACCTTTTAATCGTATCTCATTGCCCACGAAGTGCTGAAGAATCATTCCGTAAACATATACATTAAATGATGTACTTAAAGGCCAAAATTCTTCAAACGAAAACGAAAAATGATAGCTAGTGACGTATAGTGACAAATAGTTTTAACGATTCGGATGTAATAGTCAGAAAAAAGAAACTAGGCACCAATTTTTAGATTTCGATAGGTATTTACTGGAGATTCTTTCGTAAATTGTTGTGTGTTCCCCGAACGCAGTCGAAACTTTTAATGACTATTGCTGAAATCCAAATACAGCGCAGGCGAACAGCTCCCTCTAGCGCATTCTGCTGTCGTTCCCAGTCACTTACCTGTGTGATTTTGGATTGCTTGTGTGTTTCCTACCACCATGTTAATTTTGAATCACCCTGTATAAGATGCTTTATATGTTTAAATAGCAGCACCATTTCCTTTTAATAGAAAAAGAGCATCAAAAGGATTAGTTCTGCAAAATTAAGATTTCTTCCAATTGTTTAGAAAAAGACAGCTAAATATAATGTAAGAATATGAGTTGCTAAATTTCCTACCTTCCCTTAAAAAATTTTATTAATTTATTAATTGATTTAATCAATATATCATAAAGAATAAGTAACACGTGAACTCTGTATTACATCGATTTGACTAATTTATGATCAAAATCGGAATGTATAACGCTAGTATATCTATATAAAGAGGCTTTAAAAAGTCATTACGTTTTCGATATTCTTGGCCGCACTACCTCATAATTTATTTTTATCTCTACTCTGTAACATTATTTTGCCATTATTCAATCCTAATTCAGCTCCTCTTATTTTCATTATTCAGGTTCCTTAAAAGAGTTAAAATTTTTTGGCCTCTTAATATTTACATATTATTTATCCAAATTCTTCTATGTTTCCTATTTCCGTTTCCACTATTCACAGGTGAAAAGAAAGAATTGTAATATTTTCACTCTTCGCCTTCTAATTCACACAACAAGGGCCGAAAAGCAGACGATTTCATTCCACCATTCCACATTTGCCTTCCTGGTATTTACTTTTCCCTCACAATATCCGCAATGCCTGCTACAACATTTAAGTTAATTGGATGCCTCAGAACCAACGAAATTAATCTCGAATTTTCGAATGCGCATAACCCTTTTAATTAACCATGACTTCCGAATGAGTTCCCGCCTTGCAAGAATCAAATTGGAATGGGTGTTCCAAAGCGCCTTTGTTAATCAGTAACACCGAAAAGTGATTTGCCGCTAAGCAATATTCTCGATCAAAATGGCAGATAGTTATTTAGTTTTCAAATTGATTATTATAGAATTTGCGAGGATGGAGACTTAGCTGAATCGTACCAATGGCTTAATGCATTGTTTTTTATCACTAGATTTCGTTATTTAGAAATGTGGTTTAATTGCTTGTTTGTCCTCATTTTTCTCTAATGAATCATATAAGTGTTTTCCGGAGCAGGTTTTCTCGGTAAAATTTAAACTGTAAAATAAATTTCCTGTGAGAGGACTCATTTAATACTTTGAAAAGATGCAAGATGTATGAAATCTTGATCAAATTACTTTAAAAAATTATGCCATGATGTTAAGGAAATTAACTGAAATACAATAAGAACCATGATAATAGATTTTGCCTCTTTCCCGAACATTCGGTGTCTATGTCAGTAAATAGTATCATATTTCAGTAAGTAACATTTGTTGTATCAGTGCATACACAGAATAGAGTCAATTCAAGTGACAAATGTAAGACCAGATACTAAATTTAAATTGAAGGATTAATTTTTGTAGTCTTATTTGAATTTTAAATAGTAATTTGCTCTCTTCGCCTTGGAGTTCCTCTCTATTCTTTTTTCCCTTTGCTTTCCTTTTCGATTAATAGATGGCTCAGAAGTGTTAGATTATTTAGATTTCTGGTTAGGCGGGAAAATAATACTGTTTTGATCTCTATAGAGCCATTTTTGTTCTCTGTTCGTTTGGGTAAATTTAATACTTTTTTCTTTGATTATGTTTTGTTTTTATGATGGCATTTGTATGCTTATGGCTAATAATTTTTCTTTAAATCGCTTTTATTAAATTAATCTTATTGACTTCTTGTTTGGATGTATAAAAATGTTGTAATCAATTCTTGCTTTGTCTTCCTCTTCTCTTGGGATCTTTCGGGTTACAAGAGGCTCCCTTTGACGAAAGTCAAGCTTCTTACAGAAAAAGTTCCCAATTTTTGAACCCATCCTGAGTATGTAACCCTTGATGAAGTCTGCTTGGATCAAGGGCGCCCATATGATAGTTTGTAGGGGGGGGGGGGGGGGGGCCGGGGGGGGGCCTGTTAAAAACTTTATCCTGTTACTAAAATACTAGGCCACGGTACTCATACTCTAAAAAAACAGAATAACACGTTATTTTAACTACTTTATTGAAACCAGTGAATATTTAGCAACACGAAAGCAGGAGCAAAGTCCTTATACTTTAATACAGAAAACAAACTAAAAATGTACACCTCATAAGATTTTACACTGGTATTGATATAAAAGCAAACTGTAAGGTAAATTATTATGCAAAGGGTTAGTTTATGGATTTGACACTAATATTTATCTGAAAAAGCTAACTGCAAATTTCTTTTCTTGCCGAACAAGTTAATCACTTTGTCCTCGATACAAGGGTTTTTCTCTTTTTTCCGTGCTAATTCAAAATTTCAACTCGCATTTTACGTTTTACCTTCCTGACCTTCCTGAACATTCTTTTTCGACTTTTAAATCATTTTCTTGAAAGAAAAACACATGACTACACTATATTTTGTCCTTTCCCTGAGGGCTAGGGGGGCAGCAGCCCCACCTTTCCCCCGGGCATGGGCGCCCATGGCTTGGATGGATTCTTTTATTCTTGTTCTACAATTTGTTAAAATTAATTTTTTTGTTTATTCTGCTCATATTAAAAATGTTTCGTTTCCCTTTGTTTTTCGTTTGCTGCAGTAGCAGCATGCGCGTTACTGAAACATTGTATTATATTGCTTTGGCTTCTTAATGTCATATCTTTATTTGATTTTCTATTTATATACCAAATTTTATTAATCTAGTTTGCTGCATTTCTAAATTACCGCGTTGACACATACGCAAATATATATATCGACAGATAGTTAACTCTTTGTCGATTTTGTTAAAAATTTGAAACACACTACAATTCTAGTGATAAAACCATATGGAAAATTTATCAAACTAGTTTGTTTCGTTTACCAGTTATCGTGTTCACACATTCTCACTGATGGACGAAGGGACGGACAAATTATCCTTTGACAGATTTCAAACAAAATTTGGCAGAGATCTACAATTTTGGTGTGAAGACCACTTACCAAATTATTGCGTATGCATGCAGACAGACAGACAAACATAATTCCAAAAATGGTTTTTCGGTCTCAAGGATGTCTAAAATGTGGAGATTCATCAAAATCCCTCCGTCGAATTTTTTTCACGTCCCCAAAACTTTCTCTTTACATACTTCATATACGTGAAAGTAAATATACCTTTTATAAATTGTATTTTCTTTCGAAATATAGCTATTTATCAAAAATTATTTCATTTTTGAGTTGTATAACGTATTTTACCGCTTACAGTATTTTAACAAAAGTACTAGTAAAATCTATAGTTTTCATGCAACCTATTGTAAATTGATAGTAAATAAACGCATTTAAAATGAAGCCAATTTTTCTCGGATAATAATGTAAATGCTAATCAATTTATCTAAACAGATATCCTTAAAAATCTGGCATTCCTCAACAATAAAAAAAGGCGATTTATTCCAAGTAATATTTTTATTTTAAATATGATAACTTCAATTCCAAAGCAACAGCTCCGTTTATTCCTTTAAATGAAAGAGAAAAGCAGAAAAAACTAAACCATTTACACACCGCGAGAGATTAATTAATGAATGGATAATGACCGTTTTGGAACGAGGAACTCCTAAAAATTCACTCTGTAACTTTATTAAAACTCTGTTTAACAAACATCAGACGTCTCGTTTTGACATTCAAATTAGATTTTGGAGCTAAAGCTGCTGTGTTTACTTCTTTACTTCCTTTTTTTTTATGTATTCAAATATTCAGTCTTCGAGGGCGAAAAATGGCGGCAGTTTGTAAGATACCAGAAAAAGACGAATGAGTTTCCAAACATGAAGAAAGCAAACAGGACGTCGTGTTTACAGAAAAAAATGAAAACATCGTTTTGTTTTGTAAAAGTCTTCAACGGTGCTTTTAGTTTAATTAATTTTCAATAAAATCATGGAACAGTTTTCTCGAAATTGACTACACAAATGCAGTTTTTTCGTTACATATCTTTGAAGTCAGTAAAATCTAAAATCTCCAACATAACAGAGAATATAAATGCATATAGAAGGTGATTAAAAATTCAACGAAAGAGCAGCTTGGAAAAATAGAAGGCACAAAAACAAGCTAGACTGATATAAGAATGTACACGAAGATGCAGAGATGACAAGCTGTTACCAAGTGAAGAGTCTTTGTTTGGCAATACTGTTACCAAAATCGTCCTGTGTGTATCCGGGGAAAATAGTTCAACAAGCATGATAACGGAGAATGGCACTTTATTCTCGAATGTTCCGGGAAACACGAAACGCAGGTAACAGGAAAACAGCACGTGCACAAATTAGCAGCACAAACAGACAGCAATTCACTAATAAAAACAGCAATAGCACGAACAAAAGCGCTCAGAGTCTAACAGCTGACCAACTCGCAAGGCGAACAAGTCTCCAAAGATATTCTTCGAACTCCGCAGACGTTCAAAGACGATTAAACACTCTACTTCCCTGTGATCTTAGAGCGGTCTATTTCTAGTCTCCCCGACAGGCCGTGAAGTCACATGGAATCATCTAGATAAATCCGGATCTCAGCCCCTAATAGAGATATCAAGATAATTCCAGTGCTTTTGAGCTCTCACATTTTGTTGCCAAGGTCGAGGGTCGATGGCTTCATTCCCATACATACCCCTGTAGAACTCTCATCCCAACCATAAGACTAACATTTCTGAGAATTCACATTACATATTAGTAACAATACTTTACACGTAAAAAGTACTTGCACACGGATCCAGTTCCACAACTGCTCAAAGTTCTTACCATTCATAGTTATGCAAGCTTTATTATGGTGGCGCGTGAATTGTCAATCCTTCTTGAAAACACCCGGCATTTCTTGGACATTTGCAGGGCTATGGAGAGATGGCGAGGTTGGCATGTCCTCCATCTTTGGAGTTGTCCGCTGAATGCGATCTGAACTTTAATTGACTATTGTTGAAATCCAGTTTCAGAACTAGAAAACAGCGCTCTCTAGCTCATCCAGTTAGCGTTTCTGGCCTCTGTGATTTTTTTACTTTTTTTGTTTCCTACCTCCTCTATCAGCTTATGAATTTCGAATCACCGTGTATATACAAAATGTTTTGGAATTAAGAAAAAAAGAGTCAGTGTATTCTTCTGAAGTCGTAAACATCACTAGAAATGTAAAAGTTAATAGGTTAATTGAATGCTTTTATCGGTGACTAACTCTAAAATACACCTTTTGGAATATACCTGCTTTCGCAAAACATAACTGAAAAATTCTAATGTTCCATTTTTCAAAAATAATTATTACATTGGAAATACTCTGTTGTGCAGCACATTAAAATTAAGTTTTCTATATTTCATTGCACACACTTAGGTAAAGTTCCAGTTATGAATCTATAAAATTGTCATAATTCATATTTTAACTAACTTCCTTATAGCAATTAATTTTCAAATTTGTTAACTTTTTTAAAATATATTTTTTGTATTACAACCAATCAAAAAAATTTTAAATGTAATAATCAATTACTATTTTAAATAATAGAATTTAATGAAGAAATTCTTAACATACTATTTATTATAATTTAGAATTCTACACATATTTATATATTTTTATTTTGCCAGTGTCCCTTGGAACATTATTGAAACAAAATAAACGAATAATATCTTTAAAACTATTCACTTCTGTTATTTTAATTCGAACAATAATGCCGCTAAATCGTCTGCATTCTTTCATAACATCCCCCTTCCCCCCACTTTAATAATTTCTCAAAACAGAATATCGCAAATTAGTTTTTAGCGTCCTTACTAGAAATGTTTTATCATTTTGTTAAATTACGAAAAGTGCTTTTTTCCCTCTCTTGCTTCATATTTTCTCCCTTTAACACCGCACCAGCAGAGCTTTTATATTAAATCCATCTTCTAACTTTATGGCAAGCAAGCATGTTTTCTTTTTCGCGAGTTGCAGCAATCTTTAATAAGCAGAAGATATTAAACATCACTTGTTGTAGTTTCTCCAATACACGGAGATGCTGTTTTCTTCTTGAAGAAATCCAAGTACTTGGTGGATTTAATTAAAAATCTCTTCCACAAAGCTCCCGGATTCCTTTCCTAAACGATGCACTGCCGATGTTTTAGTGAGTTGGTAATTTAATAAAAAGCTATAAGCCGACTGCTTATTTCGTCAACTTTATTCTTAGCAAAAGGAATAAATTAGTTTCATTAAAGTACAAAAAGAGTCGTGAAGATTTATTTATAAAAAATAACAAACGATGTAGTTCTTCTCATTTTATAATATCTAAAATATTGATGGAAAAATATAACATCAAATAACAAAAATGAAAAAAGCTTTTAAAAGCTCACTTTATTAGTGTACTACAAAGTAGAAAATAACCTTTTGATCAATAAATAAATAAACAGTTTTAAACATACTTTTATTATTTATTAAAAAGAGAAAAGTTTAATTATTTTCTACGTTTTAGTCTCCAATTTATAATTCAATGTTATAGGAGCTTTGCTCACATTCGTTATTTAAATAGTATCAAGATCCAATGAAAAATTCAAGGAAAAGTGCATTTCCTATATTATATTCACTTTTAATTATTAAATTTTAGCGATTCATTGATAAAGTAGACAGTTGCTGACGATAATTTCTCCCAGAATAAAAGTTATTTCGAAGAAACTACTTAGAAAACAAAAAGAAAGTTTTCATAATTCTTTAAAGTGTAGTAAAAATATTCTCACTATCAAATCTATTCATGTGAAATCAGATACATGACTTGCACACATTTTATAATTTTTGTTCCTAGGAAAAGATAAATGGTATGCCTTTTTTATTTACATATTTTTAATGTATCAAAAGTTTCACACAAACAACTGTTTCAATTTCTTATTTGACCCTTATTTAAGTCATTAAAGTTAGAATGCATGTAATTTTCTGAGAAAGTTTAGCAAAATTTCTTTAAAAACTTTCGAACTATTTTTATAAAATTTATATTTTAGCCATTTTTTTTTCCTTTATACCCTTCTTATGATACCTTTTATGTTAAACAGCTGCCCGTATATAATAACAATCGTGAAGTTATTTGTGATATGTAAGTCAAATACCAAATCAAAAATGTTTTATATATTATTTTAGCTTTGTTTTCACTTTTAATGTTTGCACACCCAGACATAAAGCTTTAGTGGGGGGGGGTGATTTTTCATTCAAAAGAAAAATAGGAGAGGAGGCACAGTTTTGGCAATAGCCCTGGGCGCCACTTTATACAGGTACTCCGCTGACTGTTTGCGAACCATTCTACACGTATTAACTCCAATTTTTTGTATTTTACGAATTATGCTTAATTTTTAGACACGAGTGAATCTGACGACGTTAATAGTGAAATAAAGGATTCTATAACATGTGGCAAGCAAACAACAAGAGCAAATGCTCCTTCAAGCAATGCTGAAGGATATTTCAGACGAGTGATATTTACACCTAGAGTTGATCATTTTATTTTCAAACTTGTGTTAAAATTTAACTCAAACGTTTATATGATTTTACCTCTTGCAAGCCTTATATCCTCAAAGAATGCATTCGACAACGACTATGTTATTATTCATGCAGCTTCGAAATACAGCAGGTTTTTTAAATGTTCGGAGTTTCGAATTAGATTCCAGAGACAATTTCTGAAACTCTCAAAGGGTCTGACAGGTCTTTTTTTCCGACTGTGGCAATTCTTTTTGAAATATTTGGGACGATTTATGTAACTATAAGCAAAGTAGAAAAGATTTCTTTTTTGCATTGAAGCCCCTCGAGACTTATTTACGCAGCTGAACGGAACAGGCAAGCATCAATGGGCTCTAGCCCTTATTGCCATTCATTAAGACAGAAAAGTCATTGTTGAAGATAGGATTGACAGATTTTCTAAGAAAAAATAATAGAGATTGGCCGCGACTATTCGGCAATCTTGCGAAGAGGACGAAACTTTTTAAGTAAAAAATAAAATTAAACAACTTGAGTTGAATATATTATTTATTTTAAAGTTAAACAAAAAAGAATAGTTTTTTCACAGTATCCTTTACGGATTCCAAGATCCGCTCTTGTATATATTTAATAAATTAAATTAATTAAAATTTAATTAATCAAAATTTACTCAATTAAAATTTAATTAATCAAAATTTAATCAATTAAAATTTGATTAAGCAAAATTTAATTAATCAAAATTTAATTTTAAAAATAATTAATTTGAAATTTTATAATTAAATTCAGTTAAGTAATTCTTAATTTAAGAGGTAAAAAAGTGGGAAACATTTTTTCCACAATACGGCGCGCCCCCGTTAACAAATTCCTAGGTCCGCCCTTGATTCGGTTTTCTTCACTATACTACGAATCTTAGCACAAAACGTGCGAAATTGTGTGAATATAGGAGAAAATTGATTGAAGAACATTCTCAATGATAATATCAAGAGATTCTGAGTTCTCAGAATGATCATTTTCTTCCGTAAGGAATTTAAAGCATGCATGCATTTTTATTCTGAAGTCATTTTATCGCAAATGATTATCTGATTCATTTTGTGAATCACACTGTAGATATCTACAGATCCGATTTCAGAATTTAAAGACGCGTTTACACCAGAGTTGTAAACACGAGTTTACACCAAAACTTTACAACATTTCTAAAACAGCACTCATTTTGTTGTAAACATCTCGTGTTTTCATCAAATTTGGCGTGTTTACAATCGAAATTTTATTTTCCACTCAGAGTGGAAAACTTTTTCGGTATTGTAAACATTCCTCATGTACTGGTGCCGTGGAGTTCCTCACGAATTTATTGTTTCGCGATTACAGTACATATTAGATTAAACAATTATACATTTTCAATATACAGGGTGTTTCAAAAATATCTGGAAAAAATGAAAGGGTACGTCAGGCGTACGATAAGTATCCAAAATCGCCTAGGGACATGTGTGCGCAAACGCCATCTAGAGGCAACAGATGGCATTTAAAATAAAACAGCGCTGGCCAAAATGCCAATATCTTTTTGAATCTTAAAGGTATTGAACTGGAATTTTTATATAAGTTGCCCTCTATATCTGGCTCTGAAATTCTGAAAGAAAAATTAGGCTGCCTTTAGCTCATGCGCGATAAAAAATCATTTATTACAAATGCTCATACCTTCTCTAATAAAAGTATTTACTTCAAATTTTTAGGCAATGCTACTCTAGCATACTATCACATATCCTGTAAGTTTCATACAATTTGGTTGAAATGCTGTAAGTTATAATAAAAAAACATTCGAAAAAATTGGGTTTTTTTAAAGAAACCTTTATATCTTCCCGAATATTCCAGCTATTTTTACAAAAATGCATGTAAATATTGCGCATAACACACAAATAATTGACGAAAGTTGCAAACCATTATTGGATTTCTGTAAAATGGGGTGAGCCAAAATCCCTTATCGACATCATCAGTTTCTGGTCGGTCCCTAAAATGCCCTCGTGACCGAATCTTCAATGCAAATTGTGAGTTAAATACTATTCTTTATATGGTCGAAGTTCGAGTAATAGAATACAAAAAAAATAATAGAATAAGAAAAATAATAGAATAAGAAAAATATAGAAAAAAAACAGATGAAGTAAACAATAGCGATAACAATACACCTTTTTGCGCGCCCAACGCAGCAGCATCCAGTGATTGCATCAGCAATATTGTCCTACAATTAACCAACAATTCACTATAGAATTAAACAACAAAGAAACTAATGTGCTCTAATAATTAAAATAATTAAAACAAATAAAAGAAAACAATTAGAATATAAAAGAAAAAAACAATTAAAATGGAAGAAATGGAAGAGAACTCGAGGGATGAACTTTTTCGAAGACCACTCGCCATCGGAGTTCTAATGTGGATAAATTTTCTGTCAAGGGTATGACTTCGACGTCAAAAAATTATACCCCCTGTGGCCTGAATTTATCTATTAACTGAAATATAGGAAATAATCCCTTTGGAAAAAGAAAAACTTAACAAAGTCCTTTATAACTAATAATTGAAGTTCGAGGAGATATTTGAAAAAATGTGCAAATTTCAAAAAGTGCCTGCGATTGTGGCAAGCGCTGTATTATTTTAAATGCCATCTGCTGCTTCTAGATGGCGTTTGTGCACCCATGTTCCTAGGTGAATTTGGATGCTTATCATATGTCTGACCTACCTTTTCATTTTTGCCAGATATTTTTGAAACACCCTGTATAAAATAAAATCTTTATGATAAGGTGATCAGCTTTTATAGTTAGCTAATATAATTCATGTGAAAAGTAAGCGGAACACAACTTTTCCCGAAAGCTATGCCCTTAACCCATAATTTTATTATTTAAACAGAAACACTTAACATGGAGGAAACTCATTCATTTTTCCTATAATTTTATACAAAATAGCCAATATAAGCCTCTTTGTTATTTTATATTTAGGAAAAATGCATTCTTGCCTTATTAGGCAGGATAGCTTTTGTTAATACTGTTTCCTTATAAATTTATGCAAGTTTTTTATCCTCAATTTTTGCTATTAAATGTATTCTGAACGGAATAATGACACAATAACAGCTTTCTAAAATAATATTCGAGACAATATGGTATCATCTAAAAATTACGTCAAACATACAATTAAAAATTATTTTATTTTACAATATTGAAATTAATTACATTGAAATTAGTAATCTAAATTTGCCAAAACATGCTATTTGTTAAACATGCTAATGATTCAGCAGTAGTCGTTTTGCCAGGAAACTGAACATTCTGCACTCGTGAAATATCTACATAAATCCTCGTGTATTTGCTAAGCAAGAATGGAAATTTCTTTGGAACTCGTTTTAATCACAGTATTATTGCCGTGGGTATTCCTTCCATCATTCACTGACAAGTACCAATGTTTTCTTTGCTGTACCGTCAGAAATGAATGTCCCTGATGGAGAATATGATGCACTTGATGACTGGCTTTTGCGTTGAAACTTTTGCAAATGAACTCATGTCAACACAACTTTTACATAATTTTCAGGCTGGAGTTGTAGAGGTTTTCTTAGAACTCTGGTCTTCAAGATCCAGACTATCAATGAAAAAAACCTCTACGGCAGTTTTTACCACTATACTAACCACTCCTTCAAGCTATTAACAACGTGCTACCAAAAGGTGGAATAATTCAATGGCAGAAGAAGTATATTCAGTAATGAAAAAGTTTTGAGAAATAGTTAAAACAAAAGACGAATTTGATGTTTTTGCGGAGCTTTAGTTCAGCTTTTGCTATATTAACGTCCCGTTTTTTGAAGCAACACGGAGACCAGTTTGGGACGGACCTCGCCGTTTTGAACCACGGTCAAATGACGAGGACAACATCTGAGCTAGCACCCTCTCTCCAAACTTTCGCACTACTCCAGCCGTAGGACTTTTGACCCCCGTAAATAGGAATTAGAGTACAAAAGGCCCACAAACACGGCCGATCTGCAGTAGAATCGGGTTCCGAATTTGGAATCCTCTGTTCCGAACCCGAGACCTTACCACTAGGCCACCGCTGCTCTGTTGCTTTCCAATTACGTAAATGCACTGATTTGCATGATTTGGCAATTGCAAAACAAAGAATTAAACAGGTTTTATTTGATATGGAAAAGTCAAGCCTAAATAGACAATGTAACCATTTACCATCTCATTCGCTGGATTCTAGCATGCTCGATACCAGTGCAACTACTTTTAGTGAAACCTCATTCAGTTACAACTATAGGTAGGCTTTCCCAAGACAGCAATTCACGTGACGTTACTAATGAGGAAATGATTGCACCGTCATCTAGCAATACGTATATCTAAATAAACGAGAGATAATTAGTAGTAACTTTCAAACTGTAGAGTAGTTAGAGAAACGTTACTAGTAACGTTACGTTCAAACTGTAACGTTAAATTAACGTGACATTTTGATTAGCCTTATTCTTGATATTACTTCATACCTAGTAATTTTTTTCTTTAATTTGGTGTGTATAATTTAATGAATAAAATAAACGTATTTGAGTGTGCCTACTAATACTGATTTTACTTCCTTCCTCAAAAGTTCTTAAGCAGGTAATAATATTCCAAAATATTTTTGAAATGTACTTTTCATCATTTCATTAATATTTATAAGTTGCTTTGGTTAAGCAGAGAAAAATATTTTTTATGGACAGTATAAATATGACCGTACTATTTTAAACATTTTTGAACTTTTCACTATTGTTTTAATTTTTATTTTATTTAAATTTAACTTTTTCAAGTGAAAAACAGATTAAAATTTTTTCTAGAACTATTCAGTACCGAATGTTTCAACAATAAAAAAAAACTTATCGAATATCAGAGCCGATAGGGTTTTATTTTATGATCACTGCTTTGAAAGCAACGTTAACTTCTAATATAGCCGTTTCAATTACATATTGTATAAATTTTTAAAAAGTCATTTGTATTTTTTTGAACAATTATGAAAAGTAATTTGTTCACAAGTTACTGCTGCAAGCACCTCCTTCACGCTCGACATCTTCATGCATGTGTGAGGACAACAAAAGTTGTAATAACCATTAGTATTCTGTTTACAACAAAAAAATGGCATTATATGATTTAAACACAAAAGATGAAAAGAAATGTTTAGAACGCTCGGTGTAAACGCGCCTTATAGTACAGTACAATTAGGTCAGAACCTAAAAATTCAAAATAAAAAGTTCTCTCCAGCTCCAAATTGTTCCATACCCTCCCCGTAGTAAGTAGTATAAAGTCACACGACCTCGAGCGTCGGGCTTCAGGGGGAGGAGGTGGAAAAAGGGTGAAATTGTACTTTTTCACAGTTATTCGAAGATATCTCGGAAACTATTGAGTTTTCAAATTACAAGTGATTTAACAAATTAAAGAGCGTAAAATTTTCTACAGATACATACTTTTATTTTTCTTCCATCTTGAACAGTTTCCCAGATAATGGGTCTCAAAGGTTACTGCAATCTTGGATTTCCTCCCCCCTTTTTCAGTTTTTCCTGAATATTTCGAAAACTATTTAAATTACATGTGATTTTACAAATTTAAGAGCATACCATTCACTGCAAATTTATGCTTTGATTATCCTTCAAGCTTTAATAGTGTTTGAGATAGTCGGTCTCTAAGTGGATGCATTTTTAAAAATCTTAGTGGATAGTCCAGTCAACGAAGGGTTTGAAAAAAATAGCATTAAATTGTATAGTTTTGAAAATTGCTTCACTTGTTTGTGAGGAACTTTTGATGAACATACTAAAAATCTCCGTCTCATGGGGGGTTCCATCTTGGATTTAATCCCCCTTTTTCTAAATTTTTCCTGAATATCACAAAAACTATTCAATTTTCAAATTACAATTGAATCAACAAATTAAAGAGCGTAAAATTCCCTACAAATATATACTTTTGTTTCTCTTCCAGCTTTAATCGTTCCCTAGAAAATGGGTCTCAAAATATGCCACTATCTTGAATTTTATCCCCCTTTTTTTAGTTTTTCTTGAATATCTCGAAAACTATTTGATTTTCAAATGAAATGTAATGCAGCAAATAAATTATCGTAAAATTCCCAACAAAAGCATGATTTTACTTTTCATCTAGCTTTAATAGTTTCTGCTCGAGGTCGTGTAACTTTTTACTACTTACTACGGGGTAAACAATTTGGCACATTCCATTAGCTCTTTTAAGTCAGATCACCCCTATACTTCGTCCTTATCTCGTTAAAAAGAGAAATTCATGAATAGGAAGATCATGTGAAAAACAACGAAATCTGCCGGTACCGTATTGGTATGAGTATCTGCACACAAATCTTGAATTAAATTAATGTTACAGGTAAATCAATATTGTATAATCAGTGAGCATCAAATAGTTCATTCAGTCTGGTGGTAGGAAACGAATCTTCTTGCCCTTCGTCCAGTTGAAGATCATCGTCCACATCATCTTCGATTATTAGCATGTCTCTGTTGATGCATCCCAGTCCTGAGCAATTGCTGCACAGGTTTGAGCAGTTGAGACTACTCTTCCGACACTCGCAGTTTTGTACGCATTCAACCTTGCAGGTGCAAACGATGAGAGAGAGTAAGTCTTCGGGAGCAACAGGATAATAGGACGAAGATGACCACCAATCGTTTTCCAACCCCACTTCAATGGCTCTTTCTGCTCTTGGAGCCATTGCTGCACTTGGTGATAAGCTCTACAAGAGTGTTGTTTAGCAGCCGCTAAAGTGTGGGGGGGGGGAGTGCAGCCAACTTGAACATGGAATGCACAAGCTGTTTTGCGATCGTCTGCAAATAGCATTGGTGGCGCAGAATATCCAAATTCCCGGTGTTCCGAGATAAAGAAGAGAAAGAGCTACCTTGATTGGCGACAACACTGACTTATTAGTCTTGTTAATTGTTCATGCCCCAGCTAACAACCAATTAAAATGGTCATGACGAAGAAAGGTAATCAACAGTAAAAAAAAACACTCCATTCGTGACATTCAGGGAGGCATCCGGGAAATGAAAGATGTTCTCTTGGCTGTATACGCTTTTACAGGATGTGACACCGTTTCAGCAATTTGCAGAAACGGGAAAATAGTTCCTTTCAAAAAAGTTCAAGACAACAATGCGCTTCATACGAAGCTTCTTAGATTCAATGATCCAAACGCAGACCCAAATGCGGTGGCTAATGCTGGAAAGCTTTTTCACCTTTCCATGTTTGGATCTCGGAACACAGACGATTTGGATAGTCTACGCCACCAATGTTATTTGCAGACGATCGCAAAACAGCCTGTGCATTCCATGTTAAAGTTGGCTGCACTCCCCCAACTTTAGCGTCTGCTAAACAACACTCTTGTAGAGCTTATCACCAAGTGCAGCAATGGCTCCATGAGCAGAAAAATCTATCGAAGTGGGGTTGGAAAACGATTGGTGGTCATCTTCGTCCTATTACGACTACACATCCTGCTTCTCCGGAAGACTTACTCTCCGTCATCGTTTGCACCTGCAAAGATGAATGCGTACAAAACTGCGAGTGTCGAAAGAGTGGTCTCAACTGCTCAAACATGTGCAGCAATTGCTCAAGGCTGGGATGCGTCAACAGAGACATACTAATCATCGAAGATGATGATCTTCAGCTGGACGAAGAGCAAGAAGATACGTTTCCTACCACCAGACTGAATGAACTATTTGATGCTCACTGATTATACAATATTAATTTACCTGTAACATTAATTTCTTTCAAGATTTGTATTTAATTCCCCTTTTTCAATACAGAATTTTTAATAGATTTCGTTGTTTTTTACATGATCTTCCTATTTGTGATTTTTTTCTTTTTAACGAGATAAGGACAAAGTATAGGGGTGATCTGACTTAAAAGAGCTAATGGAATGTGCCAAATTGTTTATCCTCCCCTAGTAAGTAGTAAAAAATACATGACATCGAGCAGAAACTATTAAAGCTGGAAAAAAATAAAAGTGTGCTTTTGTTGGGAATTTTACGATAATTTATTTGCTGCATTACATTTCATTTGAAAATCAAATAGTTTTCGAGATATTCAAGAAAAACTAAAAAAAAAGGGGATAAAATTCAAGATAGCGGCATATTTTGAGACCCATTTTCTCGGTAACTATTAAAGCTGGAAGAGAAACAAAAGTATATATTTGTAGGGAATTTTACGCTCTTTAATTTGTTAAAGCAATTGAAATTTGAAAACTGAATAATTTTCAAGATATTCAGGAAAAACTAAAAAAGGAGGGATGAAATCCAAGATGGAGGCGAGAGCTCACCCGTCGAGGACTGAAGATTTTTAGTATGTTCTTCAAAAGCCTCTCACAAACATGTGGACAAATTTTCAAAACTATATGATTTAATGTTTTTTTTTCAAAACCTTCGTTGACTCGACTATCAACTAAGATTTTAAAAAATGCATCCCCTTTGAGACCAATTATCTCAAAAACTATTAAAGCTTGAAGGATAATCAAAGCATCAATTTGTAATTGATGGTACGCTCTTAAATTTGTAAAATCGCATGTAATTTGAATATTTTTCGAAATATTCAGAAAAAACTAAAAAGGGGGGGAGGAAATCCAAGATGGCGGTAACCTTTGAGACCTATTATCTGGAAAACTATTTAAGATGGAAGAAAAATAAAAGTATGTATTTGTAGAGAATTTTACGCTCTTTAATTTGTTAAATCACTTGTAATTTGAAAACTCAATAGTTTGCGAGATATCTTCGAATAACTGTGAGAAAGGACCATTTCACTCTCTTTCCACCCCCTCCCCCCGAAACCCTACGCTCGAGGTGGGGGAGCTTTTTACTACTTACTTCGGGGAGGGTATGAAATAATTTGGCACTGGAGAGAACTTTTCTTTTTGGATGTTTAGGTTTGGCCGCTTTTTATTCTAATTGTACTGTACTATTAAGGGTGTTAAGGATTTTGTGTTTCGCTTTTAGTATGTAAAATATAAGTTTGTTTCAATATTTTTTATTCAGTGTCTTTAGGTTTATAATAAATTTGAAGTACTTATATCAAATATTAATAGCTTATGGAGCAAATTAAATTTCGGCAATTTTTAAAAATCGTCTGATTTAATTAATATTCTCATTTTACTTAAAAAACGTTTCAGACGATAAAAGGATTTTGTGTATTATAATATTTTATATATAAAAGTGTTTTCCCCTTGTGCCATTAAACCAAACCAAAAGTGCTTTTTACATTAAAAATATTAGACATAAATTTACTTTTATCCCGAGCAAGGTGAGGTATATCAGCTAGATTTCTATGAAATCCTTCATTTCATTAAATTTAATCAAGAATAAAGAAACTATAAAAAAATCAATGATTCTGTAAACAGTTCAATAACTCGCAGAAAACGTAAAAAATTAAACGTAATTCGAAACTGCGCCCAATACAAGAAAGTTTAAAACGAAAAATAATTTTGACTACGAAAAAGGAGGAGAAATCAAATTAAACTACCCATTTAAATTTACCTTTTACTTTGCGATGTTGGATAGCATTTTAAACTCATAAGAAACTCGATTTAACCAAATAACTCGTTATATGACAATTTTAATGTTTTGTTGAAGGAAATAATTTGAACAAATTCTTTAATTCAAAGGAAAACAAGAAAAAACGGAAACAATAAATCATTCCTTTTTGAAGACATCAAACTATTTAAAGACTTAGAGTGCTTGATGATTTGAAATTTGAGAATTTTACTAACACTGCCCATTTCTGTGGCTAGTGGAGAAAGAAGTTTTTCCAAATTAAAATTATAATTAAGAATTATTTAAGATCAACCATGACACTAGAACGTTTAGTTGAACTTTCAGTAATTTCAATTCAACAAAGAAAGTCCCAAACTCTATCAATGTCAATGATGTCATTAAGGAGTTTTCGTTGCTAGAAGCTAAATGGGTACTGTAAGAAATTTTTTAAAAAATTCCCCATTTATATATTACATAAAAAAATTTTATCATAAAATTTCTGTAATATATTGTTTTACTTTTGTAACATTTTTAAGATATTCTTTTAGAATACATATTTTTAATCAAACTTATTTCAAATTTAAATTTTCTAAAGATATTTTTCATAAATATTGTTGATAATAATAATCTCAATTGAAAGTTACAGTTCTACGTAAAGTTTCTGTTATTCTTCATCATAAGATTTAATTCTGTTGTATTAAGTTTTACGACAATCGTTTCCAATTTAAAATTTTCTTTTATTATTTTCCATATATGTTTATAAATTTCGACATAAATAAAGGGAAAATTATTATATTTATATCTATTAAAAAATATTCAATAAATGATTATTTGATTGCATTCCTTTTAACATTCTTAATTTTATTTTATTCTTTTTTATTTTATAGGAGGAAGGGGAGAGGATTATTGTTAACCAATGTGGACAGACGCCGAATAGAGCGAACATGTTATGCGCCGAGACAGATGTGAGTATATACAGTTTGTATTTTATCACCAAATTAAATTGCTTTCTGCATTCCTGCTTCTTTTCTTTGAAAATTGAAATCTGCGGGTAAAATCAAATTAGTTAAATTTTATTACATATCTTTATAAATTCATAAAAAAATCACATTTAAAATAACTGAAAATAATGAACTAAAATACATATTGCATAAAAATGATTTATTTTGGCTGAAAATTCATTAAAATGTCTGTTAAAAATATAATATTAGTGTGGCCAAAACTTGTGTATAGAAGTGGCCAAAACTGGTGCACATTGGGTTAATTTATTTAAAAATTCATAACTAAAAATCTAAAATATTCTTCAGAAAAATTTTATAACTAGTAGAAAGCCAATAAAATTTGCTAAAGAATAGTATAAGTATAATTTAATATGCTTTAAACAGTCATCCACTGTGAAATTTCCATTTCAAATTTTCTCTTAATGTGGCCAAAACTGGAGCATCTACCCTACAATAAAAATTGGAAAATTGTTTGCTGCATATCATTTTTCCTCGCATCTTCTCAAGTCATTGCCGAATATCATCAAATAAATAGCATTTTGATTACTGAAGGTTCATAATTTGTTGCTTTTTTTCAAGTTTTATACACTTCAAAAGAAAAATATAAGAAATTAAATATTGAAATTTAATAAGAAAATATGTAATTAAATCTTTAAAAGTAGTTGATCTTAACTAATTATCAACTATCATTAGTAATTATCTTGATTGAGTAGTAAAAGATTTACTACTTTTAAAGATTTAATTACTTTAGATTGCCTTATTAAATTAAATTATTTAAATTTGATAAAAGATTTAACTACTTTTAAAAAAATCTAAAGTAATTGATGAATTCTTTTTCTGATTTGTCAAATGGATTACATTTATCCCGATAAAACCTTTTAAACACAATTAACGTCCTAGCAGCCTCCATTTTAAACGAAAGTTTGATAATTTCTGATTTAGAAACAAAGTTTCTCGCTAGCGAATAGCTGGCGTGAAATCGGGGTCCATTTTTCGACCAAGCGATACCCCAACAGGTTGGGAAAACGGATACGAGAATCGCACTTGTCGTTAACAGACGGAAAAAGTGATGTCTCCCGACCCAACCGGGCTACCAGAATAGACGTGTTAGTTGCGAAAATTTCTATAGCCGGCCCGACACGTAACATCATATTTACATGGCACACTTAATTGTTCATGTCACCTAATTTCCAAAAGTACATTGTTTGAAACCGCATTGTGACGTCACGTCCTTTGTCTTCTTACAAGATTCGCAATGGATTCTCAAATTAATTTGACGCGGCTCATTTAATATGCATCGGTTGAGCGTTAGTCAAATCCTTTACGAAGTTCCCCTCCCCCCTTCAGCCTTCTTGCAAGTTGCAACTACAAGAAGCAAAATATTTATCCATTAAATCCAGCTATATTTTTCTATTTCAAGAATTTTATTGCTTGGGCAACGGCGCTTCATTACTTACGTCTTTTGCATGCCCTTTTGAATAGAAGAAATGAAGTGAAGAAAGGAAATTAATTTCGCTGTTATTGTTTATATTTTGTTGTGTGCCGCATCGATTTCGGCTTATAAATTTGTTGTGATTCTAATTAATAAGAAAGTTTATCATGTTGAAATGGATAAAAAAGCCATACGTAATTATTGGTGTTGGTGTGGGAGTTGGTGTTGTAACATGCGTTATTAAAGTATTACGATGGCAAAATACTAATTCGCAAATTTCGACTACTACCAATGACAAGATATCTCGAATAATCAAAATACCAAAGGGACTCGTTGGACATGTTCTTGGAAGAGGAGGCCAAACTATTAAATCAATTCGTGAGAAGAGTAAAGCAAGAATAAATTTCTCTGATTCAGGTTTGTAATCACAGTATTTTTTCAAATATATGTTTTTTTTTTTTACCTTTAAATTTGATGTAACATTTGTTATTTATCCGTCGTTGTAATTTTATTTTTAGATTGGTTGTATATTTTGATTTCTATTTTAATATCTTAAAGCCCCTCTTAGACAACCTAAAATAGGTATTTATTCCAGAATGGTTAATTTTCTTTTTGATTTCAGTGATTTATTTTATGAGCACTTTATTTAATTGCATTGTAAATTATGTAATACAGTATGCATTTCAGGGAAATATCGTATAGAAAAGAAAATTCCATTTTGTTTTCATTAAAGCTATAAATATTTTTAAATTTATTCAGTTTAAAACTAGCTTTTAAATTATGTTTTTATGTGTCTTATTGCGTAAAAATTATTGCATTGTAAACTTTAATTTATCTTTATTTTGGCCATTACAGAAATTTTAAAAAACATTTTAATATACTTTTATATCATGCAAAATAGAATACTTTTAACATCTTTCTCGTAACCTTCATAGATACAGTAGTCTCAGGAAAATGAATTCATATTTATCTAACTAATTAAATCATACTGAAGCCCTTAAATAAATAGCTAATTTTGCCAAATATATTTGGAAATTTGAAAGATGCACATTTGGTAATATTTTTAAGAATAATTCAAGGAAAATATTGTGATTAAATTATGAATGCTAAATGTTAAATCTTAGTATTTCTTAATTTTTTAAAATTATTTTTTTATTCAAATTTTCTAAAGTAAGCTTACATTTATTCCAAATATTCTTGGTCATAGGAAAAGGTAAAAATTCTAAAAGAGCTCAAATATACTCAATAAAAGAAAGGATAATGTAGCAGTTTGTTAATAAAATAATTAAAGCTAATGCCAAATATTTAAGTCACTGGCAGTTGTGTAGTTGCAAAATAAGCAGTGCCTGGACGCTCTAAAAGCTGTACTAAAACGCTGTAACCTGGGTGACTAAAATAGCTCTGTTTTAAGGATTTTTTCACAATTTTTTGTTTTTATTTCTCGTAAAAAAAGTGTCGAAATGGCTTTCCAGCTCCACTACACCCCTGGTACTTAGTGTACTTGAATTTATATCTTACAGGTGCTGAGTATAAGGTAAATGCTCCAGTAGTGGGCCACTTAAGGGTATTTCCTGAATTATCATCTAAATTTTTGAGAAGTTTTGCTAATCTGTATTTTTTTATGGTTGTTCAAACTTTTATCTAAAATAATAATCACCTGAAATATCAAAATAATTGTAATATAATTTTTAAAAAATTAAAAACTTAGATCACTCCTTTGCATCAGAAGTGGGCATAGCAAACTTTTGATGTACCAGTAGTGGGCATACCAAAAGTGGGCCACCCAGATTTATCAATTGTGCCAAAGAAAAAAGAATAAAATCATTATATTTTGTAATAATAACAATATATTAACATTATACACTATAAAAAATGCAATAAAAATGGCTTGATATAGGTGAAATCGCTTATTTATAGATTCTAGTGACATGAGATTTACATTTTTTCTCTAACAGCCAATTTTTTTATTAAAGGTATATGTTAATTATCGATCTTTCATTTTAAGTTCTGTTTGGGGCATTATGGATATTAAATCTTGATATTTTATGTTGAATAAATCTTTTTTTTCTTTTATCATCTTTCTTCTGCAGCCAGAAAAGAGCCCTTTTAAATGGTGATGGAATATTTTTCGATGGTCCAGCAATGCAATAGTTATTATTGTCTGCCTCGTTACAGAGCCCAACTAATTCTTGAATATCAGTCTTTTCCTCAACAGTATTATAAAATATTTATTATTTAAGTAATTGGTCAGAATGTTCCATTAGTGTACCAGTAGTGGTCTATTAGTGTATCAGAAGTGGGCCGTGTGGCTGACTACTGGTTCTGATGAAAATAAAGCACATCTAATTAAATAAAAAGACTTTACAAGATATAACCTTCTTATTTAAACATCACAAAACAGTCTATTTGAGAGAAAGCATGTGCTCCAGTACTGGCCTCGCTAGGCCCACTACTGGAGCATTTAGTAAAACATTGATCCAAAAGTGGGCCACCCTTCACTATCCATAAATTATCAATATTATTTAATTTAAAGATAGTTTATAATACATTCATTATATAATCAAATAATATCAATAACAATTCATTT